>CM025782.1:17478090-17492920 GCA_014636745.2 Centella asiatica
GTGACGTCATCAGAGACTAACATTTAGCCTGTCGGGGATTAAACGTGACGTCATCAGAGATTAAGGATTCCTTCATCAGAGACTAAGGATTCCTTCATCAGAGATTAAGGATTCCTTCATCAGAGATTAAGGATTCCTTCATCAGAGACTACGAATTTTAACATACGAAATTCTGAAACAATTCCAGAATTCGAAACATATCTTATATGTCCAGAATCGTATAACCCTTCATCATCCCTGCATCCCATCTCCCGACTTAACGATTAAATATGCAGAACACCCATTATTCATGTATCAAATATGATCAGAATATGTAATTCCAGAATATCCATACATGCAGAATATCATATATATTCAACATCATATTCGGTAAACTTGTATTAACTGTATATATCAAATATATCGAATACAATTAAACACATAAATCCATATTAACGTCTCGCATATAGCTCTGATACCACTGTTGGGTTTCGTACCAGCAAACGCAGCGGAAAAATACGGTTTAAAATAAAACAAAACGAAACCCAAACCCGAGGATCTATGCGAAACAGTTTAATACAGATAGTTCAAGATTTTACCGATTAAAAGTGCGAATCTGAAACTTTGGTGAAGGTGTTGATCGTCTCCAAATCTTTAACGCAACCCAACTGGACAGCGTCTCTACGGTATCCACACGAACACCCGCGAACCGTCTTACGATTCGAGCAAAAAGGATAACAGTACTAGCTGTAAATAATCTGTATCTCTTTTATCTCTCTTAACCTTAGTCTCTCTCTTATGAGCGGCTACGTCAAAACGTTGGTTATTCCAGAGAAAAAATTCTATATATCTTTTTATATCTTCGAGAATAGCTGATATATCATATATATATATAGCCTTCTATAGAGTAGATTCCAAAACCGATTCTAATTAGGAGATTAGAATCCGAATCCTATATTCATTATATATTTAATCAAGTCTCACTTAATTAATATATGTACAAATAAATATATATTCGTATTTCCTTCCAAAGGACTCTACTTCATACAGATTACATATATAAATATATATATATGTATTTAATTTAAAGCCATGATTTAATTAAATCAATCTTATTGATATATTAAAATCATTGATATTTAAATTATATCTCCTTGACGAATGTTCTATGTGTGTGACCCTGTAGGTTATTATTACGTTGGCAATAATTTTAAATCATATTATAAAATTATAAACAGTGAGCGGCATCTAGTAATACATCACTGTTACCCAAGTAATAATAAAGTCATAGATTCGACGTTACCTTTTGTGACTAATGTTTCAATGTAATTTAATCCTTTTAACCATGATATCTAAGATTAAATTCAAGGCATGGATGTGTCATCCTCTTTATAATTTAATCTCAGTTTTCTTGATCAATGAGTAAACTATATGAAACAAATCTCTATTTGAGCATGGCCATGCATTTCATAGTTTCACTCAATCAAGAGGCCTATAGATATCACCCCTAATTTATAGGAGGGTTAAATTCCATCTACATCATTCCCATTTCTCACATAACTCATTATGCATCCAACAATCACCTTTATCGTCCACCCGGTTAAAGGTGACTTTTGATAATGTCAAAACGCATAACTCATTATGTAGAAATGTCATGACTTCAGGTCGAAGGACCATTACATCATTGTCACTATGAGAATTACTTATGACACATAGCATAACGCTCCATGTAGAATTCTCATGGTGGGTCTGTCCAGTACTATGTTCTCTAACATGTACCTATGTATCAACTTAATATATCTCGTATATATTTATGACCAATGAGATATAGCCATCAGTTAATCCACATACTAGTCTCAATGTATTATTGTTGTCCCACTGACAATGATACTCGACTAGGGACATTTAAGAATAATGATACTTTACATACTTATATGATCTCATATTCAAGTCACATACTTGAATCCATATAATTAGTATCATTCTTCTAAGGACATTTATTATGTTAACATTTATATTACGCAGTAAATAAAACATAATAAAAGTAATTATCATTTAACCAAAAAACATATCATAAATATAGTGTCACAATCATTACATAATTGGCCACTAGGGCATACACTCTAACACGTAGCCCTATGTGTCAGACTGGTGCATGCTTTGTTGCTTCTTTTTCTTCCCCTGATCTGTGTGCATTTAATGCGAGAGAGTTCTCATTGGATCAAAAACAAACTTCAAGAAATATCTTTCCAGTTGATATTTCTTGCTTCTGTAACACGTTACGTTGATTTTCGTGTAAGTACTGATGACGAGTGCATGCTGTCATAACGATCCACTGACTATCAGCCCTGATGGACTTTGATCAATGCTTCTGGATCCCCTGATGCTTATTGACTGGATCAGGGCTTCAATCTTCACTTCAGTTTCACTCAGTGCTTCTTGATCCTGATGGTTATGATTGACGGCATACACTGATGGCTTCTATTGATGCCATATTGGTCATTCCCCCTGACGGGTTACCCTGATGGGTTGGCCTGACACTGACATGTCCTGAAGTGTTTCTCTGACGGGTTGGTCTGCTTTCGTCATACCCTGACAGGTATCCTCTGATGAGTTCCCCCTGATGGGTTCCCTTAATGGATTCCCCCTGATGGGTTCCCCTGATGGAACTTAATCAACGTAACTTTGATTAGAATTTCTAATGTGCGGAATACTTTGACTGTTTACAAGTAGCATCAGACATTCTTTTTCACTTAGTCAAGTCCTTTGAATGTTTCTGTTTTCTGACTTGTCTTGTGAAGAGATCGACCATCCACTGATTAATAAGGTTATTTTCAGTGGATGCAAAACTTGTGCTGATCTTAAGATTTATAAAATACCTCAAGTATTTACAGTTGCACAATTTATTACATAATCATCATCATTTATCTCTAACAATCTCCCCCTATTTATGTTTATCAATTTGATAACCATAAATCCCTAGATGTACTGATGATGATGTCAAAACCAATACTAAATACAAAAAAGAATTTTGAATGAATTAATGAAATAATTTCTGTACAAGTATTTTCCTATAACTATTACAAAAAGAATGTTGTATTAGACATCAGGATCCCTTTTCCTTTTTGCTGAGACAAATGGCAATGGATGACTTGATTCAATCGGCTGAGAGTCACTTCCAAGGCCTTGTCTTCTTTGATCTGGGTTTTGATCAGGAATCCTTAGTCTGTTGTCTTCTCCACCTGCTTCCAGTTGCTCCAGCTCCTTTTGAAGAAGTTTTCTGAAGTTGACAATGTTGACATTGTTGCTGGATTCCAAAGCTTCAAGGACAGATTTTATTTCTTGAACATTGGCTACAGCAAGTTGTGACCAGTAGAAGGTAATGATCTTCCCCTTTTTATTTTTGAATTGAACACCCATGGGGCTAGTGATCATTTTTGGATATTCTTTAAATCCCTTCACTGGTGGCACATTCCTTACTGCAGTGTTCCCATCATCAGCTTTGGTTTCTTGAATCTCCTTCAATACTCTCTGAATCAGCAGGATTCTGAAATGGATGACATGTTCATTTTTGTGATTGGCTATTTGGCTTAGAACATGCATCGCTTCCTCCAGGTTTAGGCCATCAACTTCTTTGATCCTTATACTTTTCTCCTGCCCATCAGTGGATCTATAGAATAATTTCAGTGGACTTTCCAATGCTGTGGGCAGGCTCCTTTCATTGTTGATGGCTCTCCTCAGCCTGTCGATTATCCCCCTTAAGTCTTTGTTAGCCTGCGAGGATCTAGGAATCAGATTTAGGACCAGTCCCAATTGCTCAGCATCCATTCTCCTAAACCAGTCCATTGCTACATTGAATTTTGACCCACTCTTCAGTTGAACTGTTATTAGCTGATCCCTTCTATTGTTGAACCTGACATCTATGCTTTTAATGGAGAACATAAATGTCAGGTTTTTACGCCTTTCTTCTTTGAGAAATTCAGCTAGAGTGGGTGAACCATATTCTTTGGTAACAGGAGAAGATGCTTTGTCCTTGGCTTCAGATGACTTCTTTGTAGTGGCATCAGGGTCTTCAGTTTTATCTTGATTTTTATCCCCTGATGCATTTTTAGGGTTCTGAGATCTTCTTGGCTGAGGTTTCCTGGAGGTCCTGGGTCTGACATTCTTCTTCTTCTTTGCTTCTTCCTCTTGTTCCTTTGCCATTACCCTCTCTTCTTCTTCTTGAAGTTGCTGTGCAAAGATTGCATCAGCTTCTACTAACTTTTTATCTTAAGGGTAGACCAACTCCATTTTCCCATCAATTACAACTTCAACGGGAGTTGGAAAGTGGGCTGTCTTCATGGCATCACCAAGTAGCTTAGGCCCTGATTGAGTGTTGGATTTCTTCTTGGGTTCCTCAATCAGGATACCCTTGCCTTTATCCTTGGATTTTGGAGCAGGAACAGGAGCAGTCACATCCCCTGATTGTTGATTTGAATTCTCAGCAACATCCCCTGACAACTGCTTAGTTGATTTCTCTCCCTTTTTGACAGCATCATCAGTGGGAGTTAAGAGTTGGGATGTGACTTGAAGAACTTGTTGCAGAGTGCCAGCCATGGAATGTTGCAGAGTTTCCATGCTGGACAGTTGGGAAGTGAGATCAGCTAGCTTTTCGTCAACAGTGTCAGCTTGTTTCTTAATCCAGAGTAGAATCTGGCTGGTGACCAGGGAGTCGACAACTTGTTGTACATTTTGTATCTTTGATGAAAAATGTGTATACAATTTTTTATTTTCTATATCTATTGACTGACCAATCATGATCTGTGACTTTAACACTTTGATCAAGATTGGATCAGTAGTTCTAGCTGACTCTTGCTTTAATAACTGTACAGTGTCAGACATCTGGTTCTGCTGAAAGTACAAATCAACTCCGATGAACTGGGAAAAATCATCTTGTGAAGCATTATCTTCATCACTTTCAGAGGTAGAAGTAGAATTTACAGTATCTGGGTTTTCTCTTTGTTCTTTATTTACAAGGATCTCATTCTTATCTCTCTCATCCTCTCTTTTTTCTTTGCCGTTTAAGGCATCACTCATATTCTCTCCTTTTTCTTTGCCTACTAAGGCAGTACTTTCTTGTTCTCCTTTTGTCAAAGTCCTCTCAAGGGTTTGACTTTGCCTCTCTGCACTAAGTATTTTCTCAGTCTCACTCAAAATTGTCCTAGAGGGGCTCCTATGGGCTTGAAAATCATCAATTGTGACCATTTCAAGTGATGTATGTACAGATTCTGGTTTCACAATTGTGATAGGAGTATGATAAGAAATAAAGTGTGTATGTATAATTGGAGAAGTGTATGTTTCCATAGAGGAAGTATATACAACTGGGGGTACATAAAGAGTTATAGCTGTAATATGTACAGTGGAGTTTATGTCCCCTGTTTGATCATCAGTGTTTGTATCAAGTAAAAATGAGTCAACAAGTGAGAATGGTGACTATCAAACACTGTGTCAGAGAGTGTTGGCTCCTCCACGAATTGAGAATGTGGAGAATCTGATTGTATGATACTTAATGTTTATGTCATTATATCTGAAGAAATTTGAGGAACAGAGAAAGAAGGAAGTGGTGTAGATGGGAGTGTTGGCTGAATCACTGAACGAGGAGGTGATTCATCAAAAGATGCTGTAGAAGAATGCTTATGACTCATGTCGATCTTATTGAGAAGCTTCTGAGCTACAACATCTTGAGTGGTGTGTGCACTCACTGTGACAGATATCTGCAAGTGGCTCTCAGAGACCCTGATGGTAGGTTCATCAGTGTCTATGGTCAGTGTATGTGCCTCACTCAATTGTGTTCTCGGTTGGGGACTATTTTCAATAACTAATTCTTTTTGAGAGGAACTAGTTAGAAATATGTTTAATTCCTTATCAAAAGCAGCATCCTTTTGAGAGGATATTGTCTGGTCAGGCTGTTGGGTAACAATAGTGGCTCCCTTCTTCTTCTTCAATCTTCTCCTATAGCCAATCACTCTCTCTCCTTGCTCCCCCTCAGTTGTTGTGGTAACTTCACTGAGTTTTCTTTTAATCCCAACAGTCTTTTGGGAGACTATGAGTTAGGTTGTTGAGAGAGGTTGTGAAGGAATTGGTTGTTCTACTTGGGTAGGCAGAGAGGTGGTTGTTTTCTCTGCCATAGTAGATGAAGGTGAAGAATGTACAGTTTGAGAAGTAGAAGGTGTAAAATTTACTACCTGTACCATATGCGATGGTAGTGCAAACGGTTCGGTTGAAAATGATTTCTTTATTATTTCTACAAACAGTTTCTTTGTTTGCTTCTAGGTCTGTACAGGTATATCATTCTCAAAAGAAAAATTAGTAATTTGATCTTTAATAATCATATACAAAAATCTAGCATAATATATTTCAGATTTCCTATTATTAATATTACCTAATTTATTTATAAGATCATCAAAAATAATTTTACTTATATTTATATTTACATTTCTAATTATTGTGTATGTTATTTTTAAAGTTAAAGAGGTAATAACCTCAAAGTTAGAACACTTACCTGAGAACACCTTGGTGATGGTGTCGAAGAGATGAGAAATCTCCCTCTTCACATTCACCCTCTTAAGATCCTTGAACTTTAACACTGTATTGGAAGCAGCGTTATAGCCCAGTTCCCTCAAGAAATTCAGCAGATCTGCATTATTGGGTACATCCACCAGATCTTGAGTAGGTAGCCCCAAAACAGAGTTAAGTCTGGAAGGAGTTATTTTTCCTTTCTCAGACGAAACTTTGAATGAGATACCCTTGACCACATCAGGCTTGGTGGTGGAGTACATGAACTTAGCACTTGTCCATAGTTGTGACAGTGCCTCCCCCGACATTTCTTCATCGGTAAAGATGGCTTTACTATAATTAGAGTTGAGCAGATAATTCATTATCGGTTTAAAGCATTCACTTACCTCATCAATGTCAGAGAAGCCCACATAGTTTGTGGGTGGGACTGTCAAGTTTCTCTGAATTTGTTGTCGTGTCATGGATGCTTTGAAGATTTGAAGTTTTAGGGTTTCTGTAAAGACGAGAGAAAAAAAAACTCGAGCAAATATTAGGTAGAGATTAAACGTTTTGGGGAGTTTCAAAAAGTAGGAGAGATAGAGTATTAATACCCGCCTATTGACGTTTAAAAACTTCTCTTGAAAACACGCTATCAGGGAGTCAGTTCAGTTTCTATGATGACACGTCATCAGTGAGAGAAGAACTTAATGATGAGCTGTCATCACTTAACTAACCTTGAAACCCGATGCAGTAAAAAAAATTTTAAACTTACCCTGATGATTCACTGTATGTACATACCCTGACCCTGATGCACAAGACAGACACGCTGACCCTGACGAACAGGTCGGATACCCTGACCCTGACGCACAGGTTGGATACCCTGACCCTGACGCACAGGTCGGATACCCTAACCCTGATACACAGGTCGGATACCCTGACCCTGACGAACAAGATCAACACCCTGACCCTGATGCGTCCTTAAGGAAGCCCTAACCCTGATGCATCAGTCAAAACAAAAATAAAACAACAAAATGCAGAATATACAAGTATATACATATTTACAATTTGAACATAAATAACCACATATCAATTGATTTTATCAAGAACTTATGAAATGAGTTAGAGATATCAAATCTTAGGAGTTTGACTCTGACCCTGACGCATAATTCACCATTCCCAGCTCTCCCACAAGATTTGAAAATGTGGTTTTATCAAGAGCTTTGGTGAATATGTCTGCCAGCTGCTGATTTGAAGGTACAAACTGTAGTTCAATATTCCCATTCATAACATGTTCCCTGATAAAATGATATCTGATTTCTATATGCTTAGTTCTAGAATGCTGCACTGAATTTTCAGCAATGGCAATGGCACTAGTGTTATCACACCTTATTGGAATCTTGGAATAGTTCAGTCCATAATCCATTAGCTGATTTTTCATCCATAGAATTTGTGCACAACAACTTCTAGCTGCAATATATTCAACTTCAGCAGTAGATGTAGAGATTGAGTGCTGCATTTTGCTGAACCAAGATACAAGCCTTCCTCCTAGAAATTGATAGCTTTCTATTGTACTCTTTCTGTCAATCCTGCATCCTCCAAAGTCAACATCAGAATATCCTAGCAATTCAAATCCAGACTCTTTTGGATACCAAAGTCCCAACTCTATAGTGCCCTTGATATATCTCAAGATACTTTTCACTGCACTGAGATGAGATTCCTTTGGGTCAGCTTGATATCTTGCACAAAGACATGTTGCAAACATTATGTCTGGCCTGCTTGCTGTCAGATATAGCAATGATCCAATCATTCCCCTGTAAGTCTTCAGATCAACTTTTTTTCCATTCTTATCAGGGTCAATCTTGGTTGCAGTGGCCATAGGTGTCTTTGCTACTTTTGAGTCCTCCATATCAAATTTCTTGAGAAGTTCTTTGGCATATTTTGTCTGATGAATGTAGATTCCATCAGAGACTTGTTTAACTTGCAGTCCCAAGAAGTAAGATAACTCACCCATCAAGCTCATTTCATATTTGCTTTGCATGAGTTTGGAGAACTTTTCACACAGTCTTGTGTCAGTGGATCCAAAAATAATATCATCAACATAAATTTGAACCAAAATCATGTGACCTTGGTGTTGTTTGAAGAACAATGTTTTGTTAATGATACCTCTTGAAAATTTGTTTTCCACCAGAAACTTTGACAGTATATCATACCAAGCTCTAGGTGCTTGCTTCAGTCCATAAAGTGTCTTTTCCAGTTTGTAGACATGATTTGGAAATTTTGAGCATTCAAAACCTGGAGGTTGTTGGACATACACCTCATGTTCCAATTTCTCATTTAGAAAAGCACTTTTCATATCCATTTGATATACTTTAAAATTTGAATGTGCTGCATAGGCTAAGAAAATTCTTATAGCCTCAAGTCTGGCTACTGGTGCAAAGGTCTCATCAAAGTCAATCCCTTCTTCTTGAAGATATCCTTTTGCAACCAGTCTTGCTTTGTTTCTTACAACAATGCCAGCTTCATCCATCTTATTTCTGAATACCCACTTAGTACCTATTATGATCCTATCATTGGGTTTAGGTACAAGCTTCCATACTTGATTCCATTCAAATTGATTTATCTCTTCCTGCATTGCCAAGATCCAGTCTGCATCTTGAATAGCTTCTTCAAACTTCTTTGGCTCAATTTGAGAAAGAAAACAAGCATATAGGCATTCATTAGATGTTGCTTTCCTGGTCTGCACTCTTTTGATTGGGTCATCAATAATCAAATCTGTTGTGTGACTTCTGGCCCATTTAGGATTAGAGATGTGTCTTGATGAGCTTGTTTGACTATCATCTCCTTCCCCTAAGCCTGTGCTCCTAGCTTCTGAAAACTCTCCCCCTGAATTAGTGGATAATTCAAGGTTCAAGTTATCCCCTGATGGTGCATGTCCTGATGAATGATCCCCTGATGGAGTATCCCCTGATCTGTTTTCCAGAAAATTGACTCTATCTGCTGACAGGGGGACTATATTGTTTGGATTGACATTAGGAATGGATAAATTCTCCATTTGTCTGCACTCATCGGCTTCAGTCTTTTGATAATTATTTTCATCTTCATTTTCAAACCTGAGTTCTTCATGAAAACCAGGGTCTTCAAGTCCAGAAATCTCTTGATCATCAAAAGCTACATTTATAGACTCCATCACCACTTGAAGTCTTTTGTTGTAAGCCCTGTAGGCCTTGGATGACAGAGAATAACCTAGGAAAATTACTTCATCAGTTTTTGGATAAAATTTTTCTAAGTTCTCACCAAAATTCCTCAGCACAAAACATTGGCATCCAAAGACATGGAGGAACTTGATGCTTGGCTTTCTCCCTGTCATTAGCTCATATGGTGTCTTGTTGTGAGCCTTGTTGATTAGAGATCTATTCTGAGTAAAGCAAGCAGTGGAAATTGCTTCAGCCCAAAAATAGGTGGAAATCTTTGCCTCTGCTAGCATTAACCTAGCAGCTTCAATCAGGATTCTATTTTTTCTTTCCATTACACCATTCTGTTGAGGAGTCCTTGGAGCAGAGAATGTATGATTTATGCCTTTCTCCACACAAAATCCCTCAACAGCTGCATTCTTGAATTCAGTTCCATTATCTGTTCTCAACATTCTAACCACTAATCTTGATTCTGTTTCTACCTTCTTGATATGGTCAATAATTTGTTAAGATACTTCTAATTTAGCATGTTAAAACTTTACCCAAGTGTATTTAGTGTAGTCATCCACAATGACCATTGCAAATCTTTTCTTTGACACTGACATAATGTTGACAGGGCTAAAGAGATCTATATATAACAATTGAATTGGATCTTTGATCATGGTGGCTTCCTTGCTGACAAAGGATGATTTTCTTTACTTCCCTTATTGACATGCTGAACATAATCCTTCATGGATAAACTCCATTTGGGGTAGTCCAGTTATCAACTCTCTCTTCACTAGATCATTAATTGACTTGAAGTTCAGGTGAGAGAGCTTCTTGTGCCATAGCTTGCTTTCATCAGGAGATGCCTTGCTGTAGAAACATGATTCTCCATTTACTGAATTAAAATCAGCAACATAGAGATCTCCTTTTTTTATCCCTGACAAAACCAGCTTCCCATCACTTTCATTTGAGATTAAGTACTGATCTCCTTTGAAGGAAGTGATGAATCCTTTGTCACTTAGTTGACTTATGCTTAGCAAATTGTGCTTG
Organism: Centella asiatica; assembly: GCA_014636745.2. NCBI lineage: Eukaryota > Viridiplantae > Streptophyta > Magnoliopsida > Apiales > Apiaceae > Centella > Centella asiatica. The sequence continues at coordinate 17,488,830 of CM025782.1, forward strand.
AGCCCATCAACCAGTGCTACATTTTTAAATGAGACATTCTCATTTGCTGCTTTGCCATAACCAAGAGTTAGTCCTTTGCTATTATCACCAAATGAAATTACTGGACCAACCTTTACTTGGAATTCTGTGAGCAGGGCTTTGTTTCCTGTCATGTGCCTTGAGCAGCCACTGTCTAGAAACCAGATTTGACTGCGTTTGACCTTTTCATGCATACAAGAAAACATTTAAATTGTTTTTGGTACCCAATTAACTTTGGGTCCTCCTGGTTTAGTCACAGTAATAGGTAAAACATCTTTATCTTTCTGGCGACTTTTGGTTTTGGCAACTTTAAAACTTTCTCCTTTTTAGGAGTTTCAATATATGCTTTTGATTTTTCAACAGTTATCTTGCCTTTTTCCTTGGAGGAGCAGGCTTTAACAGTTGGTAAATCATCAACAATAAAATTGTGCCAGTCAAAATTTGTGGTTTTACTTTGCATTGAAAAGATAAATGATTACAGTTACCACAATTCCAGCACACTTTTCTAGAGGCTTCATGAATAGAAGAATAATTGCTAGTTTTATTAACACCTAGCTTACCATTTTTATTCTTCTTGCTTTCCCCTGACAGGCCTTTTTTCCTTGACGGGCTACAATGGCCTGATGCACTCTTTCCCCCTGACGACTGTGTATCCACTGATACACAGTCTAGTTCTTTCATAACTGGAGGGTTGAGTGCTTTGGCAAGAATAAGTTTCTTGCCTCTTCCACCACTAGTGGAAGCTTCACACACTGGGAAAACATTCCCTGATTCTAGCTTTGTTGCTGCCTTAACAAACTTGATAGGTTGTGTTGGCCTTTTTCCAAAGCTAGCTGCCACTTCAGCCTCAATGGGAGGTTGCTGCACTTGAGTCTCTTCATAGCCTAAACCAGATTTTGGATCAGATTTCTAACTTTTTAAACGATCCTCCAGTTTCCTGCTAAACTCACTCCATCTCTTAATGACTTCCCTTTCTTGACTAAAAAGATTCGAGGTCCATTCTTCTCTTTTGATAGCACAGTCAAGAAAATTTTTAGTCCTTGAGAGTTCTTTTTTAAGACTCTCAAGACTGGAGTTTTCTGATTCTAAAAGAGTGTTCTTGGCAGATAACTGTTCATTTATTTTTTGCACTCTCTCAGTTTCAGCTACAGCACTCCTCAGGGTGTCATAGAGATCCTTTATCTCACAAGCCATTTCCTTAACAGTTTTAACACAATCAGTTTTAGACATTTTAGAGGAAATTTCGATGCTTACCTGTGAGCTGCTACTGTCAGTGGATGAGGCCTTCAGGGCTAGGTTGACATACTCTTCATTTTCTTCCTCATCAGAGTTAGCCCAGTCCTTTCCCTCTGCTATATATGCTTTTCCCTTCTTGTTTGCATTAAGAAGGTCAAAGTATTTCTTCTTGTAGTCCACAACAGCTTCCTTGTCTCTGGATTCACCATCTTTTGTGACCTTGCGGTACTCATTTGCAAAGTGGCCCAGCTCATTGCATTTGTAGCACTTTATTCTTAATTTGTCAATAAAGTTTTTCGTGCTACTGGGTTTCCTTGCTGAAAATCTTTTAGATCCCGAAGGCTTTTGAAATTTCAGCTTGGAAAACCTTTTTGCAAGAAAGGTCATGGTTCATATGTCTTTAGAGTGCCATAAAGCCTATCCAAGTCTAGAAGATTCATGTCCTTGGATTCCCTGATGGCTGTTGTCTTAGGATCCCATGATATGGGAAGGGCTCTCATGAATTTTCTGTTCACATCCTTGTTAGCATAAGCCTTCCCATATAATCTCAGGTCATTTACCAACCTGTTAAATCTGTCGAACATTTCAGTGAGTGTTTCACCATTCTTCATTGTGAACCACTCATACTGTTGTGTCAACAGCTGCAGTTTATTTTCCCTCACTTCCTCAGTACCATCACAAAGGATTTATATGGTATCCCATATAGATTTAGACGTAGTAAGATTTATGATACTATTCAGCATATCATCGTCTAAACCATTATACAGGATTCTAGTAACCTTAAGATCCTTTTTCACCTTTTCCCTTTCCTCTATCGTCATTTCATCAGTTGTCTTTGGGACAAGCTTTTCAAGAATACTGACTCCATTAACGACTTCTATAGGAATGACCTTCTTGGGAACGTGAGGTCCTTCTTCTAGAATCTGCAAGTATTCATCATCAATAGCTCTAAGATGAACTATCATTCTTTGTCTCCAGAAGAAGTATTTGCCCCTTTCCAACATGGGGACTTTACTGTTTCCAGCTTTATTGGCCATAGATAATGTTCGTGTTTAGCAAGTGAAATCTGCTAAGAGGTTCTGATACCAAATGTTAGTGCAATATAAGCACAAGTGTTTGTAGAAGGGGGGGGGGGGGGGGGGGATGAATACAAACACCTGAAACTTTTCGCTCTGTAAAATTTATAAGGCTTACTGGAAAACAGTTGTAACAAACAGAAAAACAATATGAAATGAACACGCAGATTTAAGTTAAAATAGTTATATTAAAACTTGAGGTTTTTCTGGAAATCTGTATAATCACAAATGTGATTTACAGCTACAAATTCTGTGAGTAAAGTTCACAACTTCTCACACTCACTAGATTCTTATTTACTTTGAAATATCTCTCTCAAGATCTATTACAAAGCTTCTCTCTAGTGTTTGTGTGCTTCAGTGCTTGTTTGATCTGTTGGATAGATTCAATCAATCGTTATTTTTGTAATGAGAGCTCCGTTGCTTATATATAAATCAGTAGGATGAAATCACGTGCTTGAGACGTGCTGCTCTTCTCAACTTAGCTGCAAGTATGTCACATCGAAACTTTATGTGTCAGACTGCTGCATGGTTTGTTGCTACTTTTCTTCCCCTGATCTGTGTGCATTTAATGCGTGAGAGTTCTCATTGGACCATGAACAAACTTCAAGAAATATCTTTCCACTTGATATTTCTTGCTTCTGTAACACGTTACGTTGATTTCCGTGTAAGAACTGATGACGGGTGCAAGCTGTAACAACGATCCACTGACTTCCAGCCCTGACGGAGTTTGATCAGTGCTTCTGGATCCCCTGATGCTTATTGACTGGATCAGGGCTTCAATCTTCACTTAAGTTATACTCAGTGCTTCTTGATCCTGAAAGTTATAACTGACGGCATACACTGATGGCTTCCACTGATGTCATGTTGATCATTCTCCCTGACGGGTTACCCTGATGGGTTTGCCTAACACTGACATGTCTTGAAGTGTTTCACTGACGGATTGGTCTGCCCTCGTCATACCCTGACAGGTTCTCCCTGATGGGTTTCCCCTGATGGATTCCCCCTGATGGGTTCCCCCTGATGGGTTCCCCTGATGGGTTCCCCCTGATGGAACTTAATCAACGTAACTTTGATTAGAATTTCTGATGTGCGAAATACTTTGATTGCTTACAAGTAGCATCAGACATTCTTCTTCACTTTGTCAAGTCCTTTAAATGTTCCTGTTTTCTGACTTGTCTTGTGAAGTTATTGACCATCCACTGATGAATAAGTTTATCATCAGTGGATGCAAAACTTGTGTTGATCTTAAGGCTTATAAAATACCTCAAGTATTTACAGTTGCACAATTTATTATATAATCATCATTATTTATCTCTAACATATCCCATATAGATTTAGACATGGTAAGATTCATGATACTATTCAGCATATCATCGTCTAAACCATTATACAGGATCCTAGTGACTTTAAGATCCTTTTTCACCTTTTCTCTTTCCTCTATCGTCATTTCGTCAGTTGTTTTTGGGACAAGCTTTTCAGGAATACTGACTCTAAACGACTTCTATAGGAATGAGCTTCTTGGGAACGTGAGGTCCTTCTTCTAGAATCTGCAAATATTCACCATCAATAGCTCTAAGATGAACTATTATTCTTTGTCTCCTGAAGAAGTATTTGCCCCTTTCCAACATGGGGACTTTACTGTTTCTAGCTTTGTTGGCCATAGATAATGATCGTTTTTAGCAAGTGAAATCTACTAAGAGGCTCTGATACCAATTGTTAGTGCAATATAAGCACAAGTGTTTGTAGAAGGGGGGGGGGGGG
>CM025782.1:17502657-17515782 GCA_014636745.2 Centella asiatica
AAGAGAAAAAAAACTAAATAATTAAGGTTAAAATCTTCCGTTAGTGTTACTGGGGAAATGATATTTTTTTTAGTTAAAAGTCTTTCGTCAGTGTTACTGGGGGAAATGATTTTTTTTTTAGTTATAAGTCTTTCGTTAGTTTGAAATATGTTAACTACGAAAGTTGGGTAGTTAACGTTAGTTATGGATTAGTCCCCATATATATATAAATGAACTCGGTGATATAGTATGAATATTGGTCTTTTAACAACTTTGAATAAAAGTTCACGGTAAAAGTGATAAAAAAGATAGTTGAATGGTTAAATTAAAAATATTCAAAAAGTTTAACGGTTTTTTTGAATATTAAGTCTATCATCATAATAAAAATTTACGCAAATATTTACTTTTTTTTTTTTAGAATAAATCTCAATTTTAAATATTGTAATTTTTTTTTAAAACGAAGTGCTACCATTTGAAGTTTTTAGAGTATCTCATACTAGTCGAGCAATCTCTCTGTTTTCAAATAACATTAAGTCCAGCCCACAATCCTTATGTTTACTAATGGCCTTTTTATTCATTTTCATTTACAATAAAACATCTGAATGGATTATTTAGTGCATTATAGGGTTGGTCACAAAAAAAAACCAACTAACTTTAGTTTGTTTTCTATTTTAACCAACCATCTTTCGATATGTTACTTAAAAACAACCAATTTTGATAAATTATGTCATTTTAACTAATATATTTATTCTCTCCTAATAGTTTTGTTTGGTTAAAATGACATAATTTGTCAAAATTGTTGTTTTAAAACAACATATTAAAAGATGATTGGTTAAAATAAAAAACGGACTAAAGTTAGTTGGTTTTTTGTGTGATTAACCTGTGCATTATATATATACTATTATATATAGAGTTGTTAACAGAATACAGTCCTCTAGTCCAGGCCACAATACAAAACCAACAATATTTTGGGCCTTCCATTTTCAGATTACCCATTAAAAAACCTTAACAGACCAAAATAACGAAGTTTGATTTGTTATTTGTTAGATATTCACAAGGTTGTAGCATCCGAGTATCTCCAAATCACTTCCCCTCCACATACCATAAAATGATAAATATGAATTATCCAAATCCCTTTCTCTCCTTCCCTCCTCTCTTTCTTCCTCAATTACTTCAAACTCTTGCTTCTTAATCCCATCCCATCCAAAAAGATTAGTATTCTGCAGATAATCTGCCATGATTATATCCTCCGCTCCACCTTCTTCATTCCCTTTGAGCAGAATTATCAATTCAAAGTCAACCATCTCTGAATCCTTTCTAAGACCCAAGACTTGCTTCTCAAAACCTTTGTCTTCTTCAATTTACTTTTCTTGTTCTTCTTCAGATTCAAAGTTTCTGAACAGAATCCAAAATTTTCATGACAGGAATAGAAATCCACTTGGGAAAAGGCTAAATTTGAAGACTTGCGCTATACCCGGATCTGATTTCAGTGGTTTTGAGAGTGCTCGGTCGGTTTTAGAGGCAGCTGCAGTGTTAACTGCCATCATTGTTGTTCATGAAAGTGGTCATTTCTTGGCAGCTTATCTTCAGGGAATTCGTGTAAGTAAATTTGCTGTTGGGTTTGGTCCAATTTTAGCTAAATTTAATGCAGATAATGTAGAGTATTCTCTTAGAGCATTTCCTCTTGGTGGATTTGTGGGGTTTCCTGATAATGATCCCGATAGTGATATTCCTGTAGATGATGTAGATTTACTTAAAAACAGACCCATACTTGATAGGGTTCTTGTTATTTCAGCTGGTGTGATTGCCAATATTATTTTTGCTTATGGGATAATTTTTGTACAAGTATTATCTGTTGGATTCCCTGTGCAAGATGGCTTACCCGGGGTGCTTGTGCCCGATGTTCGCCCCTTTTCGGCTGCATCTAGAGCTGGGCTTCTCCCTGGTGACGTAATTCTTGGGGTTAATGGTTTTGATTTGCCAAAACAAGGGCCTAATTTGGTTTCTGAGGTTGTTGATATTATTAAGAAGAACCCCAAATCAGATGTGGTGCTCAGGATTGAGAGAGCAAATCAAGCTGTTGAGATTAATGTTTCCCCTGATGAGAATTCTGATGGTACAGGTCGAATTGGGGTTCAGTTATCTCCCAATGTTAAGTTCTCGAACGTTAGACCTAACAATCTTGTAGAGGCGTTCAGTTATTCAGGACGCGAGTTCTGGGGTTTAACAAGTAACGTTTTGGACAGCTTAAAGCAGACATTTTTGAATTTCTCACAAAGTGCCAGTAAGGTTTCTGGTCCTGTTGCTATCATAGCTGTTGGTGCTGAAGTTGCGAAATCAAACACAAATGGGCTTTACCAATTTGCAGCTATTCTTAATCTTAATCTTGCAGTTATAAATCTTCTTCCTTTACCTGCATTAGATGGGGGTTCTTTGGCCTTGATACTTGTAGAGGCGGTCAGAGGTGGCAGAAAACTCCCTTCAGAAATAGAGCAAGGAATTATGTCATCAGGAATTATGCTTGTTGTAGTTCTTGGGCTATTCCTTATCGTCAGAGACACGCTAAACCTTGATTTCATCAAAGATTTGTTGTGATCAATTGGCATGGTTAGTGCAATTTGAATTTGATTCTGGATGTGGGATTCGAAAACCTTGTAGCATATTGGTACTGAAGTGGGAATGCTAGCCGGCTAATGTTTATCAAGGACTTCTTCTTGTTGCATTACATGACCTCTTCTTTGTCCTAAGAAATTTCTGGCTGACAGCATTGTCATTCGAAATGGATCTTATTTGATGTCTATAAACTTTGTACTCTTTTTTAGGTAATAATGGCACGGATTAGGGACCAAATGAGATGTCCGCACTCCACGGTACGATATTCCAAGGATATGTTTAAAATTTATCTATAATCCATGATTCTAGCTGTGCTAAAGTTCATCCATTTACAGAAACCTTGGAAGAAGATACCTAAAACTCTTTTTGCTTCAAAAATAAATTGTTATATTGTTTTCAAAGACACAGGTCATTTAGTCTTTTTGTGGATTTAGCATGGAAACTTGTAAAGATAGATTTATATGTAAACCATGTTCTTGTCTTAGTTCTTACAATGAAAATTTTGAATGTTGTATTGTTGTGTAACCTTTTTATGGGTAATTCCTGCACCGTCTTTTCATTGTGTTGAGCAAAAAAGAAAATGCAGGAACTGCTAAAAAACGTTTGCAATTTGAGCTGCTGAGCTTTTGAAAGGACTATTTTGCATCATCTTGATTTTGCTTTGTATAGGTAGAATTTGTATTGTATACTTCGAACTCCATGTTTTATAAGATGGTATTGTTGCCTATCTGATTACTTTATGTTGTTCACACAACACTGTAATCTTGCAATTCTATGGAATGATAGGTTTGTTAATACTTCATCCGTTTCACAAAAAAAGTTATATTCGTATTTTTTTGTAAATATTAATATTGGATCTTTGATCGATATTTTCATCTACAATCCATAAGTTTTTTTTCATGAAATTTGTTATCAATCTTTAAATTATAACGAGATTTATAAGTTTGTAATTGAAAGTTTTTTAATTTATAGCAAAATAACAAAGAAAAATTTTAAATATAACTTTTTTTAGAACAAAATATTTTTTCAAATATAATTTTTTTTAGAACAGAGAGGATACTTAATATCGCAAGAACATATATAAATGCAGTCATATTTCATTCTGCGTTTGTTGCGTGCTATTTCTGTATTTACTGTGTTATTTCTGGAAGCGAGCATAAAGCCCGAGTGATCTTTATAAAGTGAATTAGTGTTAATTGCAATTCAGTCCGTAAATGCTTACTCATTTCGTGAACTATTCTTGTGAATTCCGGAGCAATAGATGAATTGGATGAAAATTTGACATGTAGATTATTTTATTACTCATAAGGGAAATTTATAAATTAATAAAAATTTAACATGTAGTTCATTTTATTACTCTTTTTTTTAATCAATGAAGTTCATTAATTTTCTTTGTATTTATGTATTTTTGAGAGTTTTTCTTATGAAATAGTTTGTGTAAAGATTTATTTTATTTAAGAGTGTGTATCTCATGGAATTTGTAAGATTGATACTTATGTGTGTGAGACAACGCATGTGAGATTGATGGTGAGTTTGAGTGTTCCATCTTGTAATTCTCCAGATTTCATGATATGCTTTTTCACTTGTCCATGATTTTTTCTATTTTGTGCTTTCTACATTAATTCTTTGTTTCACTTCAGTAGTGTGACCTTGATATTTTCTATTTTTCTAATAATATCATGTATAAGACAGGACAAGAAAGTTATATAAAAATATACTTTTGTTATAATTTTCAGAAATTGAGGATAACTAGGTTGATATTTCTATCCCTATTTGAAAAAAGAAATAGAGATAGAAAATTCTCACTCATTTAGAATGAGGACGTATAATTAGGCATGACAACAGGACGGATATAAGACGGGAGAGTCGTTCTCAAACCCTAACTGTTAAATATGTTTAGTACCCCAAACCCGTTTTGTTCTGTTAACGCTTCTACCAAATCCGCATCGTCTTTACTCCATTATCTCGATTATTTTTTAAATTTTGATTTATTTATTTTTTTCCTTTATTTTTTTTAATATTTTTTTCTTACAAAATTTTCATCTTTTTTTTATTTATATTTTTCTCTTACAAAATTTTCTAAAATCATTATAAAATATATTTTATATATATAAGTGGGTCAAAATCGGGGTTAAATTGAGTGAGATGATAAATCTCATACCTTACCGTAATCTTATGAAATTTAAGAAATTAGAGTGAACAAAATGTTAACAAATTCGAGTGAAATTGTCATCACTACGTATAATCATCATATCATCGGCTCTTCGCAAGACGCAAAAAATTGACACCCTATAAATACACCATAAAACTTGGTGATTGTCATCTACTTCCTCTAATTACAAATAAGTGATATTGTTAGGTTTAAATGATGATTATGCTTAGAATTTTGATTGTGCATCTGTACATACTCAGGGTGTTCTATAAATCTAAGTATATGCACATATTTTGCATCCACTGATGATCAACTTAGTCATCAAGGGATGAAATATTTCACACTAAACAAGTTATCAGTTGAAATTTCTAAAGAACTTGATAGTGAAGAGGGATGTCTGTTATTACTCAAAAATATTTAAGTATTCCGCACACTAGACATTTCAAACAAATCAACAAAGGTTCAATAATTAAAACCACCAGGAGATGACAAAGGCAGAGAAACCCGCCAGAGAAATGCGTCAGGGTATGGCAATGATAAGCCAAACTCATCAGGGGAACGCATCAGGGCATGACAATGACATGTCAACCTGTCAGGAGAACTCATCAGGGTATGATAGTGTCAAGATAACCCGTCAGGAGGAATGCTTAGCACTGCATCAGTGGAAGCCATTAATGGATACTTTGAGTCTTAATGTTAAGGGATCAAGAAACACTTGGATAACTCAAGTGGAGTTTGAAGCACTGATCGAGTCTTAGACAAGACTTGTCATCAGGGGATCTAGAAACACTGATCAAATCTACATTTGGGCTTGTTATCAGGGGATAGTTATGACTGCATACACTCGTCATCAGGTCTTACATGGAAATCATTGAAGCTTGTCATAGAAGCAAGAGATATAAATGAAAAAAATATTTTTTGAAGTTTGGTGGTCCAATGACAACTTTCGACCATTAAATGCACGCAGATTAGGGGAAGAAAAAAAAGCAAGAAAAGTAACAGCAGTCTGACACATCATTCCTAAAGGACATCGAAGTGACATATATGCGGCTAAGTTGAAAAGAGCAGCACCTCCTAGCACGTTGGTTCAACTATTGATTTTCTAAATATGCAAAAGAGTTCTCATTACAAAAAGAGTGGAAATCCAACGGATCAACCAACATTTAGAAGCATACAAACAGTAGAGAAGCTTTGAAACATTTTTGTGAGAAAATATTCAAAAAAGTATTGTAGCTAATGAGTGTGAAAGAGAACTTGTAACTCGTTACAGAATTTGTAGATGATTAATCACATTTGTGATTAATCAGATTTCTAGAAAAATTTCAAATTTTAATACAACTATTTTAACTTGAATGCTTGTGAGTTCATTTTAAAGTTATCATAATTTTCCTGATATTGTAGTTATTTCCCTCAGTGCTTAATAATTTTTTTTTTAAGATCAAAAATTTTTGAGTGTTTGTATTCAACCCCCTCTTTTACAAACAGTTGAGCCTAATTTGTTCTAACAGATATTTTAGGAGATAAATGTTTGTTTATAAATATGTATCATCTCATCATTTTTAAGAATAAAATAACATCTTATTAAATGATTTTGTCGGTATAATTTTAATAACATCTCCAACTAATGTGTTTTTAATAATTTTATCGTTTAAAACATGAGAAAGACAATAAAATTAAATGATTTTGTCGTTATAATACAATTATTTTAAATGCTATTTATAATAATTTTAATATGTGTGTAAAATTAAAAATTATGTACACCTATTTAGGCAGAAGGAAGTAGTTGAAAATTTTGTTTATCATACGTTAATTTACGGTAACTTAAAGTCTTGTACAAATTAATATTCTATTTATTTAAAATGAGAGATACATGTCTCTTTTAATGTAACATTATTTGTAAATTCTATAATTTTATTTGTGATATAAACTTATAAAAATATTTAATACAAAAATTTTTATTTAAGAATATTATTTTTTGTATGTTTTATGATATTTCATTTAAAATTATTAAAAATAAAAATAAAAATTTAATTTAAAATTATAAAATTTTATAATATATTTTATGTAATAAAATATATTTATAATTTTAGAATAGAGTGAGGAAATCTTAATAGGTAGTCCAGGTATTGTTCAAATCCAAACTCATGTATTCAGGTCCATAGTATCCGTTCCATACATTCCCCTTACGGCAGTAAATAAACCAAATCGTTAAAAAATTATATTCGATTTGCTTAAAACTTATTCGACTTAGTTCGCAAAAATAGATGATTTGATATTTAATATAATTTTTCGTTCGTTAAGAATTTTAGGTTTGGCTCGACTCTGATCGAATTTGAAAACTCGATAAAACTTAATTAATTTACATTGTTTGTCTCGGATCGATTCATTTAAATAGTTAAACAAGCCAATCTTGAACATGATTTTTTGTTTGTTATCGATTTTAGGCTAGTCCGGCTGAGCTCTTTTATAAAAATGTTTGACTAAATTCGGCTCGAATTTGACTCATTTACGACCCTAATCCCAATTGTCTTGGTATGGAAGTTTTAACATGAAGAAAATGGAAGAAGTGCAGTGAAAAGATGAGAAATAATTATTTTTTTTGTTTTGAAATTCATAAGTGGAAAGAAAAATCTAAATTGACATATATGAAAGAAGATTTTCTATTAAGAATAATATCAAATAATTTTCAAATAAAGAAAATTTTGAAAGAGTCAAATAAAATTTTATCACTAAATTTTTTCATTTTTTGAGAGAAAATTTTATGTAAAACTTTTGAGGAGAAAAGTTGATTTTTTTCGCTTCCTTTATTTCCTTTTCTCTTCTAAAGAACTTCAACACAACTGAAACATAAAATTTCTTCAAAGTCCTTTTATTTTCTCTGTTTAAACCCCTTGTCTTCAAATTTAGATTTGAAGAGAAAAGAAAAAAAATTAAGAGAAAATTAATTATTAGGTTGCCTTTGTGTTTTTTAAATGAGAGAAATTGAAAGAAAATAAATCATTAAGTTGTCTTTGAGAAAATAAAGTAGAACTTTTGAAAGAAATTTTTAGTTATGTTATTCAAAAAAATTCTTCTCATTTTTTATAAGAAAATGAGAGAATGATTTTTATTTTTATTTTTGTCTTCTTTACGTTTCTCTTTTTTTTTTTTTTTACTTCATCAAAAACTTCCAAACACTGCATGAAGTAAACACCAAGTTTTGGTGTATATGGGATACGATAAACACAGAGTTAATTTTCTGCAGATGCAATTTTAAAAAAGTAACTTTTGTGTAGTAGTTGAAAATTTTATGTTGTTCCTGTTGAATTTTTATGCTATCGTATCAATGTTACTATATATTTAAAAATACAAATACTAAAGATAGTATCATAAATTATAATAAACAAAAAAGAGAAATGAGTTACAATTTATTTTTATAATTGTACTCCTTTATGTTACTATATATTTAAAAATACAAATACTAAAGATAGTATCATAAATTATAATAAACAAAAAAGAGAAACGAGTTACAATTTATTTTTGTAATTGTACTCCTTTATGCTATGTTTAAGTTTCCAAAATAATAGTGAAATATTTACCTATACAGATTGAAATAGAATACCAAAACAATATAATATGTGAATTTTTCTGAATTCATTTACATAATTTGTATAATCATTTTAAAATCAATATATCTTACCTTTTGAAAATATTCGAATTGTACATGGTTAAAAATCATGTTACACACTACAAAAAGATGAAAACATTCATGTAAATTCCTATTTTTTACTTTTTTAATCCGTATAATTAATTTTAAAAATAAATTGTGAATTAGTAGATATAAAAATAATGAATAAATATGAAAAATAAGTTATAGTTCATTTCACTTAATTCCTTAAAATAATACAGTAACATAGTAATATAATTATCTTATATAATAAAATTAATACAATAACATTCTTTGTATTAGAACGATTTAAATTATGAGTTACTGGACGAAAAATTTTCACTATATCACCGGTTGAGAATTTTTTGAAAGTCATATGTTGATGTGGGACCGGTTTATACATAATTCAAATGGAAAAAATAGCAGCGTACTAATTAAATATTTAAATGTCTAAAACTGTCGTTGGATATGGATATTGATTTGTAAATGGATATGAATGCCTAAAAAGATATGTACACTAATGTTATCAAAACCAGATCGGACTGGTCAGTTCTATCTGTTTAATCGGGAACCGGTCGTACCTCCGGTCTGGTTGATGGAAAAAAGCGGTTTGAAAGAAACCGGCCAGAACCAGTTCAAATCGGATAAAACCGGTGAACCGGTAAAAAACCGGTTTTAACTTTCTCACACACTGAAACTCACGACGACGGGAAACGGAGGAGAGGGAGATGGAGGTTATGAGGAGGAGGAAGTGGTGGAGGTGGAGAGAATGGTGGAGGAGGCACAAACGAGGCAGATCTGGAGGTAGTGAAGGAGGAGGTGGAGACGGAGATGGTGGAGAGGAGGAGAATGAGGCGGCAGCCAACGGGGAAGGTGGAGGAGGAGACGGATTTGGATGTAGTGAAGGAGGAGGTGGAGGCGGAGATGGTGAAGAGGAGGAGAATGAGGCGGCAGCCGGCGGGGAAGGTGGAGGAGGAGGAGGAAGAAGAAGAGATGGAAGAAATCTCTGTGAAAAATGGAAGAAAGGAGGAAGGAGACGGAAGAATGGTATTGTCATTATTAATTTGTTAGGCAAATTTCTTATTAAATTAATTTGTGGGATGGGGCCGACAAAGGTCATCCGTCTACATCCTTGAGAAAGGTCACCTCTTTCTCATCAAATTACTTTATCTGTAATTTTTTTTAATTTTCAGATTCACTCTATTTTTTTTAAACTTATATTTGATAAATTTTTAAAAATATTTATGATTTATATAATATTTTTTGAATAAAATAATAATCCTGTTGAATCACCGGTTCAACCCGATTGAACCAATTTTTTGTGAACTAGTAAATTCACCGGCTTAATGTCCGGTCCGATTATGATAACATTGATGTACACTAATGAATACGACTTCAATAAAAGAAAAAGTCTAATCATATTATTTCCAATATTGTTTTGGTAGAATATTCATTCGTATTTCTTTCTCTCCTTTTTTTTTTTGTTATATTTTCGTTCATATAGTCATTTATTTATTTGTATATAGACAATTCAATTGAATCATTTATATGCCTTCTTTTTAATTAATTCATATGTTATCATGCATTATGGCTGAAAAAGAAAAACAATGAGTCGAATTTGTATATTAAGTCTGTAATCTATACGTCGATATTACTTTTTCCCTACAACTCAAATCAAATTTATGATAAAAAGCACATGTAGCAAATATAGTCCTACTCGATAAAAGATGTGAAAAATTTACAAGTAAAATAAAAATAAGTGACAATGACACTTTAATATATATTAATATATAAAATATCATTTCAATAAATAAAATTTTTATTGATTCCGTTAACTTTAGTACTAAAATTAACTATCAAAAATATTAAAATTACTACGAAAGTACTAAAATTATTATCATATTACTAAAATTAATATCGAAAGTACTAAAGTGTAAGCGTAAAACATTGTTCGACTGAAGTGAAATTTTTTCCATAAGATGCACTAAAGTGTTTTCCCCCCTAAAACTAATATTAAATACAATTATAAAACATAAAAAAATGAATATAAAAACTCACAAATTCAAAAAAAAATCAATTCAATTAACGTTAATAAACATATTGTACACGAAATTATGAAAGTGCAACATTCGTCAACATAATTTTGCAATCCGAACGATCAAATCCATATATCAAATTGGTTGTTGATAAACTGTAATATATTTTTGATCCATTTTTTAGTGGACTGTTTATTTATTTTTTATTTGGCGTTGAATTCCAGCACCGAGTCAAAATCACAATTAGCCGTTAACATGACCAGCACATTACTAAAATTAATCATTAATTAAACCCCTCGTGTGTGTGTCCATATATGTATATGTCTGTGTGTGTGGGTGTGTATCTCTCTATCTATCTATCTATATATATAATGTACTATAATTTTATGATTACTTCAAAATTCATCAGAAATACAATCAATTGAATTGCCTTCAAAACCTTGCACAAGCTCACAAAACAAAAATATTAAGCTCTTGCTTCTTGGATAGTACATGGACAAAATATTCCATTAGTTGGAAGAATTCATTAAATTTCATTTACTAATAAAATACTAGAAAACAAAAATATTGTAGTCAGTGAAAATTGTATTTACCTAACCAGAAATTGGAAGAGTTTGCATGCATGCATGCATGTATGCATGTATGCATGTTGTGGAAAGAGGGTGTATGTCCACCTGTAAGATAATTGGTGCCATTATCTTCATTACAAATTTTTAGTCCTAGTTAGTGTTATCTTTGAATTGTGTTAATGCATTCTCTATATTTAGTTAACAACCAAAAACTCAGAAACAGAAACACAAAAAGATAAAAAACACCGATCGCTCTCTCTCATTTATGTGGCACTCTCCTTTTATCCTCTTTTGGACTTCTCGTCATTTGTAATTTTCTGTGCCATATATCTTTTATTTTTCATTTTGAAAAATAAAAAATAAAATTATGTATATATACTAGCATTATACATATACACATACATACATACATACGTACGTACACACACATAAACACTCAGTATATGGCAAGAAATAGGGCACGGATCTGGACGATTTTTTAAAATTTATTTGTTATTTTGTGGTTCAATCTCACTTGACCAAAGCCTAATCTCTTTATTTTTGTCAATATTATATTTTTAATTATTAATATCGTGATTGCTGAAAGGTACAAATATTATCCAATGTATTCCACAAGAATTAATAGGCCACAGAAAAGAGTACGTTTATTAAAGTTATCATGATCGTTAGCCTATAACTTATTAAAAAGGGACAAAAATTAATACTCTCTCTGTCCAAATTTATATGTTATTTTTGTAATCTATACACTTAAATGTTGATGTCAAATTACATATTTTTCTCTCTATCTTTTTTTATTTTTTTACAATAAATATAATATAGATTGGAACTAAACTAGTGCATTAAATATGATAGTAATATATATAGAAAAAAGTGATGCTATGAACACCAAGGAACACCAACTTGTACGCAAATAAAAATATCCCTTAAATATTAATATATAAATTACCTTTCTAAATTTTTATTAAAAATCGTGTGCGACAATTATATTTAAACAAATAAAAATATTAAGTACAACACATAAAACTGGACGAAGAATGTAACTCGAGTGAATATATCAATATGCAACGCATCACAAAATACTCAAGTTCAATGTATATCGTAATTTGATATTAATTGATTGCATTAATATTAAGAAAGGACGAGTCAACTTAGCTATAACAATTTTATTATGATGTTTATGATTTATCGTTTACTATTTATACATACGGAGTATATCATATCTAATAGAGATTTTTCATTACGGAGTATATCCAAACTAATTGTGAATTTGCTACCTATAAATTTTAAATATATAAAGTCACAAATGTAACAAAAATGTAGTTTAAGTTTTTAATTATATTATCCCAATTTATTTACTCCAGGGTCTAAACTACTATATGCGGAGTAGTATTTTCTACTAATTATTGCATCAATTAGAAGATCTTCTATCGGAACATCATATCAAAAATAGCAAACGAGTCGAACAATGTTGAGTCCGAATTGAGTTAAAATCAAATCCATCAAATGATTATGTCGGAGACAAAATTTAATTTCTTAAGCAATAAAATTATATAAAAAATATTTAAACTTGACTTATTTAATTACGCAATGAAAAATAAAGTCAATTTTTGAATCCTTAACAAACCTAAAAATCATATTTAAATTTAATCAATTTACAATATTTAAATTAAATCAAGCTAAATCAAGTCTAAACAAACATCCAGCTTCGTTCTCCACCAAACAATTTTTTTCCCTTTCGTATTACGAAGATTGTTTTTGCATCTCTCTATTTTATATTTTCTTTGGGTAAATTTGTCTTTATTAATTCCATTGCTTCTAAATGATATTTGCGTTTAATATTTTATTTTTTAATTTATTTTTCCAGGTTGACACGTGGTGATTTATAACAATTATGCATCTAATTAATTAAGCTCAAGCCCTATAATAACAATTAAATGAGTAGCTAGCTGCGCAACGAACTTTCGCTAATGTCACACATCACTCATCGTGCATTTGAATATGCATCAGTATCCTAAATATGTAGTTATGATGCTTATATTAGATTAAAATTTCTTCATATTCTTAAAATATACTACAGGAAAAGACAAAAAGTATCATATATATAGTTTTTAAATCTTTAAATTTAAATAA
>CM025782.1:17515792-17535383 GCA_014636745.2 Centella asiatica
AATTTTTTAATCTTACAATCCAATCTAGGTATTACATAAAATATATATATATGTATATATATATATATATATATATATATATATATATATATTTGAGTTTAAGACTTCTGCTACCAATTAAGTACATGTTAAATATTTGCAATTACTGAATTTATTAAAATCAATGTAAAGTCAATGCATGCCTAATGTTAAATGTTTTTAACATATATTGTGTTAAAATTCCCGGGCTCAAAATCAATTTACAGCAAATAAAATTTATCTCGTCACTGCTTATTTTTATTTTGATAATGTTGGACAAGAATTAACATATCATACTCTCCCACCTAAAATAGTGTGTAGTACTCACATTCTCACGTATTAAGATCAGTACTTGTGTCAAATGTCATGAATTTACTATAGTAATAAATATTACCACCGTATATAAGGAAAATCTTACTTTAACGTTTCAGATATAAATTTATGTCAACTTTTTTCTACATCTAGAATAGATACTTGCTACGTTTTAAAATTAGAGTTATTATTTTAGTTCATACAAAATAGCAAAATGTTATAATTTAAAATTAAAGTGAAACTTTTTGTTTTTAATAATTTTGAAAATAAATATCATGATATACAAAAAAAAAAAAAACTTTACAATTTTTTAAACTTCCATATTTCTATAAATTAAATCACAAGTAAAATTATAATTTGTAAATAATATTACATTAAAAAAAATATGTATTCCTAATTTTGGAAAGGAATGAATATAAATTTATTCCTTGTGGGTATAGCTACCATTTATGAATATACCAACTATTATAATTCTCAAATATAGTCATATTTTAAATATAGTCATATTAAGTGTTTTCCTTAAATATTTTGGGTTACTAAACTAATATGTCTAAAGAGAGAGAAGATTCTACATAAATTGAACACTAATAAGTAAAGAAAATAAATTTCACCGTCTTGTGATGTATAATCTGTGTATAAAATTGATAAGGATTCCACATAAAATGTAAAACATAGATATGATGAATTCATTTAAATGCAATATCATTTTTGTGACAGAAAAATAGAGGAGTGACATGTAAAAGAAGTGGACAAAGAAATTAAGGAGGAGGTGGGGTGGGTGCGTGTGGGGTTTTGGGGGGGGGGGGGGGGGGGAGGGGGAGGAGGGAAACGTAGCATGAAGCACAGAAACCGGGGCGAAATGCATGCTTACGCCTATAAGGTCTTGAAATCCTCTATTGGGCTCTTTCTATCTCTCTTCATTTCTCCTTTCTCAACTTTGCTTTGCTAGCTTTCCTCCACCTCCTCCGACGATTATCTTCTTCTTCTTCTTCATCTTCCTAGTTTATTTCTTAAAAAAAAAAAAAAAAAAAAAAAACCACCCCTCTTTCTCTTTCTATCTATTTCTCTCCACTTTCCCCATTTCTGAAACACTCTTGATTGAAATTCTCCTCCATCTTTATATTTTTCTCTTAGAAGACTCAAAGTTTCTCTTTCTGCTCTACCATATCTATATATCTCTCTCCTCTCTTTTTTCATCTCTTTCATCAAAAGAGAGAGAGGAGAGATTTCTTCAACAATTAAAATCACTATATATATATATATATATATATATATATTTTCTTACTCCGCTTAAAAAACTCTTCCAAATATAGTCCAAATCAATTTTTTTCCAAAAAAAAAAAAAAAAAGAATTTCTTGTACCGCTCTCTTAGCTACTAACTAGCTTATTTTAAAGAATGGTGTCACAGCAGAGCGGCAAGAGTGGATCCAATAACAGTGGCGAAGGTAGCGGTGGTGGTGGTGGTGGCGGAGGAAGCCGCGGACAAGTGCTGAAGAAAGGGCCGTGGACGGCAGCAGAAGATGCGGTACTATTGGAGTATGTTAAGAGACATGGTGAAGGCAATTGGAATGCTGTCCAAAAAAATTCTGGACTTCAAAGATGTGGAAAGAGTTGTCGGCTCAGATGGGCTAACCATCTCAGGCCTTTTCTCAGGAAAGGCCCTTTCACTCCCGATGAAGAAAAAATCATCATCGATCTTCACTCCAAGCTCGGTAACAAATGGGCTCGCATGGCTGCTCAGGTTCATAAAATATTACTTAATTTCTTCTGAAATTACTCCCAATTCTCCATTTGATTTCTTGACCTTAATCTCGCCAGTATTCTTAACGCTTAAACTAACTGAACCACCGGTCTTTTTTATTTTTTTTGTTGGTAAAATGTGTATGTGTGCACTTTCTATTTTTGCATATACTTCTCATTTTGTTTGACAATTTCTTACTCTTGTTTGTATTGTCTATATATATACAGCTTCCTGGTAGAACTGACAACGAGATCAAGAATTACTGGAATACAAGGCTGAAAAGGCGTCAACGTGCAGGTTTGCCAATTTACCCTCAAGAAGTACTCCAAAGCCACCAGCAGCCCCCTCCTATCTCCTTGTCTTCCTCATCCACCTCCCTCGCCTCGATTATATCGGCCGCCGCCACATCAACCACCACTCACCGCCACCCAAACACCGCCACATACGTTAACAATCCCTCCTTACTCTCCCTCCTGAACTCTCCTTCGTATCGCAACAACAACGCCAACGTAATCAACAGCACCTCCTCTTTTTCATTTCTCCCCGGCATCAATAACAGCTCTAATGGATTCTCATTTCCAAACAATACAATCAACTCTGCAGTTCCCATATATAGTTATCAGCCCCTCTCGAGGAATTCCCCGTTGTTTCAATCCCTCTGTCTCAACCCTGGCGGCCCTCCTGCGCTGCCATCCAGTGCTACGAGAGCCGCCAGGTTTGATCCGGTGGGACTGCTCCAGATTGGAGTCAGTCCCACAGGGCTCTCTTCAATCCAAGCTCCGGGCCCACAAATACCGGCAGCTACAGTTACACAAACTTCATCCGGATACACCGGTAGTGATGGCGTGTTCGGAGGCACATCTAGTGGCAGTGGTGAAGAATATGATCAAGTTGCACGCAGAAACAGTGGTTTGCTAGGGGATTTATTGCACGAATCTCAAGCTATATCACGCAATGATAAATCCAATAATGGGATGTTCCGAGAAGATAATGGATATTTTGGAAGTGCTGTGGGAGATTTGAAAATTGAAGATTTTAACCATGAAGTGTACAAGGGAGATTCCTCTTCTGCTCATTCTTACATTGGTAACTATTTTCACTTTATTTGAGTTTTAATTGATAGCTAATTAATTCCGAAACATATTTATGAATTTTTTTTTTTTTTGAATTCTTTCCTTATTTTTGTCTAATTAATGTAATTTTTTGTTGTGAAGGGATGAATGAAAAGAATCATGAGGTCTCAGATGACATGAATGTTATGGATGATGATCTTCTGCATTTACTAGACTGCCCTTCACCGGTGTCTATCCCGGACTGGTACGACGTCGCCAGCAGTACTAATGGACAACCATCAAATGCGACTGATGACGATGTTATTGTGGAAACCAATAATGGTTTTCAGATGGAAGCAGCGTCGGCAGCTCCGGCCGCAACTTCATCGGAGATGGTGAGCAACAACAATAACTGGGAAGAGGGTTTCTGCTGCTGGAACAACATGCCTAGAGTACATTTCTAGCTAGCTAATAGTAATTAAGTGAAAGTTTTTAAGCTAAGAAGAGTTGTTGATCTGTTAATTATTGTTATGTTGTGTTTTTGTTTGATTAGAAAGACTTGGTATCTCATGTTTTGATCTTGTAATTATGTGTTGGACTACATGTTTTACTTCCTTCTGTTTGAAGTTTGTTAAATTCAACTAGATTTTAGTTAATTTGATCTGCTATGTGCCTGTAAGTTTCAATGTTTTGCATTTTAATTAGATTGTTGCTAAAGAAGTTAATTTAGTTCTCTAGATTTTCTAAATTTAAGATGGATGTAGTTTTTCCTATATAACTCATTTAAATAGTTTATCTACAAGTTTTTTTAATTAAAAAAAAACTCATAATATATCTACCCTAAAAAATAGGGCGAATGGTTTATCAGTCTATTTTTTGAAATAATTATGTATAAATATTGAATTTTAAGAGTTCGCATTTGATCATATATTTTCTATAAGCATTAATTAAGCAACGTCCATAGTTACGGAGTTTAGCAACTCAAATTAATACGCAATATTCTTTTTTTTTTTTTGCGTGGGAATAAAATTAAAACATAATAATGCGTGCATCACTTCATATGTTAAAAAATCAAAAAAAAAAGATCAAAAGAAAAAAACTAAAAAAGAAAAAAGAAAAACCAAATCATATGATATCCAAAATATTGCAATGTGGTAAGTATATGGGTCATTGTTTTTTAGTTTGTACTATCTGAGATTGCAAAAACTCAAATCGAGTACGGTTTAAATCTAAGTCAAACGAAATTTACTTAAAAGAATAAAAATTTATATTTAAGGTTGACTTGTTTAAGTGTTTGAGTAAAAGTAAAACAATAAATAGCTAAACTTTTAACAAAATAAAATTTGTGTCCGCGCCTAAATTGAACAAACAGATAACTCAAATCATTAACGGCTACTAAAAATTATTAGAATGTATGTGCGTGGAATTTTTTTTTGACAAATTATGAATTTATTACAAGATTAAGAAGTTAACTAATTGCATTCTAAAGCCACTCGTTAGAATACCAAATATTCGTTATATATACTCCAAGATTTACGATCCGTATAATATCTATTGATGATACAATAAATTAACTTCTAAAGTCTTAGCAACTAAAAATTAATAAAAACAATAGTAAACTGCATTTTTTTTATTATTATTTACAACTACGTAAATAATTGTAAACTTCCGTAAATGTATTAAAATAAGAGAAAGTTAAATCGTGTAAGTTATAACCATTTCGAAGTGTTTATGTGATTTTGTCATTATGCGTACAATATGGGTATCAAAGAATGATTCATGTTCACTAGTGGCAATTATATTAGATAAACCTTCGGATTATGATCTCTATACAATAATGCATGGTTAAATTGAAACTTTAAATATCTTCTGCAATAAATAAAAAAAAAAAGACAAAATTTTGTGATAAATCTGATCGCTCAAATAATATCATAATCAACGAAGATTATCGATCTTATAATATACGTGTGTATATATGTCTATGTGTGCTTTACAGACATGTATATAACATGTTACGCACTTGAAAAAAAAATTCTTTTTAGTACTTTCGTCAAATATTTAAGTTATTTTGATTAATTTTAATTTAAACCTCAGACTTTGAGAGAAGTGCTTCTGTGGATATTTTTTACAATCCCAAATTCTTTACTTTAAATATAGTTAAGCGTATTGATTCGCTATTGAACTATTGAAATGACAAAAGTGATATAAATGGAGTATCTTTGATATTAACGTCTGTTGGATGATGATCAATAAAATAATCGTAAACCTCTTAAGTTGTATATGTAACAGTTGTTTAAACATCATATTTTATTAAATAGATTATGTTTCAAATGAGTTTCTTACATGTATCAATTATATAATGAGCTCTTAATTATATATACATTCATCTTAATAATTTTTGTAAGAAAAAATTTTGAAATTATCTTATATTATGTTTGACACAATATTTTGTCAATATTTTGAATAATCATTAATGATCGAATTTCTCGAAATGTCTAAAATGACAATCGAATTATCTTTGGGATTATGCCATCAAATTAAGGAATGACAAATAGTTGGGTTTAAATTTTATTTTATAACATTTTTATTTTTTATTGGTGTGTGAATAACCAATAATCAGTCGTAAACTTCTGAATCTGTCATTGGTGAAAACTTGACCTATAAATCATCGTAAACATCTTAATTTACTATTGGACGGACTATAACCAATAAACAATCTTGAATCTCTAAAAACTTTTGACGCCATAATAATGCCATATAATTCGTGTTGCGCCAACCATTATGATCATATCGATTTTCAATTGGCGTGACTATGACCAATAAACTTTCATAAAATTCTTAGTTTGCTATTGGTTGAACTATGATCAACAAACAATCGTAAACGTAACGGATTGAATTACGTCTGACTATTAAATTCAACCATAATTGTCTTCATCATACTTGTAGAAGCAAAATAAATAGAACCAAAATTTAATTATAGTTTCTTATATTTAGAATAAAGTAAAAAATTGCATAGTGTAAATCTTTACTATGTATTTACAAAGTTATATAATATATCATACATACATACATACATACATACATACGGATCAACGTTCACTAGGCGTATTATAAGTCTTCCTGTTAAAAGAACATCATCATGCATTTTATATATGGATACTCGCTCTTTTAGTTAAGTGTATCTGTCTGCTTCCTTAACGAGAAAACGCATTTATTGGAGTATTAATTTAATTACTGACTACCAAATAAAGTCATGTGGACAATACGGGTATAATTATGATCATTTTAATTATAATAAATTAAATTTAAATTACTTAATTAGGTTAGTTTTAATCATTGATTAATCATGTCATATTTTATTATTTTATAATTAAAATCATAATAATTAGTTGATTAATTATTTGGTTATGTTATATATAATCATTATTTGATTATAATATTAATTGGCATCGATCGTATCATTAAGTGTATTTAGCTAGTTTTAATTTAGGACTGAATTATATAAACTTTGATAAAAGATAATATTAGAATATAATAAAAAAATACAATATTCAAATTTGATTAAAGTTTTTGATAAAAGATGATGTCATTATTTCAATTGATTAAATTATATCGAGTTAATTGATTGAGTTAAGATATGATGACTTAAGTGAGTCAAACACTTAGTTAATTTTTCTGTAAAATAACTTTTGTAAAATCCTATATATGTGTGTGTGAATATATATAAATATATATATATATATATATATATATATATGTATGTATGTATGTATATGTATATGTATATGTATATGTATATGTATATAAATTACTGGCACATTTCCATAAGAATGCTACATAACTATGTTTAGGTTTTTGGGCTCATTTGTTTCCTTTTAATTCGGATAACTATGATGTTGTGGATTTGGATGATAGCCAGAGTCATTTGTTTTATTTTTCCTACAATTCATTTTCTTCTGATATTACAAACCTTTCAAAACAGATATATTTGAATTTTTGACGTATATTAATATTTTATTAAAAATTATATGTTCAAGTGATAAATTTTTTTATGATTTTTTAGTAAATGTGCAGTGAATTGTAAACTAAAAAGGATTAAAATTATATATTTTAGAAAATATATTATTATAATAAAAAAAATTATACACATAATATTATTAATTAAATATTATTTTTAAATGTAATTTTTTTTTTGTGAAATCGATTGAAGCAGGACATATTGAAATTTATCAGAAAAAGGTTGCTGGGTGACATCATCACATCTGCGAAGTATGATCCTTAATAAATCTACTGACTAGAACGATTAAAATGTTGGATAAGGGAATTCTCTCGGTGTTAAATGTACGTTTTTGCTTTTACTAAAAAAAAGTTAATTAAAATGTTAAATTCGATAAAATAAAAAAAAAACCTAAAGATTTTATGATTCTTGTTCTTATTGAAGCTTCTAAACTGGTTTTGACTTTTAGGCGACATTCTCTCGATTTTAAAATCATAGATATATATATCAACTATTTAAAAATATTACACATTTATTTATGACATAAATTTGTAAAGGTATGAAAATATTAATCTTTATGTACTTCTTAATATTTCACTTTAAATTTATAAAAAAAATTAAAAAAAATTTAATTCAATTTTAAATTATAAAATTTCATAATTCTAATTAGTAGAGATGGTAATGGTGCCATTTAGTGTTGGATATTAAGTGATTTGGTTCGACACAGAGTCTTGCACTAATACCACACCAAACCGCCACCTATTCAAGATAATCTCAAATTAAAATCGGACCATATGTTCATCGGTTTGGATCACACCACACCGAAACGACTTAGAAAAAAGAATACATTATATATTTAACTTATATTTTTTATTAAATGCCATACAAATATTCAATAAAAATAGTTTAAATATAAAATTAATAGAAAGAAAGAAATGATTAAAGTATTAAAATTTTAAATTAAACAGAATTAATATAATAACACCTATTCCAACACATTTTTAATTTAATAATATATTTTTAGCAAGAAACATAAAGGTCCCGCTGCAGTTTAGTTATCACTGATGCACACTTAAAAATTAAAATTTCACCGCACCAATATCGATTCATAAAAATTCAAACTAAAATAATCAGCGAACTATTCGATTTGTGTCACTAGAGTTATCCGTGACGGGAAACTGTAATCAAGGGATCTAGTGTCCATTACATGTTCAGATATAACGTATCAAAACCTTTATGTAATTTTTTTTTTATCTTAGCTAATTATATAATTTAATTTTAAAATATTTGGATTTCAAAAATGTATTTCTAAATTAGAAAGTGTAGCAACTAAAGATTAAATAAATTAAAATTTGTTAATGTGATTGATTTATGTGTAATCGATTAGTTATGATAAAAAATTGTGATCTTTGATTTGATTGTGATTAATTTGACTATAATTATTTAATTAAATTATTTGGAATTCGGTATGTTGATAAACTCATTCTCAGTCAATTGAGTTCGTGAACAGCTCTCTGATGAGTGTAAAAGTATAAATGGATCGATACGTGAATTGTTGAAAATAAAGAATCCTCTTAGACACCGCAATATATATACGAATACAATTAAATATCACTATCTTTTAAAAATAGGTGAATCTTGATATAATTTTATAATTAAAATATTTATTATGATAAACTTGCGATAAATTGTTATAGGATCCAGCTATTTTTTAATTTCTGTTTTTTTTTTTTGGGAAAAAGAGAGAGAAAGAAAGTAGGAAAATTAGGGAAGAGAAACTTAAGTGATGTTGCTATAGGTGCTCCATATAAAAAGTTCATGCAGAGCATGATTTCCCTAAACATCGCCAACTTTTGTTTGGAAAGAAGCATAGAACTCAAGTTGTGAATTGTGACAGAGTAAGTCGCATGTCCCACGTTCCATCCACCAAATCATGCTACACTTTTCTAACATTTGAATCTTTTTCTATTTCATTTTCATACACATACTAAAATGCATACATATATACATAAAGTGAGTATTCATGACGTATATGTGTCTCAATCTTCTAGCTAATTATTTATTATCATTCAAAAAAAAAGAAAATGAGTTATTGTCTATTTTTATATTCGTGTTATATTTATAGGTGACTTTTATTTCATTTGATATTGACTTTTTTTTTATTAAGATAAATGTTGAAAATTCAAATTATGACAACAATATATAAAATACAGAATAAAATGTAAATTATCCACTCTCCGTATGCCCCTTTCTCTAGGTTCGAATACTATGTCTTCATGAAATTTAATATACAGATCGAAAAAGCATGCAACAACAATATAACACATAAATATTTTAAATTTTTCAAATTCATTTACATAGTTTTCACGATCATGTAAAAATCAATATATCATAACTCTTGTAAATATATTAATTTTACATTGTTATATATCAAAATCATGTTTGGTACTACAAAAAGATTAGAAAATTTATATGAGGACTCTTTCAATACATATGGTTAGATTTTTTGAATCAATAAATTTATAAATATAAAACTAATAAATAGAATATGAAAAATAAGTTGTAACCCAATTTCTGTCTTTATTACTCTCTCCTTCCAAAATTAGAGAGATGTATTCCTTTTTCGATTGCTCCAAAATTAGAGATGTTAATTATATTTTTGGACTATAAGAAGTCATGAAATTTCTTAAATATCATTATGCTATTTCAATACTTCAACTATCTCCATCATTTAGTATTCTTACTATAATTATTGTTATTATTATTTCAAATAACATGATAATAAAGATATATTTGAAATATAAAATTATTTTTAAAAGTTGTCATTTTAAAAATGTATTTTTAATTTTGAAACAGAGCCAATATTAATAATATTATTAATATATGCTCCATGTATGTAGCTAGCCGGTAATTGTGGTGCCATACTTTAACACGTAATGCAAAAAGAAAAAGAAGGACAATTGCTTTTTCTTTTCTTTTTTTAGATTTTTTTTCTCAGATCATAAATACTTGTGAGCTCAATTTGGGGTTTCTTTGTCTCAAAGGATAGGGGTAGGCAACTTTTCAAGGATTTCTATCCTATCTCTTCTCTTATATTACATTGTGTTGTGCCGTAAATGAACTAAACTATCCATTTGTTGCTATTAATTTAGTAGTATATATGTCACTTACATATGGCCTTCTAGTTCCTTGAGAAGTTGCCATGGATTGTAGTGTGTGTGTGTATATATATATATATCAATCAATTAATATGTTGGGTACGCGATAGGAGTATGTATGAGTTTACGTTATGACTTGCGCTACTGATTTAAGTGCCTCACGGCAATTATTGGCAGTTAAAAAGAAGAGGCGAAACTCTATCGACCGAAATCAGATTTGATATTGCATTCAGTATTATATTATTTTTTTATCTATGTAATTTATTATCATGTTATTTTATTTCGTCCAATCAAATGTAATTTAACAAGTGCCAAGATTTAATAAAAGAGAGAATATTAAATAAGTGACGGCTAAGCAGTCACTTATTTACACTCATTATATTACTCATTTTTTTCCTCACATTTATGTATGAAATTAAATTATATGACTGTTTTCATTAAATGCCATTTACATCTGTAGCCCCTTAATAAAAATAACATCTTCTATTTTTCTATTCCACCTCCTATTTTCAGTAACTTATCTCATACGTCATGAGGTTATTGGTATCTCATACAAAGTAATTCTCATTTTGATAATATTATAAACAAACACATATTTACACTTGTCATAAGATTTGTCTTCTTTTCTCACTCTTTTATATTAAGTTAAATATTAAATATTATGATTTCTTTTTATCAGTAGTCACTTACATCTCGTATTCCATAAAATTAAACTCTATAATATAATAAAAATTTTCAAGAGAATCCCAAATTTACTCTAAATAATGTACAATATCAATATCGACCGTGCCCCCTCCAATCTCCTCCCCCTCCCCTTATTTCAAGTGATTTTTGAAAATTTGTATATAAAAGCTCAATTTTCAATGGTAGAAAAGTGTACCATGATTTCACGCAAATTTAACGTTCAAGAAGATTAATAATGTTTTCACTTTCGACGTAACTTTAGGAAAAGAATTACAATTTTCTTCACTTTCAATAATTCGGCCCAGAAAAAATCTGATAAAAGGGTCCAAGAATTTTCAGAATGACGAAGCCCAATTGTGAGATAAGATATGTGTTTGATGTCACTTTGTGCGTTGTATTATGAGTATTCCTAAATATAGCAACACACTTGCATATGCATGTCTGTGAAATAAAAAATATTTTAAATTTGTAATAACGATTTAAAAAGTGCCCTGAAAATAATGGAACACAAATTATTAAAGTAAAATTGCGTGACTTTGATGACTACTTGCAGGATCGGCCTACCTTTTGCAGTCTTCTTAATTTCTTATCTACGTACTAATTTTAGCCCATGGCTTATGTAATGCTTTTAATATATTTTCTGCAATCTTATGCTTTTCATATATTTTTCAGAAATGCTTGGGTACGCATGTTTTCTGGGGACTGGGGCCCACAAATTATTTTAAGAGTTCTTCTATAATCGGATTTTTTTTTTTTTTTTTTTTGGGAAGTTCATTGAAACATACAATATTACATCTTGCATGAAGTTCAATGTATGCATACCATGAATTAAGTAATTTTTAGAAACTCTTATTATAGATTAAATTAATAATACTACTTGATCAAATGTGATATTTTTCAGTGTACTGAAAATTAGTATACACTTTTAATTTTTTATATTTATTTATTTGTACGGTTAAAATTACATAAAATATTTATATATAAAAATTATAAAGTGCATCGCAAAAGATTGTGAAAATGATATAATGGAGCCAAATCCATCTTTTGAAGTATAGTTGAAGTACATATCCAAGTACATTTTTTGGGTGATCCACTACTACAAACTTACTTAATTTGTGATTAATTCAATTCACGTGAGTAATAAAAGAATACTACTCTTATTTATGATTGATCTAGTTTTTGATCTATTGACAAATTACATTATGATAATTTATTTTGTTATACTAACAGATCATAAATGAAGCTAAAATTAATAACAATACCCTGAATATTTTGACGAGTAATTTCTTTTACTTTTATAGATTCTTAATTCTTTTAATGTAAGAGAATCAACTCATATTTTCATAATTTCCAATTCTGACCCCAAATGGACTGATGTGAAACTGCACTGCTCAATAACTTGAGTCGAATCATATGGTTTTCTTTTTTGAAGTGATAGCACCTATTTCTTCAAATATTTTACAATATCCACCAAATGATCACATGTTATAATCATTGAAACATAACTTAAATTAACATTTCGAAAACCAGAAATTGAAATTAAGACTATATATATCAACATAAAAATTCTCTATATGTTGATAAAATGATTATAAATTGATCATGTTTTAAACTTGAATAATGACTTTCCCGGAATTAGAGCTAGAGAAAAGGGATGCTAAGCTGTCCAAGAAGCTCTCAATACCATGGTAGATTTGAAATTTGGAATTAATTTTTCCTTCTTTCATGTAGCCCTCCATCTTCTCTCTAAAATCTCCAAATCGGTCCAGATATGAACCCATTATAAAACCTTGCATCCTTACATCTTTACCTATCATGTTCATTAAATTCCTCACCCCTTCTCTCTCTGTCCATGTCTAAAAAAAAGAAATAAATATGAAGTTAAAATTAAATAAAAAATAATGGAAAAACTATTGTTACCACAAGAAAAATCTTTATTTTCATTCTATTCCAAAATTATAGATACATTTTAGTTCGCATAAAATAAATCTACGAAATTCTATAATTCAAAATTAAAGTGAAATTTTTTCTTTTTAATAACTTTGAAGTGAAATGCCATAAAGTATATGGAAAATACTTTTGAATAAAAACTTCTATGCTCTTATATTTTTACGAATTAATATCATAAATAAAATTATAAGATTTACAAATAATATTACATTAAAAGAAAAATATCTATAACTTTGAAATGATATATTTTCACCGAGGAAAATTCTATTGACAGCAACAAACTAGTTACACAATTAAAGACAAACAAATACATGCGGCAAGTTTTGAATTATTAATTTTTAAAATGTTAACCCCTTATAAGTTTTAATCGTATCAGTTTATGCATATTTATTTGTATATAAGTTTGTGCCCTTAACGCCACACTTTTATTGAAAAAAATTTCTCTACCTCGAGACTTGTACATTAATTGTTACATAGTACTTTAATATATTTTATTGTGCATTTGAATACAACAATTTACACACGAGATCAACATAAGAGCACACATGGGCACCTCACACATATATTTTGATGAACATAAACTTAAATAATAAACTATTTAGAAGTACCTTGTCATATTGAGATATCATCCCGCATAAGGTAATCTGTGCACCCCTATTGACATGATTAAGAACCGCTTCTAGCATACCGCCACCAACATTATCGAAATAAAAATCAATTCCTTCAGGGAAATATCTGCAAAATATATGTATTTGAATTAGGATTTCCTTAATCCTCGATATATATAAATTTAATATAAGTGTTATGAAACTTGGTATGTCATATAAGAAATATAAATCGATACGCTATTTTCTCCATTCATTTTCTCTAAAAATTAATCATGGTCGTGATAAATTTTATTGATCTTCCTAATACAAAGGGAAAGGTCCTCTTGAGACTTATAATATTTAAATATAAATTTGAAGTTGTTCATTCTTTGTAGATGTTTATTAAATTTCTATATTTCAATTTGACATTAATATCGAGAGGATTGGAGTTGGTTAATACTTTAATATTATCTTTTTCAAATTAGGAATATGTTTTTCTATTTACTATTGGAATGCCATTTATTTTCTATTTCTATTTATAATAGGTTTCTATTTAGTTTTTGGATTTGGTTTTATTTCTATTTCCTTTTGACTTTCTAACATTATGTTAGAATCTATAAATACAATATTTTATTGTTTTTATGGAAAAAAATCATAATTTTAGTTGTTTGTGTGAATCTCTTACAACGGGTGAGGATATTATGTAACTATTGAGAGTTTGCAAGATAGATTAACAAAATGTGAGATATTCCATTATAATTGTATATTATGAAAAACTTAGATCAATAGTAATAATATTCAGACAAACTGGATATAGCCCATAATTGGATGAAACAGGATAAATTTTTGTGTTCGTTTCTTTTATTGAATTATCTTTTTACTTGTGATTTGGTATTAACAAGATCTTCTTCCCAACATATGGTATCAAAACTTGGTTTGTGCGCAGAGTTTCTGGGATTGATCTGAGTTTAAGATGTCGACAAATACATCTAGAGTTCAGATTGAGAAATTTAATGGAAAGAGATTTGAGCTGTGAAAACTCAAGATGAAGGATCTACTCTTGGATCGTGATCTCTGGTCGGTGATTGAAGATCCGAAGCCAGTACTTATTGCGAAGAAAGGGAAAAAGGATGGTAGTTCTTCCTCTATTATTGATACAATGACAAAAGATAAAATTGTCGAATAAAAGAAATTGGATCGAAGACTCGATGATTGATTCGGTTTTGTTTAGTCGATACTGTTTTGGTGAATGTTGCTGGTAAAAAAATTGTAAAAGACCTATGGACTAAATTGGAGAATTTATATCAAAGAAAATCTCTTGTCAACAAACTATTTATAAGGAAGAAATTGTACAAGTTACTGATGGAGGATGGTGGATCATTCTAGGCTCATTTTTAGAAATTCAATACCTTGGTAAGTCAAATGGCTTCAATTAATTGTGAGATGAAGGATGGTGAGAAAGTAATTAGCTTACTTTGTTCACTACCGAACTCGTGAGACAAATTGATCGTTGCAATTGACAGTGGAAATATAGAGATCACGTTTGAGAGTGCTGTTGTGGCCTTGTTATTTGATGAGATGAGACGCCAAGGAATGGAGAGTTCCACCAAAGAGGCCTAGATTGTGAGAGGCATAAACCAAGATAAAAGTAGGTGATCAAACGATAGGTCCAGATCTGGGAGATCTAAAAATACTAATCGGTAAGAGATGTGGTGCTGAAAGTGTCAAGCATTTAGACATGGTAAAAAAAAAATTGTCCAAACAAAGCAAGCAAAGGAAACACGAATGATCCTAAAAAAAAAGATGAGGACGAAGACTTGTATTTGGTAGTAGCTTGTGTGGCTCAGTCAGATTCTAATGTGTGTATATTAACACTAGAACTTCCTATCATATGACTTCCGACATGAAGTTATTTTGTGAGTATGAGAAATATGATGGGAGTAGTGTCTAGTTGGAGAACAACGAGATGCTAAGGATAGTTTGACGTAAGAATATCAAACTTAGAATGAGTGATGGGATGGTGAAGACCCTCCCTAGAGTTAAGCATATACTACGACTCAGTAGAAATTTAATATCAGTGGAGGATGATGACAGATGCATGCATCTCTTTCAGTTGCACTAAAGATTCATGAAAAATGGCTTGTGATTCGATGGTTATTGCGAGGAACACTAGATATGATACTTTGTATAAGTTGATGTGAGACACTATTAAGCCTTAGTTTGAGAGTTCATTGAAGTCTGAGACAGAGCCTAGTGATGACACTAGTATAACCATGTTGTGGCATTAATGGCTCAGACACATAATACAAAATTGGGCTTTCTAACGTAGCCTCAAAGAAGCTAGTGGAAGGGGTCCCTAATTGTTCTATGAGATTTGACTTTTGTGAATATTGTTTGTATGGAAAACAAAGCTGATTAAAGTTCAAGGGTGAAGGTAGAAGAGCTATAAGATTGCTGGATTTGATAAAAAGTGATCTTTATGAGTCTCCAGATGAATCACTCGGAGGATCAATGTATTTCGTTTTCTTTATAGATGATTACTCAAAGCATGCTTGAATTTATTTCTTGAAAAGGAAATCGGATATGCTTGAAAAGTTCAAGGAATTCAAGGCATTAGTTGAAAATCAGCTTGATATAGGATAAAAGTTTTTTCGGATTGACAATGGCTTGAAGTATAAGTTCGTGGACAAGTATTGTGCAGAAGTGAGTATGTAAGGCAGAACACCATAAGGTATACACCTTAGCAGAATGTAATGGTGGAACGGCTGAATCGTACACTCATGGATAATGGTAGATGTATGCGAAGTTCGACAGACTTAAAGCCTAAGTTCTGGGCAGAAATAGTTGCTACATCATGTTTTTTAAAAAAAATGAACTCTTACTTCAGCGGTAAAGGATTAAACAGCATATGAAGTAATATTTGGGAGGAATCCAAGTATGGGTCATGTTCATGTGTTTGGTTGTGGTGCTTATATGCATGTGCCTAGGGAGAAAAAGACAAAGCTTGACTACCAATTTGAGAAGTGCAAGTTTGTTGGCTACAAAGATAGAGTCAACGGGTACAAATTGTGGAATGTAGAGACCTAGACTATTGTGTACAACAGAGATGTGTTGTTTAGAGAAACACCAATGGTTGATGTTGTCATTAAAGTTTTCCTAGAGGAGACTAATCATGTTGAGTTTGATGTGAGCTCAACAAGGGATGTGGAAGATGAAGACCACACGGTATATTAGAAGCTGTTGATGATGATTCGGATGAAGAGCAGTCCGTTTAGTAGGATGATGATGATAGTCTGTTTAGATCAAGGAGTGAAGATTGCACAAGAGCCTCAAATAAAGTCTACATTGAGGAAATCCACACGGGTTAAGAGAAGACCTAGTAGGTATTCTCTTAATGCCTCTTATGCTTTAACAGTCACTAGTGATGAACCTGGTTCAGTTAAAGAGGCGGGAGCATTGGATGATGTTAATATGTGAAAGGAAGAAATAAAGGAGGAGATGCGGTCACTTTATCAGAATCACACATGGAAGCTTGTGAAATTGCCTAAGGATAGGAAGGCAAGTGAGTGCAACTGGGTATTCAAAAACAAGCATAATACAAATGGTAAAGTGGAGAAGTATAAAGTTAGGCTGGTTGCGAAGAAACATTCTCAAATAGAAGGAGTGAACTATGCAGAGATCTTCTCACCAATGGCAAAGCTAACTTTTATCATAACTATTTTATCTGCAACAGCTGCTTATGATCTTGAGGTTGAGCAAATGGATACGAAGACAGTCTTATTTCATGGGATTTGGAGGAAGAGATCTACCTGAAGTACCCAGAAGTTTATGGTCAGAGAAAAAAAAGGAATTGGTTTACAAGTTGGATAAATTCTTGTATGGCCTAAAATAGTCACCTCGAATGTAGTATCAGAAGTTTGATAGTTATGCTCAACTGATCAGATTCACTCAAAGTCAAGCCGATCAATGTGTGTATGTGAAGAGGTCATGTGAAGATTTTGTCATTCTGACTTTGTGTGTTGATGATATGCTCTTGGTGGGTAATAGCAAGAAAATAATCAAAATTGTTAAGGGATTGTTAACACAACAATTTGAGATGAACGATTTCGAGGTTATTACTTACATCTTAGGTATGGATATACAGAGGGATCGAGGACAACTGAAATTGTGACTTGAGAAAAGGAAATATGTTGAAGGAATCTTGAAGAAGTTCAACATGCCTGATTGCAAGCCAGTTGAGACTCTTATGTCAGTTGGAGTTAAATTGTCTGCAGAGCTATTTCCTAAAAGTGATGAGGAGAAGGAGCAGATGACACACATTTCATATGCTAGCGTGGTTGGTAGCTTAATGTTTGCAATGGTGTGCACTCAACTAGATATTTTTCATTTAGTGGGAGTACAGAACATGTATATGACTGATTCAAGCAAGGAACATTGAACTGCCTTCAAGAGGGTGTTCATGTATCTTCGTGAAAACTAATAGTATGCTTTATATTTTGAGGACAATGGAAATAAGATTTGTCTTGGTGTGACGAAGCTAGTTGATGCAAATTGGGGTGGTGCCTTAGACTGTCGAAGATCAACAAATGGTTATGTATTCAACATGTTCGGTGAATCGATTAATTGGATGAGCAAGAGGCAAAACGTGGTTGCCTTGTCATCTACTGAAGCAGAATACATGAGATTGACTCATGCAAGGAAGGAAACGATATGATTTCATCGATTGTGCAAAGAGCTTGGTTTTAAAGAAAGTTCGTCGTGGTGAAATGTGATAACCAAAGCACTATATATTTCGCAAATAATTCAACTTATCATTCTAGTACAAAGCATATTGACATTCACTATCACTTTATCCGAGAAAAGGTAGAGGAGAAAATGATGCACTTGGAGAAGGTTTACACAGTGACAAATTGTGCGGACTTCTTTACAAAATCAGTTACTTTGGAGAAGTTTTAGTGATGTACTTTTGAAGTTGGATTGAAGACTCAGAGTGTAGGAGTTACTGCATTATGTGTGAAGTATTCACCAAGTGAGAAAATATTGAAGTTGATTCATATTTCAACATTATCTTTTTCTTATTAGGAAGAAGTTTTTCTATTTTCCATTAGGATGCCTTTTATTTTCTATTTCTATTTAGAATAGGTTTTCATTTAAGTTTTGGATTTGGTTTTATTTCTAATTATTTTTGGGTTTCTAACATTATGTTAGATTTTATAAATATAATGGTTTAGTGTGTTTATGAAAAAAAAATATCATAATTTTAGTTATTTGTGAGAGTCTCTTACAAGGGGTGATAATATTATGTAATTATTAAGAATTGGCAAGATAGATTAGTGGAGTGTGAAATATTCCACATAAGTGTATCTTGTAGAAAACTTGGATTAATAGTAATAATAGGTTAAATATAGTCCGGATTTGAATAAATCACGGTAAATACTTATGTGTATTTTTTTATGATTAAATTATCTTTTTACTTACAGTTTGATATTTGTTAATGTTTTATTCCCAACAAAGAAAAATTAAATTGAAAAAGAAAATGTGCGATTTTGGCAAGGACACTTCGTGACAATAAAAACAAAGATCTATAATTTATACCGAGTAATGTATATTTCATTTAGTTATGAAGCCTTTATCTTTAATGTTCAAGTTGTTTCCTAAAAATAGAAGAAAAGGGAAAATTAAGTACATGAGTACATACTTGCTCAAAGCAGCATCCAAATCAACCTCTTTCCGGTAATTGAATGCATCATGGAACCCAAATTCCTCCTTCACCAGCTTCACCTACATAAAACATGTTTAAAGAAAACAACCTTTTAGTAAAAGTAAAAAAATTGTGTAATTTACTAATTTTATTCTATTGCAAAAAATATCTTTAGACTACTCCATAGCACAATAATCTTTTCTCCCAAAATTAGTAGTACAAATTTCTCAAATTAGTAATACAACTTTGAAGGTTAAGCAAATATAATCATTGTTTTTCCTTTCTGTTTTATCTTTGTTTTTTTTTTGGTGGGGGTGGGGGCGGGGGCCGCCGCGCGCCCCCCGCCGCCCCCCCCCCCCCCGCCCCCCCCCCCCCCCCCCCCCCCCCCCC
>CM025782.1:17535483-17598518 GCA_014636745.2 Centella asiatica
TGGGGGGGGCGGGGGGCGGGGGGGCGGGGGGGCGGGGGGAGGGGGAAGTGGAGTTGGGGTTTGGGTTGTGGGAGGGGACAAAGCGAGTATAAATTATCGATATGATTTCACATAAATTTCATAGGTTCACAAGTCCAGTTTTCCTACTCCAACGTGTAATACATCGTATGTATCACATTTGTAGAAGTTGCCTTGTAAGCTTTTACTACTCGCACTAGTATAATGGAACACATGCTTACGTATGTTTCGAAGTTTCTTTCCAAATTATCATGTGACCGGGTCAGTTAAGGATCTGGGTACCGGCTGGACTGGTTGAATAGGTCGATTCAATTGGATTTTAATAACAAACTAATGTGAATGTGAGTAGGGATGACAAAATGGGTTGGTGGATCGTATTCGTGTCGGCTCGACCCATATAACGACACGATTAAGTATACCACGACACGATTAATAAATGAGCAAAATTTGAAACCCTAATACAACATGATTTTTAAATGCGTAACACGACACGACATGAATAACACGGTTAACTCAGATAACCCGAATAACTCAGATAACCCAAATAACCCAGATAACCCGAATAACCCATATAACCTAAATAACTCAAATAACTTATTTACACATTACTACACGAATAATCTGTTTAAACATTACTATTTGAATAACTCACTTAATATTGCTCTAAAATTAAACTTTTACAAATATGTAACTCAAATGTTACATAGTTTTAAGTTTTTTTGGCAAAATAACATATTTTCTTAAGTTTCTTAAACATAAAATTACTTTTTGTTTGTTATAAATATTGTTTTGTAAGTTAATCTATATAAAATAATATCAATAAAAATAATTTAATAATTTATATTATTAATAAATTATATATATAATTATTAGTTATTATTATATTAGTATATTTTTATTCATTAAAAATTATATAAGATAGTCTTAATTACAATATAAACTCATCTTATATGTTTGATATATATATTAACTTAATGTATATATAGAAAAAAATATTACTTCATATATATTAACCAATAACTAATGTTATAAGGTGAGTTTAGATTTTTTTAGAATGATAAATAAGAATGTTAAGAACATATGACTTACTAAGTCAATATATACTTAGTGAATATGATTCACAAATTCATATATACTAATTAATAACTAATTGATGATATTTAGTTTAATTCAAAATTTATAATATATACTTAATTAGTTAATTTAAAAGAAATAATAAAAATATAACATGATTAATTTAATAAAATATTTAAATTTTTTTGTTTTGATAATCGAGTTAACTGAGTCATAAATGAGTTTTGACGGGTTAACTTATTAACCGATTATTTTAGTTGTGTCTTAAACAGGTCGACCTATTTATGACCTAAACCCATATAAGCCGACCCAAACACATATAAGTCAATTCAAACATTCATAAGTCGTGTCGTGTTCGCGTCGTGTCAAAAATTGTCGCTCGTAAATGTGAGTCACTGTCTGCCCAAAGTGTATTTTAGATGTATTTTGAGTTATGGGCCACATGGTTTATCTTTGGGTAGTAGGCTTCTACTTTGAACAATCAAGGGTTTTATTTTGGGGTAAATTTTTGGGACGAACTTAGTGACAGCTTCCGAGATATGGCTTCATAGGCTTCTTTTATATCATTCCATATGGAAAAGTGAAAACATAATTATTCGATGAAGAATACCGAGTGAGACATCAAATATGACGGAAAATTTCAAATCTTTGTCTAGATTATTGTGATATTTCTTATTACATTCTCCGATTCAAATTGATTAACGTGCACATTTGTTATTTCGAAAATGCTATATAGTTGATTTTTATTAGATCCAAATTTGGAAATAAAAATATTTTGACTAAAACTTAATATTCTCACCGTCCCATAAAAATTGTAACATTTTTTTAGGATGTCTAACATGGATTTTAAGATACACCAAAGTAACATCCAAATATTTGTATTGTTTTTAAATATTTTACAAATTCAAATGTTATACATTTAGTTGTATTTTAAATTTTTTAAAAACTAAATATCCAAATAAGTGTTTTATGTGTCATAAAATTCTTGTCTCGCATTATAAAAAAGTGTTGCAATTTTTATAGGACGAAAGAAATATAACTAAGAAATTATATTACGAATTTTCATCTAAGCATATATGCAACATTAATTAACTTGAACAGGTGATAGTATTTTTTTCCAGAATACATTTGATATCAATTTGTTTTAGAAAAGCTCAATCATCAGCTATTGCGGGACCATATTTCTCCCTTTCGAAAAACGGTTTCTTTTCGAATTCGTAAATATTTTGTATTATATATTTTTAATTTAATTTCAAATTTTCCTTGTCTTATATTTTGGTTATTCCATTGTAACTCATTTATATCTGGTGAATACGTATCGATACAAATAAAGTTGACAAATATTGACCTGACATGTGTCTAAGATGATTATTAACAAATTTTACCGAAAAACAAAAAGGTTGGAAAACTTGGAGTTTGTTGGCAATGGTTATAATGAAAGTGTGCATGAATCGTATGAATTTCAGGCACAAACTTTATTCTAACAAAAAATAATAATAAGAAGGTTGGCAAATTATTCGATTATATTATTATTTAATTCATTAAAATAAAAATATTAATACCTTATCATCAGATCCGGTGCTTCCGATAACTTGGCAACCTTTGAGACTCGCCAATTGACCAGCATACATTCCGACACCACCGGCAGCCGCCGAAATAAAAACGTTGGATCCAGGCTTCAGGTTTCCAACTACCTCTGTCCCCAACCATGCTGTAAACCCCGGTAGTCCTATTATATATATTTCATATTGTAAACATAAGCAATAAATAATTATTAACAAATATATAATGTACGCCTTACATACGCGCTCACACACATATATATCGCCCACACACATATATATTATAGTAAATAGTGGTAAAATAATTATTATTCTTCTTTCCAAAATTTAGATATATTTTATTTAATTCACACATAATAGGTTTGTAAGATTTTATAATTTAAATTTAAAATATTTTTTATTTTAAATAATTTTGAAGTGAAATATCATGAACAAAATAGAGATTACTCTTAATTACAAATATTTTATTTTTATATTTTTAAAGTCATATGACAAGTGAAATTATATGATAAGAGAAATGTATATGTCTCTAATTTTTAACGGACGGGAGTACTATTCCATGTTTCAAAATTAAAGATATATTTTGATTTTTTTTTAATTAAATGATAACACATTGAAATCTAAAATGTATAATGTTAATTTAATTGATTTTAGTTAAAATACTTATTATAAATTTATAATTTGTAACAAAAATATTTAATCACAATATAATTTAATTCCAAACTTTCATAGGTTTATATCAAATTTTAAGTTAAATACGCAGTTGTTTACTTCAAAAAATCTTTAATTTTAATTTTAAAATAGAGTAGACATTACCGAGAGAATTAAGGTGATCTGTCAATGAAATTCCAGGAGACGGGGCAATCTTTCTAAGAAAAGTTGATGGTACGATACAATATTCAGCAAAAGGGCACAACTGGCAAATGACAATATTATCTTCAGCAAAGTCGGTGTTTCTCGACTTAATCACCTTCCCTATTCCCAACCCTTGTATAACCTGCATGCATATTCATATACACACATATATTAATCCAATTCGACTGTCTTTTAAATTGTACTACCTTGGTATCAAATTAAGTAGCTTACTTATTGCAGCGACACACATTTTTATATTAAATTTATTATATGTTAGATATTTAAAATAAATTTATTTTTTTAATGATATTAATTTTCATCTTCCAAACTTTTATTTAATTATTTTTATTAAATAAAATAAAATATTTAACTTATATTAAACTTCACTTAAAACTACGTATAAAAAGTGTAGTAAGTTACTTATTTTGGGACGAAATGAGTATATCATGTGTTTTTTTCCTTCCGAATTTTGACATGTGTAAATATTATAACCATTAAATTTTATTATTATTTTTGAAACTCTGACAAACATATAGAATCAACATATAGAATGATATGATTAACAACATACTATTCCTTCCATTTCAAAATTAAAGAAATGTTTAGTCAAATGGTTAAATACTGAATTTAAAATTAATATAATTGATCAAAGCGTGAAAATACTTATTAAGTTATGATTGAAAATTTTTGTTATAAATTATAATTATAATAGTTTTATCAATTAAAATTTAAATCAACATTAATTTTAAGCGATATCTTGTCGTTTGATTTAAAAAGTTAAATTATATTATTAATTTTGAAACAGAAAACAGTAAAACATTACTCCGTTTACGCGGTTTGGCAACTGACCTGACCAATGGTAAAGAGGGGTAAACAGAGACCGTCATGACGTCCGTTCATTT
Source organism: Centella asiatica (assembly GCA_014636745.2). Lineage (NCBI taxonomy): Eukaryota > Viridiplantae > Streptophyta > Magnoliopsida > Apiales > Apiaceae > Centella > Centella asiatica. The sequence continues at coordinate 17,539,895 of CM025782.1, forward strand.
GAGAGCAGAGATAAGGATCAACGGAGAGCCATAGGATGTTGAGGGCAATGTGTTGATCTGGAATTGAATCAACGGCTAATGATATAGTTTTTGTTCGTAGCTTGAGATGATCGGACGTTGGTATGCCTTGTGTTGCATACTTTGATAGATACCATTCTCGGCTCTCTACCATATCCATCTGGACCATCTTTGTGCTTCAATTAAGCTATATTGGTTGCAATATAGCTTTGTTCATTTGTTATATACATATATGTAGCTTTTTAGAGGCTAATAAATATTTTCCTTAAATCAATTTCTTGCAATGTGACCAATAGGGTATCATCATTTTAGCTTTAGATTTGGTTAGTTCTTAAACAAATTTCATTCCTTTACTGACTAAAAGACAAGAGAAAAAAGCTTTCGAATCTTCTACACTTCAGTCAAGACCAATTGCTAGTCTCTATTTTTTTTTTCTTCTTTTTAATCGACGAAATGCGCTATCACTAATCCAATTTTCATTTTACCTATTTTCTCATTTTCACTCACAGAATTTGATCTCTTGACGTCTAAGTTATAAGAGGGTGCTCTTAACTATTGGAGCTAAATCATGACCTCCAACTATGATAGAATCCGTTTGACATAATTTCTATAAAAATGGGAAAGTGAAAGTTAAAGCAATATCGATGTTAATTTATGAGTTTGGGTTGAAATAAAATAAAAATAACTTTTTTTTACATTATTTTCAACCTACAAAATGATAAATTTGAATTAAAGTATACCAAACACAACAGCTTTGTTAACTCAACCAATGAGCCATAACTCAACTCTAGGTTTGGTCGAGAAGAAATCAACTCAAAACAGACCCATAGTCTCTATGAATAGCATTTTATGTGACTAATGGGATATACTCATTTCACCTCCATCTATTTATAACTTTTTATATTATTATTATCTCATTCATTTGCAATAATATTTTTTATAGAAAGTTTCATTTTCTACTTAAACTAAATTATCTTTTCAATGTATACTTTATGCCACACCGCTCGACTTCAATAATTTTACTTTCTTATATTTGTATTCATTTCAAATTAAATTTTTTTTCACCACTCATTTTAGACATTATTGACATTTTAATCAAATTTTTTTTTTTAATAATTATGCAAAATCAATAATTGCAAATGCAATGTAAAGAGTAATTATTTTAGCTTTCGAATCATCAACCTTCGATCAAGGCCAGCTGCTATAGTCCGTACGATCAAATAGTATGTATGAAAGAGACCGGTACGTTAACAAATTGTCTGATTAAGACCGGCTGAAACAGGCCGGTGTAATCGATTAATCTTTTACTGGCCGGCTTGAAATTCAATGTACCAAAAGGATCTAACAATGTCTCGTAGTTGTTAATAATACTTTATGTTGATGTTGAATTAATGTTGATATAAAATAATTGTCTTTTGTGATTAACTATAGAATCATTAATTCAACAATATTTGAACTTTGCTACCCTCGCAAACAATGTTGATTATATTTGCATATAAAAAAAAAATCAAGTTAACTGAAACCAACAATATGAACCTTTAATGAAATTCAATGTACGTAAATAATAAATTATGAAATTTTAAAAAATTTGTCAATAACTCTTCTTATTTTATTTTATTTAACAAAAATAATGAAATAAGACTATAGGAGATGAATATTAATATTGTCAAAATATCCAATTTATTTAAATATGTAGCACATCTTAAATTTAACATAAAAATGCGTACCACTACTCAGTCACTTATTTTATGACCAATGTTATAGTATTTCAGTAGTGTTGTTTAGCATACAAAATGAATTTCTATATAAATTAAAAAAAAAAAAAACCAAAACCAAATGACACACTAGAATTTATTTAAAAAATAAAAACCAAAACCTACACCAGAAAACAACAAAAGATACAACTAGCAGCAGAGGGCACCAACCAAATGACAACAGACCAAGCAAGAAACAAATAGCACAACGTGTTCTTTATCAATAAGTAGCAGCAATAAAAGCAGCACCACCAGGCCTCAAATAAAAACAATTCAAACAGCTGAAAAATAACACCAATAAGAATCTTATATTTAAAAACGGGAAAATTAAAAATATAATACGTATTTATTTATTTAATTAATTAGTCCTTTTATGTAACCCTCCATCTACTTTGTGAAGTCTCCTACTCTCTCCACATATGAACTGTAACGTATAATGGGCCAGGAGAGGCATGGGCCGAGTCTCGGTATAAATGAAGGGCAGTGATTTAACCTAGTAAACTTTAAGAGAGAGCGCATTTAAAGTACAAATTGTCACCATAATAGATAAATTGCGATTTTATAAACTTAAAATTGTCATCACAATTAATTGGTACAGTACAATTTTGCATATTGCTGATTTGATTTTTAATGGTGCAATTTTGGTTTTAAAACCACTTATAAATATTGCAAGCGTTTATAATTATACTAAAAAACTTAATTTTAAAAATATGCTAACTTATAACATAATTAACATGTAACAATATAGAACTTGAAGTATATATTAACTTATTAAATTTTTACTTGGATAATTTTTCGTTAGCGTGATAATTAATATCATTAAAAACATTCGTATAATATGAATTCTAGATAAATAATATATTATCGTAAATGTGTATTCATACCAACAAATAATATATAGACACACATACATACATATAATTATGTATATAATGTATAATGTATATATAAAAATTTATGCATATACATATATACATAAAATAATAACAAATTAATATATCAAAAATATAAATTTAAATATTTATGCGGGGAGAGTGTAAAACCGACACTAATATACTTGTTGTTTTAAAAATTAAAATCGTCACCGTCATCGCAACCTTTAGAACCATTTATTGGTTTCTGGCGAAATTTTGACTCCAAATTTGACTTTATGTTGTCCCGTATATATATGAGCTTCTTTTGTATTGAAACAGTTATGAATGAAATCTGAAAATTTTATCTAGTCTTCTTCTATTTTCTTTCAATGTCAATGGAGTGTGATAAGTATCTATAAAAACTATCATTTTAGTCTGAATAATGATCCTAAATTGGCTACATGAACCCATTAGGAATCCATGCATTCTCACATCTTTACCTATCATGTTCATTAAATTCCTCACTCCTCTCTCCGTCCATATCTACACAAAAAATAATAATAATAATAATAATAATAATAATAATAATAATAATAATAATAAAGCTTTAAGCAAATAAAAACAAAAGAAACAAAGGGAAAACAATTATTACCAAAGGAGATACATTAATATTTTTTCCGTCAAAAATAAGATTAGGAATCTTGTAAATTGCAAATGCCTCGCTATATAATTAATCAGGCCCTCATAAGACTTACATGTCAACATTTTAAAGTATATTTGCACAGTTTTCTAAGCTTTAACCTCGATATGAGTTCACTAATCTTACTTTATGCAAACACTAGGATTTAGAACTATATAAAGATTTTAACTAAATAAAGATATGATATTTTAAAAGTTGGATGAATTTGTAATACAATTTGATTTACGAAATTTATAATCATAGTACGAACAAATTAAACATAATTTTGTTTTCTTTTCTTGTGAAATGGAAATCCTTATTTCTATGATATGGTTGGATACGACATCAATTGATGCACACGTCTCAACAAAGATAAGCGGTCAATCTTTCAAAATAACATTGCAAAGTATTACGAAATCTGGTCATATGATTATGTTTTCTAAAAACGTGAGTAATTCAATCGCTTGTTAGCTATAATTGTTATGCGTATATATGTGAATTTTAGTCGGTAACATCGTAATCGTAAACGTTATAAATTAGTGCTAATAAGTGTCTCAGTTTCTTGATTATCACCTCCTATATACATAAAACCAAATTTAAAATAAAAAATAAAAAAAAAATATTGTTATTAACATGCGTATTAAAATTTCATATGAAGGTATAGTGTTATTAACATTATTTTAAATCTATACATAAGTAGGTGAAATGCGTAAGAACATTCGAATAGGTATACACTTATAAACCACGCTTGTAAACTAAGTCTGCTATCAGCAGATTGTGTAATGTAATGGGAGTAGAACGTCATGTTGTTATTTCTGAACTAAACAAGGTTTAGAGATATTGAATCCAAACATATGCTACAGATGGGGGGAAGTTATAATGTTGAATGGTACTGGGTTGCTGCAAAAAGAAAATCAATTTGACAATGCGAGACAAAAGATCTCGGAAAAATGGGTTCGAGCGGTGCTAAGTTATGTGCAATTGGGAGAATTTAAGAATTACATTCCATGGATTTGTTGGTGATAAACTTCTCTGTGTCTCGAGATTTGGAATCATGTTAAGAAAAAAAACTTCAATTGGTGGAAGAAAAGAAAACCGTTGTGGCGGCTGAGATTTTGTTAGAGATAAATTAGGATTGTTTAATAATGGTTTAATCCATATTCCCACGTATTTGATTAAGTTTTTAGAAGTTATTTTAGAACACGGGTCTATTATACAGAACATGGGCCACTTTCCTGAATTTTAGGTTATCAGTTTTCTATTTTGTTATTTTTTTCTGTTATGTATCTGCCTCTTTAATAGGCTGTAGGATTTCTCAATAGAAATAAGATTTTTCCTCATTTTGATTTCTCCCTATTACATATTATTTCATATATTGTAATGCTGCTAGATAACAGTGAATACACCAATTTATTGCTTCTGGCCAGAAAAATTTGAGAATTGCTTCTCCGTGCCAACAACTTTTGAGAGTGCTGTTAAAGAAGAAAAGTGACGGAAAGCAATGAGTGATGAAATTGTTGTTGAAAAAAATGACACTTGGGAGCTTATTGATCTTCCGAAAGGGCAAAAGACAATTGGCGTAAAGTGGGTTTATAAAACAAAGCTGAAGGAAAATGATGAAATTGAAAGATATAAGACACGTTTGGTGGCAAAAGGATACAAACAAGAATATGGTATTGATTATACTGAAGTCTTTGCTCCGGTGGCAAGACATGCACAATCAGATTGGTGATCTCATTGGCAGCACAAAACTCGTGGTCTATTTTTCAACTAGATGTCAAATCGGCGTTTTTGCACGGATACTTGGAGGAACAGGTATTTTTGGAACAACCTCCTGATTATGTTAAGGTTGGTAATGAGCATAAAGTATATAAATTAAAAAAGACCCTCTACAGACTTAAACAAGCCCCACGTGTTTGGTACAGTCGTATTGAGGCTTATTTTCTAAAAGTTGGTTTTCTGAAATGTCCCTATGAGCATACACTTTTCGTTAAAGTTGGAAATAATGGAAAAATGCTCATTGTTTGTTTATATGTCAATGATTTGATATTTATTGAAAATTGTGACGTGATGTTTAAAGATTTTAAAAACTCCATGATGAATGAGTTTGAGATGTCTAACCTTGGTATGATATATTATTATTTGGGCATGGAAGTGGTGCAATCTGAAAATGAGATTTTTGTTTCTCAAAGAAAATATATAGGAGAAATTCTGAAAAGATTTCAGATGGAGGACTGTAATTCAACAAGTATTCCATTTGAGTGTGATTTGAAGTTAAATAAAGACCGTGAAGGGAAAAAGGTAGACAACACCTTCTATAGGCAGATTGTGGGCAGTTTGATGTATCTAACTGCTACAAGGCCTGATATTATGTTCTCTGTAAGTTTGTTTAGTAGGTACATAAAAAATCCTACTAAAATGCATATGAAAGCAGCTAAAAGAATACTTCGTTATTTGCAAGGAACCACAAATCTTGGACTACTTTACAAGAAAGGAAAAAGCTGCAATTTGTTTGGATTTACGGACAGTGATTACGCAGGGGATCAAGATGATGGAAGGAGCACATCAGGTTATGTTTTTATGTTTGGGACAGCTGCAATTTCATGGTCATCGAAGAAGCAATTGATTGTTATTTTATCTAGTACAAAGGTCGAGTTCGTTGCTGCAACAAATTGTGCATGTCAAGCTATATGGTTGAGACGAGTTCTTGATGAATTGCAGTTCATCCAAACATGAGTGACCATAACATTTTGTGATAACAGCTCAACTATTAAGTTGTCTAGAAATTCTGTGAAAACACAGGAGAAGTAAACATATAGATGTGAGATAATATTTTTTAAGAGATCTTATACATGATGGAACTAAAGTTACAGCCGTTCAAGCCACTAAAGTTACAGCCGTTCCAAAATTTACGAAGAATGTTGGGAGTATGTAGTATAGTTAATTGTGTTTCAAGGAATTCTGCAAATAAACTTCCGCCTTAGAGGTTTCAGTTTAAAGGAGTATGTTAAAGATAAATTAGGATTGTTTAATAATGGTTTAATCCATACTCCCACGTATTTGATTAAGTCTTTAGAAGTTGTTTTAGAACATGGATCTGTTATGTAGAACATGAGTTACTTTCCTGAATTTTAGGTTATCAGTTTTCTATTTTGTTACTTCTTTCTGTTATGTATTTGCCTATATAATAATAGGCTGCAATATTCCTCAATAAAAATAAGATTTTTCCTCATCTTGATTTCTCTCTATTACATATTATTTCATATATTTTAGTGCTGCTAGATAACAATTTTAACACTGTCACATGCAAATAAGAAAGGAAGAATATGTCATTTGTAATTAAACATGTTTTTTTTAATGGATTGTTGTCTCATGGTTTCAACCATAACCTTATCTAGACTGCCTTTAAATTAAGGGAATGTAATGAGAGAGAGACCAAATGAATTTGATTCATATATAATTACTAAGGTTGCGTTTGAAATGGTAGTGAGTGGTGAATGGTGGTGAATGTTCCCTACGGTGAATGATGGTGAATGTTTCTTACGGTGAATGGTGGTGAAATGAATCATTCATACCTTATGTAATTTCATTTCATATGTAAGGAATATAAATGATCAATTCATTTTTTTTTATTGTAATTTTCCATCTCATTCTTTTTTATCACTCATTCCACCACTATTTTTCATTAAATTCCTTTTAATTTTTGATTTATTCTCCTTTTTATTCGATTTCTTCCATCCAAATGCAGCACTAGTCCTGGTGCAATGGAATGGCTGGATCAAAAAGAGCAAGTTATTGGGTGTTTGTCGTTACTATTGCTCCGAAGCTTTTAATTGACTCTGCTACTCATTTTCAAAATTACCATACATGCATTCAGCTAATTCATTATCATTATGTATCAATTTGTATGATTTGAGCCATGTAGATTGCTTCTGTATCTCTTGAATCCATATCTTTTAAATTCTTGACCGTTCCATTTTGACAAAAGACTCGCACCCACATTTTCAGTAATAAAATTATTTTTACCTTTTGCACCCGAAAAAAGAAAACCATTTTGTTATATATGGTGTATTAAATTAGAATAGATGTTTTTTTTTTAATTGTGTATGACTAAAAACTTAGATTTTGGTGAATAATTTGAGAGTTTTAAGTTCGGGAAATGTTCCAATAACAAAGGAAATTCTAGCAATTTTTTTTTAAATTTTCACGTGTAATTAGGATTTAGCTTAAATTTATTTGTAAATTAGTATAATTTTATTTGTAAGTTGTATGTGTAATTAATTTTCATGTAATTTGTTTAACAAATGATGTAATTTTAATGTAAAAAATATAACTTTCATTTTTAGATTACTTGTAAGTTTAGGAGTTAGAATTAAAATTATTATATCATTCAAATTCGATGACACCCTTATTATAGTATAAAATGTAATATAATGTAAATTTTAGATTAGAATATATTTTACATTCTTGTAACTTGTAAAAAGTAATAATATAGTGAAAGAACACACATACACACACAAAGCACTATAATTTTAGTTTTGTCTAGAAATTATATAAGGAAAGACAAACTTTATTTTTATAAAGCCTAACAGATAATTTTTTAAAGAATGTTAAACTGCAGTCATTTTTTAAAACGAGAACGAGGGTTACCTCACAACTCCTCTCGTTCAACCAAGCTTTTGAATTCGGATTAAGAGTTTTGTATATCAAATTTAAAATTAAAGTCATTTAATTTAAGAATATATTTTTTTTAAATTACATAATTTTTAGGAAATGCATTTTTTAAATAAGAGAATCCCAAATCAAAAAAACAAGTTTTAATAACTAAATTCTATTTTTTAATAAATAAATCACAAACCAATAAATTTTTTTTGTAATAATTAAAATAATTAGGTAATTTAACACACACAAATAGTTATTATTAGATGACGATTACTTTTAAAAATGGTTTTGAATAAATTTTCATGTTTTAAATAAATCTTCAAATTTTTTAAGATAGATTTAAGAAAAGAGTTTGAAACTTTTTTCAGAAACATAGAATAAATATTTTTTTTAAATTTCAAACTTTTAAAATTTTCATCTTTATTTTAAAAATCGAAAGGTTGCGACACTCATTTCAATTGATTCTTATTAAACGTCTTGATATGTTTACAAACTAACAAGTAGTCAATATAAATGACAGAAATACTTTTATTCGCTCATTCACCGACACATTGATATACATAGAATTGCATTGCACGTACAATCAGAGAGTTACTGTAGCAATCCTTAATTCATTCGAAATCTTTCGCCTATTTGTAGTTTCTTTCTTAAATTAAACTATTTCATTTGTTGCAAAAAAAAAGTTATATTTGAAAAAAAAAATTGTTTAAAAAAAGAGTTACATTTTAATTTTTTTTTTGTTGTTGTTTTGCCATGAATTAAAAAATTTTCGATTACAAACTTATAAATTTTATCATAACTTAAAAATTCATAACAAATTTCATAAGAAAAATTTATTATTTTTATATTTTATTTGTGCTCAAATATAAAAAATTAATAATCATCAAAAGTTTAAATATTATTTTTTTTGTGAAACAGATGTGATAGTTTTTATGTTTGTTGTTAAGTATAAATGATGATGATATTTTTAGTTTTGATTGTGCATCTGTACATACTCAGTGTGTTCTATAAATCTAAGTATTTTTACATGTTTTGCATCCACTGATGATCAATTTAGTCATCAGGAGATGAAGTATAACTCACTAGGCAAGTCACCAGCTGAAACTATTAAAGGACTTAATTGTGAAGAAGGATATATGTTGTTACTCAAAAACACTTAAGTATTCCGCACATCAGACATTCCAAACAAAATTAACAAAGGTAAAATTCGTCAGGGTAACCCGTCAGGGGATGACAAAGGCAGGACAACCCGTCACGGGAACACGTCAGGAGGATGACAAAGGCAAACCAACCTGTCAGGGGAACGCGTCAGGGTATGGCAGTGGCAAGCCAAACCCATCAGGGGGAACGTGTCAGGGCATGACAGTGACATGCCAACCTGTCAGGAGAACTCATTAGGATATGACAGTGTCAAGCTAACCCGTCAAGAGAAATGCTCAGCACTGTATTAGTGGAAACCATCAATGGATGCTTTGAGTCTTAACGTCAGGGGATCAAGTAGCACTTGAATAACTCAAGTGAAAGTTGAAGCACTGATCGAGTCTTAGTCGGGACTCATCATCAGGGGGATCTGGAAGCACTGACCAAATCCACATCAGGGCTTGCTATCAGTGGATAGTTATGATTGTATACACTCGTCATCAGGTTTTACACGCAAATCAATGAAGTTTGTTACAGAAGCAAGAGATATAAACTGAAAAGATATTTCTTGAAGTTTGGTGGTCTAATGACAACTCTCGATCATTAAATGCACACAGATCAGGGGAAGAAAAAGAAGAAACAAAAGCAACAGTAGTCTGACACATCATTCCTAAAGGACATCGATGTGACATATATGTGGCTAAGTTGAAAAGAGAAACACGTTCAAGCACGTTGATTCAACTATTGATCTTCTATATATGCAAAAGAGTTCTCATTACACATTATTAATCCAACGGATCAACCAACATATAGAAGCACACAAACACTAGAGAAGTTTTGAAACATTTTTGAGAGAAAATATTCAAAGAAGTATTGTAGCTGATTAATCACATTTGTGATTAACTAAATTTTCAAAAAAATCTCAAGTTTTAATACAACTATTTTAACTTGAATGCTCGTGTGTTCATTTTAAAGTCAATATAGTTTTTCTGATAGTATAACTATTGTCATCTGTGCTTAACAAAGTAGTTAAAGATTGAAAAGATTTGAGTATTTGCATTCATTCCCCTTCTACAAACACTTGAGCCTATTTTGTTCTAACATTTGTGCATAACACGATTATTTTTATATTTTTAAGTAATATTAAGAGAATTATATATATTTTTTAAAATTTATTTCTATTTTTTTATGTATTTAATTATATGTACAAGGTAATATGTTTTTAACTGTTAACATATTTAAAATCAAAATTAAATAATATTTATTCTAAACATGAAAACAGAAACTCATTTGAAGTCAAACTAAATAGATTTGAATTTAAGTCAATTAAAATTACTTTTAACAACGATATGAAAAGAAAACGAAGTAATCAAATTGATCGAGTCAATAATTAATTTAACAGAATCAATTTTATCTTTAACATATAATTCATCAATTAATATGTAATGCTCCGTAACAGAGTAATAGACAGATAATAGTCATTGATTGAACATGACTAAACTTGAATAATGGCTTTTCCGGAATTAGAGGTAGAGAAAAGGGAAGCTAAGCCGTCCAAGAAGCTCTCAATGCCATGGTATGTTTGGAATTTGGAATTAATCTTGCCTTGTTTCATGTAGCCTTCCATCTCCTTTGTGAATTCCCCAAACCGATCCAAATATGAACCCACCATAAACCCTTCCATCCTTACTTCTTTCCCTACCATATTTAGTAAATTCCTCACCCCTTCTCTCTCCGTCCATATCTAGAAAAGAAAATATTTATATATATATGGATAAAGATTAAACAAGATAATATACAAATTACCACACATTGGGAGTATATACTCATAAAAAATTACCAATGGTATTTAACTTGCCTTCCACATTAACAGCTATATAATACTAACTTAGTCTCTCTTGATTTTACTTATGAAGTTGTGTAATTTTAAAATTTTCATTTTAGTTTTTTCACAAAATTTCAAATTGATAAAAGTTTTACATATGGATATTTGAGTAAAAAAGTTCATAAGATCAACCATTAAAAACTTAACAAAAGTCAATTTCAACAACGATACAACTATACAGATCTAAAAAGCATACAAAAATAATGTTGTATAGAATTTCACTAGATTTGTAGTTGTGAAAAGTTTTTATCTAATACTGTAAGTTATATATATTTTTCAAAAACAAAATTAACCTATAAAATATGTCAAAATTATCTTTTAAAAATTGTCTAAAATTTTGTGTGATTTAATTTGGATCTTTGATTAGGTTATCAAAACAAATTAAAGCTGAAGATGACCTTAGATAAATTTTCTAAATTCAATATTAAAAACTTTTTACACTTGAATTTTTTATATGATTGATGACATACTTGTGCAGCAATTAAATTAATTGAATCAACTTATCAAAATTATAGGATTCTCTAAATGTATTAGAAAAAATTTCAAATGCAACTTTTTATGTGTAATACAAAAGATATTATAGTACAATTGTTGGAGTATGTTCCAATATATATAATTAACAATAATAATTTTAATTAAATAATTAAAATTTATGATGAGCTAAACGCAGAATATATATGGGCTAATGTGAAATATTATTGGATAGCCTAATCACGAGGGATCAATATATCTGTCCTTTTGAGGCATTAGTCTAAATATTACAATTTGATACCAAAGATGGACGTAATGTTTTTAAGTAAAATCCTTTATACGCTCGTATCACTTCTCTTTAATAATTCTATTTAATTTTATATTGTGCCTCCATATATTGATCGACAACAAAATAATTGAAAAAAAATAATAGTAGTAAAAAATGAATTAGGAGAGGAGAGAATATATTAATAATACCTTGTTGTATTGAGATATCATCCCACATAAAGTAATGCGTGCACCCTTGTTTACATGATTAAGGACAGCTTCCAGCATATTCCCACCAACATTATCAAAATAAATATCAATTCCATCCGGAAAAAACCTGCAATTTAATTCATTTGAATTTTGGATGTTCTTAATCCTTGGTCTAAGTTGTATTAATTAATTTAATTCATTTGAATTTTGGATGTTCTTAATCCTTGGTCTAAGTTGTTTTAATTAATAACATATGCGTCTAATCAACATTGGAGAGGGCTTTAAAACATTTGCACTGAAATCAAACTGGACATATAGTTTGACTTAATATAAAATCAAAATCACTAAAATATATTCTATAATTAATAAAATCAAATTAACTAAAAAAATTATTTATATATGATTTACAAATATTGTAGCTCAGTTTTTCATTTAAAATTAAGACATAAATTGAAAAGAAAAATATATATCGCGTTTGGCATGGAGAATACAGTTCTGGATTTAAAAAAAAAAAAGAAAAAAGATTCGAGTGTATCTTTTCTAACATAAATCATTTACTCAGGAAATATTTTTATGTTTGTGTCAAAAAATGTTTATAGAAAAGGCAAGAATAAAGTACATACTTGCTTAAAGCAGCATCTAGATCGGCTTCTTTACGATAATTGAAAGCATCGTGGTACCCAAATTCTTCCTTCACCAGCTTCACCTTTATAATCATAACATCATATTTAAAAGAAAGCACCACTTTTAAATAAAAGTCAATAAATAGCATATAATATTTTTTTTAAAGATGATAATTAACTAAACAAAAAATCAAACGTGAGAAAATGTTATTTTGTCATAATATTGATTTATTACATAATTACTTTAATAGGATGCTTTGTTTAAAGACAATATACGTAAATTCTCTTTGTTTTTTGCCTTATGCCACAACACATTCTCTGTGTTTTTCTTTCCTTCTGTTTTTTAAATTGGGCATAATGATTCAAATTAAGGAATGCAGATACTAAAAGATTGTATTTGCCTTATGGAGATAGAATATAACCAGCAGAAAAGCCCATACACAATACGAATTTTTTGTTTTGGTTTATTATTAATTAAAGTTTTAATAGCCTTTTTATTTTTAATATATTAATATAGATTTTCTTTATTCGTGACAATTCATGTTTTACAAATTATTTTCTTGTATTATTTTTTTATTTTTTGATTGGGTCGTTGTCAATTAATTCAAAATAAAATTTATTTATTCAAAATATTTGTTATTATTGTATAGGTGAAAGTAAAATAAAATTATTATCATTTGTCACGTGTTTTGTGCTTGTTTTAATTTTCTTAATTTGCATCAATTATACTAACCCTAGCCTCTCCTTTTCTTTTCTTTTTTTTTTAATATCAAATCTTGGTGAAATTTATTATTATATATCTAAATCAATTCAATAATTTTATCATTATTCTTTAAGTGACTTGACTAGCTATTATCTATAGATATTTTGTACTCTAATTTCAATGACAAAATAGTTTTTTTAAAGTCGTGCACAGTACACATAAATTTGTAATAATAAAATTATTACAATAATTTATTCTATTATAGTAGATTTGATAGATGACTTATTTTTTATAATTTGATTTAATTGCAATCGATCAACTATAACATATTGCATGATTACATTTATTATTAATGTGGTTATAATTATTTTAATTAAATATATTTAATTATCGATTAAGATTATAATCAATTTCATTATAGATGATTTTGATTTAATTGTATGATTGTTTTTTAATTGATTATATATTCAATTAATTAGATTATTTATTATTATTTAGATTTTTAGTAGTATCATTGATAATTATTTGTGAGAATAATTGTCTCCAATGTAATTAAGAAGATTTGACATAAAAGGTGAAAACTGAGATTTGAAAAAGAAAAGTCAAAAAATCCTCTTGTAAGTGAATTCTTCTCATAAATTAATATATAGCAAATGACAGGCCTTTCTGGTATTTGAGCCAAAATTTCACTCAAGTGCTATGGTTTTCAAATGATACCATTCAAGTACTTTTAGGTGTGTAATTTGTCTTTTTTACCCTTATTTATTACAGTCTTTTTACTCTCTTCCCATTTTCATCTCTCTTATTTCTCTATCTACGGTCTCTCTCTTTTTCAACATCTCTTTCTCTCTTCTTCCTCCACTTCCACCACCGGTCAGGGCGCTGTTGTCGCTGGTGACCTCCGCCTCTCTCTCTCTATAGTGTACCAGAACTCACCACCGTTGCTAGAATCCATGGCCAAATTTGTCCACATATTTTGTTCAACATCATACTTGTCGTCGATTTAACAACATATCTAAAATGTTTCAGACTTCGAAACTTAGATCCATCATCTTCATATCCATTAAAGCAACTGTTCAGAGCATCCGTGGCCACCACGACCATTATCACCACCATGACCACCACAATCAACGTAGATATGAAGTATCACCAACACAATCATCTCTCTCATCGTCTATCTCATCTATGTTAGAAAAACTCCAAAATTTGAACCATAATGTAACATTTGTTCATATTTTTATATTCTAGTTTATTTTAGATCTAGTATGGTAATTTTACTGATATATTCATCATTAGTAACATTAGCAGGATTGTTAGTAATTTTCGTTGTTTTATTAGTAATTTTAAAAGAGTTATTAGAAATTTGGTTATGCTGTTTGTATATATAATAAATTTATGGTGATAGTGATTTTTGGTAATTGTGGTGTAGGCAATTTTCAATTATAGTGTTTATGTTTTCTAATTTTGTAATAATGATAATGATGGTGGTGGTGGTGGTGGTGTTGCTGATATTGAAGGAGGAGGAGGTGGTGGGGGTGTTGATGTTGGAGGTAGACATGGTAAGATTATACACATGTGTATTAGATATCGTCTTCTCATTTTCTTCATTTCATTTTGTTTCTTTCAGCTCTGAGATAAATGTTATGAAAATTACTAATATTGATGTAATTTTTGTAGTGTTATTAGTAACTTTAACATATTTTTTTAGTAATTTTAGTAGATTTGTTAGAAAATTTAGTTGAATTTATTAGAAAATGTTGACAGGAGTGTATATATATGTACCAAAATTACAATGTTTGTACTTTGTGGTAGGTGTAGTGATAATAATAATAATAAAGGAAATGATAATGTTAGTTATAAACTAAAATTTGTGTATATATATTGTATTTTCATTCATGTGTTGTTTTTATATGTATTGTATTTTCATTACTTTTCATTTCTTCTCATATTTTTGTATATATATAGTAATAACAATGATTGTAATTGATATATTCATTGCTATCTTATGATATTTTCTTTCTCAACGTCATTTTTTTTTTCCAGATCAACAAAATAATGCTAATTAATGTTCTAATGTTACTAAAATATTTGTTGAAGTTACTAAAAGATTTGTTTATATTATTAAATACTCTATTTATATTACTAATAAAATTTGACCGGTGACCAACGGAGCGACCGACGACCGGAGACCAAGACCAACGGCGACAATTGTAATATTTGTTTAAATAATAAAAGAAAATGTTTCAAAGTCTTAAAACCATAAGAGTTGAGAAACCGATATAAGGAATCTCACTCCTGTATAAATAAATTTTATTGATTGACGAGATAGAAAAGCAAGGCGTAACTTTACTTTTACTTCTTGTTTCTTAATTTTCATCATCTACAAACACAACTGCTTTTGACAAAATAAAAAAGCAACCATTGATTTTAACAATTCATAAATTAACATTCCATAGTTTCTTATCCGTGTGAAGCACGGATAATTTAATGCATAGTAACGAGAATTCTTTTCATTTAAAATTATATTACCTTTAAAATTCATGCATAACACGGATAATTTTATAATGATTAATTTGAGTTTAATTACTTCGGTTATGATAATTTAATTTAATTAATAATTAATTTAATTGTCATTGATCAGTTATGATAAATCATATTATAATTTGTAATTATTATTTTATTATAATTATTATACTTACATAAATTTGATTAATGATTATATTTATTATAATTAATTTTCTTATAATTTAATCTACTAATAGATTCCCGAATCTCTCGGTCAAACATTTTAAATAGAGAACAAAATAATTATTATTTAAATATATAATTCTCAATCAATTATATACTTTTAATATCCATTAAAAGTTGAAATATATTATATATTTTATGAAAGGGAGGAAATATATAATTAACGTTCTAATATTACTAAAATATTTGTTAAAGTTACTAAAAGATTTGTTTATATTATTAAATACGTCTCATTTCATTTCCCAACCCAACTCTTCAATACGTCTTCTCTTCCTGTATCACATTTTTTCTGGTCATCCTCTCTCTCTCTCTCTTCCTCATAATTTACGGTTTTTCTTTTTATACATCTATTACAGCTTTGTGGGAGAAAAAATGTCTTGAGATTTGAGTTGCACTTTGAATTTAGTTTTAAGTGTTCAAACATTTATTACATCATCTTGCTCTTAACTTTTTTGTTCATTTTGTTTCAGTCGTTTATAAGGGTGTTTTGTTGCTATGATTTAGGTGTTATTACTTGTTTTTGTTAAATTTTTTGGGGCTGCGCTTCCAAGAGGTATGTTTATTTTGATGAATTTTAATTTTTTGTTCGGTTTTATTAAATGTCTAATCTTGGTCATTTTCTAATTTGTGAAGCCAACTTTCTGAAAGAAAATTCGTTGTTTATTTTTTTTATTTTTGCCGATTCTGTAGATTTTATTTTACTTGTTCATTTGAGCCATTTTGTTGGTTGTTGGACTCTCCAAACGAAATTCACTCATTCACTCGTTCTATAACTTAATCAGAACAGTAGTCTTTTGACGGCAACGTTTTGTTAGAATTATTTTTGGGTTGTTACGGAGTTGGTGTAAACGACGTTCTCAAATTCAAATTTAAACTCACTCGACTCTTCTTGAGATCGTCTTTAGTCATTTATGATATAAGTATAGATATTGAAATATTAAATTTTAATATTTAATATTTTCTGTCATGGTAATTAATAATATTCTAATAGATGTGCAACCCATAACTAATTAGTTATGTCCGTAACCCATTAAACTTCTTTCCTTAAAACTTTTCCTCTTTTTTTTTTCGGTTACATTTCTTCTCTTAAAACATTCCACCTGATTGAACTTCAAACCGGATCTGCATTATTTCAAAGTTTGTTGATGAGGTTGAGCAAATATTTATTTAGACAATTACGCAAATGTAGTTGTCATTTTTTTCTCCACATTTCACATGAAAAGTACCATTATTGCCTCACCTAAAACATAATATCTTTGATTTTTCTTCAACTAGACACCAAAATACTGTTTTTATTTTCAAACTAATACCGTCAATTACATGTTAATAATGAGTTCTTTTACCAAATTTGTTATAAATGTTAAATTAATAATAAAATAAAAAAATCGTCATTAAAATATAGTATCAAAATAAAAATTTATAGGAATGTAACTCTTTTTTTTCCCTGAAACAGATGTCGTTTTGAAATGTAAATATTTTTCAGGACAGATGGATTACCTTATCATCAGAGCCGGTGCTTCCAACAACTCGACAGCCTTTAAGGTTAGCCAATTGGCCGGCATACATTCCGACGCCTCCGGCAGCCGCCGAAATAAAAACAATTGATCCGGGCTTAGGATTCCCAAGTACATGTATTCCCACCCATGCTGTAAACCCAGGTAATCCTAGTATTTATAGGTGACAAATAATATTGTGAGAATAAAAATTATATTATCAAAGAAATTATTGCCGACAACATCGGTCATTTTAAGAGTGTGTGTGTGTGTGTGTGTGTGTGTGTAGATATTAATGGAATAGAACCGATCTTTCTTAAGGTTAACTCAGCCTATTAGCGACGGTGATCAAAACTAAGAGTCATACTCGGTTATTTGATTTTCGTTTGGAGAGTAGGAGTGTTCGAGTTTTAAACATCGACTTCTGTTATTTTTACGCAAAAGTCGACACCCAGTGCAATTCACCCAGAAGCAGTTAACAATCAAAAGCCAACTCAAAAAATTCATCAACTGGATATTACAAAATAAGAATAAAACATTAACAATAAGCTCCACGAAATGTCAGTATTTTTTTAACAAAAGCTTGAATTAGATACTAGATGCGATACCTACACAAGCTGAGTTTTGTAGAAAATAAACTCAAAACTTGAGAAAAAAAAATGATTTAAAGATAAAGTGAAAATTACCATATCACTATGAAGAGGATGACATCTGCATCAAATCCCATAAAACCCCAATCTGAAAAGGATGAGATTTGTAGAAAAATCCCACAAATGAAAATGAATTGAACAAAAATAATTATTCAACCCATAAACAAACTCAATCAAAAACCACAAAAATGAAACAGTTCAAAATACTCTAGATTTACACCTGAAATGGACTCGATAGAGAAATAAAAAGATGAAGGTAACTTGAGAGACTGGTGCGGAGGGTCAGAGAGAGAAACACAAGAAAAGGGGAAGTAGGGAAATGGTAGAAATGGGAATATAGGAGATTAATGTTGGCCCTGAAAGGTGGGGTGAAGTGGCTGGCTTTGATGTTATGCTGTCTTCCCTTTTTTTTTCTTTTCTTTTTTTTGGATAAAAATGGAAGGAGTGTAGTTTATATTATATATTTTTTAAACAAATGAATTAATGAATTTTTTAACTTTTAGTACTAAAATTATAGTCTAGTTATACATATTCGAATGATTTGGAGGAGTATAAATTTGTAAGTTTACAATAGTAATTCATGATCTCAATATGTAAAGAGCAAATTAAATTTTTTGAACAAGTTAAATTCACTTTTACATGTTAAATTTGACTGAGCAGATTAATCTAACACAATAAGAGTACCGTACATCAGTGACAAACGCAAAAATTTTATCCGCTGAGAACCAAAATGTACCGAATAATCTAAATTGCAAACGTAACGAAGAATATATAAGCTACTTTTTCAAACATTTTTGAAAATACTATATTTTCTGAACTATAAGATTTTAATTTCTTTAAAAAGTAAAATTTGAACATGTGAAAATATAAATTTGGCATGAATAATTTAAATTTAATGACAAATTAAATCTTAATTAGTAATTGTTTTCATTTAAAACTAAGAGATAAATTTCACTCCATGAAATCTTATAATTTAAAATTTCAGTGAATGTTTTACATTTCTACAGTGAAATATTATGTAGTGAATAAAGATTACTATTTACTATAAGGTTTTATATTTTGACAAACAATATCACACAAAAGATAAATATATCTCTGATGTAAGTAGTATCTATCAAAATTTTATATTAATATTCACAATTATTTAACTAATATATGATTTATAAATAATGTAAGCTAATTTGGGAAAAGTGACTTATAATCATGTAGTCTGAAATATAATTTGAAAAAGAAGTTTGTAAAAGATTTTGCACAAATAAAAGAAATTAACTAGAAGCTAATAACATTAAAACATGTTCAGAGAAAACCTAAAATAATTAAATAAAAATATGAGAACTAAGAACAGAATCACTTGAACGTAGAACGTATACTTCATGAACTTTAAAATTTCAGCAGGGCCCCTCACCTATTATTATTATGTTCACCCTTGCCGTAAATCGCAAAAATGAAAAAACTCTAAACATAAACAAAAACAAATTAATCGTCAAAATAATTATAAAGATAAGTATCATATTTCTTTGTATGAATGGCACTTAAATTCTTAAAATATATATGTACTTATATTACACTTATTTTTATAAAAAATTTAATACAACAACAATAGAACATACATTTTCTCATTATAAATTTTACATAAACATAAACCTTTCAAAAAATCTTGATTTTAATAAAACTAAGAAATGAGTATATAAAAAGACACAATATTATGGTCTATTCTCTGTGTCCCAAAATAATTGCATTTGAATTCTATTCTAATATTAAGTTTGTACGTAGCATGTTGGATTAAACTTAACATCTAAAATCAATAATAATTTTCTGGAAGAATTTTTTTTTGTTTATAATCCAACTGATAAGATAGAATTATTATAATGACAAAATTTAAAAATAATATCATTGTACTAAAATAATTATGAGAATGTAATTTTGTTTATAGAACATAAAACACATAATATAACAAATAACATCCAATAAAAAAAAGGAAAAAATATAACAAAAGAAAACATAAAACACAAAATATATAATCCGGCTCCTCTAAATTTTCTAGTCAACTCTAAAATGTAAAATTTCTTAAATCTCAGTCGTATATTAAAATCAATCCTGAATATTAGAATCAATGGCTAATATTAAAATCAATGGCTAAAATTAATCAACTATTATTCTTCGTTTCAAAATTAGAGATACATTTTAATTTTTTTAATCAAACGACAGTAAATTAAATTAGTTAATTATAGTTGATAAAACTATTATATTCTTAATGTTTATAACAAAAATTTTTAATCATGTTATAATTTATATCCAAAATTTTTAGAGATTATATTAACTTTTAAATCCAATATGTCGTCATTTGAAGAAAAAAATCAAAACTTATAATTTTAGAAGGGAGAGAGTATGAAATACTGCAGTTACCTAGAGAATTAAGGTGATCTGGCAATGAAATGCCAGGGGAAGTAGCAATTTTTCTTAAGAAATTAGTTGCCGGTATGACACAATATTCAGCAAAAGGGCAAAAGGGGTTGATGACAATATCGTCTTCGGCGAAGTCACTGCTTCTTGATTGAATTACCTTTCCGATCCCAAACCCTTCTATAACCTGCATGTAGTATCATGTAAGTAAATGAATTCGACTCTACCAGCATAAAGTGTATTTTGATGTATATGTTTTAACTTAAATTTTAAAAATTATAGATTTTAATAATATAAATTATATTATTAAATTTAACAATATTTAAAATTTAAATCGAAATAAACATATATGTACAACATTAGATACATGTGTATTGAAGAAGTATCATATAATGAAACAATTACATCTCTTGTGGATGAATAAATGATAAATAAATTACTAATCGATTTGTTAATGAAGGTTGGTTTAACTATTAAAATACAGCAAACACTCTCGTTTGATAGAGTTTTAGTTTTGATAACTGTTTTTTTTAGTAGGTAATCTAAAATTACCGTTGAAATTCTTAAAGAGATCGGTAACATTCGTTAACCTGGATTGGACGAACCTTTAACTTAAACTTTTTGTAAAAAAAATTTTGTTAATTAATTTTATTTAATATATTTGACTTGACAACTTTTTATAACAAAAAATAAATTACTAATCAATTTGAGTTAAATTACTCGTAAAGTTAATTCTAAAATCTAAAAGGAGATGACGATACACAATTGGCATAGCAAAACTCAACTTTTAGTTATTTATACATCAATTCTTTTTGTTACAAGCACTAATATTTTAAAATTGTTTTTGGTTGGACGAAATGATATGAAATAAGAATAAAATTGATGGATAAGAAGAAAATAGTGTCGGAAGACATCAATTATAAAATTATGAGAAAAATATGAAAATGAAATTTGTTTAGTTGCGCGATGGAATGAACAATTTTTGATACATCTACGAGAGTAAATTTAAAAATATACATAAATCTGTGAAAAATATTAAATAAAAGAAATAAAATTACACATAAAAAATCTAGTAAAATATATTATATTCTCATGTTAATCTATTTTATCAAACCAAAGCCAAAAAGAAGCTCGGAGAAAACGGGACTCCAACAACACAATTAAGAAACTAATAAAACTTAAATTGTGAAGCTAATAAAAACGCTAAGTCAACAAACTTTGGTTGGTATTAATAATACATGAAGGTAATTTACATGGGTATGAATATGAATGTAACTGACCTGACCAACTGCAAATTGGGAAGAGTAGAGACCATCTTGACGTCCGGTCATTCGGGAGCGAAGATAAGGATCAAGAGAGAGCCAGAGGGTTCGGATGGCGATGTGTTCATCTGGGATTGAATCAACGCCTATTGATAGAGTTTGGGTTCGTAGCTTCAGATCTTCACTGGTTGGGATACCTTCTCTCCTATGCTTTGACAAATACCATTCTCTGCTCTCCACCCTATTCATCTTTCTCTCTCTTTAATTCATCTCTGCTTAAGTGCTTGTTCGGATAATATCCCAAGTCATAATACTTATAAAGTTTGTATGTTGACATTTTAAAAGAAAAATAAAGAAATTAAAAGTTCCTTAGTATGTGAAGAAAATTTAATTACTCATTTTTTTTGGTAAGTCATATTTTTTTTTATCATTAATATTTTACAAAATTATCTCATAAAATTAATAATAGTAAAGGATACAATAATAATCTGAAACATATTCAATTAAATTAAAAGTACATAATTGAACTAAATACAATATAAAAAATAAATTCTCAAAAAATATAAATTTATCAATATCAATCGTACTAAAACTTTTTTTAGACGATTAGATATAAAAAAAATTATAACTTTCAATGAAACGTCAATCACGCTAAACAAGCACTTACGTCTAATCACTAGTTATATTGCTGTTTTGGCTGGTTTGGGCAGGAAACAAAATGATTGTTTTCCTTATGGGTGGGGGCCGCGGCGAAAGAGACTAAAGGATAAAGAGTTCCTCTAGTGTAAGGTGCTCCTCTTTTCCAACTTTTTTATCATGATTCTTAGTTATAATTTAATTTGCGATTAAACGGTACAAGATAATAGAAATTTAAGTTAAAAAATGTTTGATATTAATTTTTATTTAAAGTTTAATAAAAAATAAAATATGTTCAATTAAGAATGATTTTTTTTGTTAAAATAAATTATAAAATTATTAAAATATATATTATCAAACAAATTGTATTTTTTGTTCGAGTGTGTATTTTTTTTACATTAGGTCTAACTTATTTCTTCATAAAAATTAAAATCTAACGTTTTAAGAAACAAGAATTTATTATTTCTTTGAACATGAGTAAAAGTTAAATATTAAATAATAATAAAAAATTAAAAACAAACACTCCAAAATAAATAAAGAATAACTTTTGACAAAAAAACAAGAAAAAGTAGTAAAAGAATACCCCTTGACTTCATTTATTTAAAGAAAGTTATAAAGGGCACATAATGAATTAATGAGACTTGACCTTTACCCCGCGCAACACATTGGTCACGATGACAATAACGTTTGCACCCGATATAACATGGTTTCTTTTTTCTTTAAATTTAAACTAAAAAAATACTCTGTAATTAATACAAACTAAACCTAATAAACCATAAATAAAAGAAAATGTTTAATTTGTTATGACATTTATTTAAGTTCTTTATATCATAATTACTCTGTCAGGCACTATTACCTAACGCGTATTCAGCCTATGGAAATAATTATATTGTTGTAGTTAATAATTACGTAGTTGTTATAATCGCAAATATTTTTTCCCGATTATTTTCACAGACCATAAGGAAAACAAAATTTTAATTTTAAAAATGTAACTCCAATAAAGTTTTCTAAAACTATGTTATTTATTTGGCAACCAATTTGTTTTTACTTGTCTCTATTTTGTTTTTTTCTCAAACTTTCAGAAATTTAGGCCCAAAATTCGCAAAAAGTAATTATTTTAAATTTTATTCGTAAAAAGAAAAGAAGTTGACAAGAATTAACTATTCTCATTTTATCCAATCCTATTAGTATTTTTCTCTTTCATTCTCCACCTGCAGCTTTATAAATACAATTTCTCTCTTTTCCTAAGAGTTTTATACGCATTTTCCTTCTAGATATTTTAATTTCTCTCGAAACATTTGTAGCTCCCTTTTTTTAAAACGTGAATGCACACACTCTCTCTTGAATTTTATATGGAGTATATAGACTTTCTACCTCAAAATCTGTCCACTCTTTGTACAACTTCCCTTTTCGAGAATTTTCGCGCACTTTCCTTATTTGAACTTTTTATATTTAATTTAAAAGAAATTAACTTTTTTTATTTTTATATATCTGTTTAATAAAAGTTTACCACTTACTCTCTGTAATACAATTTTCTCTATTGGCAATGAAGTCTTCTGTATAGTTAGAACTCTCTCTGTTCGATCAAAAGAGTTGAAGATTAATTGGGTTAATGATAAAATTATCCGACGAAGTAATTTAAATTTTGATTTCTCTCCCTTTAATTTTTTATCAACAATTTTGAAGTCTTAAATTTTGCGGATAAGATTTTTGTTCAGTAGTTAAAACCGAGGCACTATAATTCAGATGTTACAATTTAATTTTTATGATTTTATCCCCTTATTTACAATGTGACTTTTCTCAATTTCGAAGTACTCATCTCTATTTGACATAGAGCTAATTTATATTATTGATATTACGTTTGTAATGAAATTAGAAAAAAGTATGTCTCCAAAACTCAGTGGAAAGACAATCATGTTCCTTTTAGCCAATCCAACAAACTTCTGCTGTTTATCTACATTGTACCTACAAATATCCTTTGACCGACTTTTTAACTTGTGTGTATTTTAAATTTATTTGATTATATTTACCGATTGTGCGATAGAAGTTGGAACGGCATCACATACAAGTTAAAATATATGTGAAGATTGATTAATATGGTAATTGATGTAACTAATTTTGTCTTTCAAATCCATCGACTCCTTACAGATTTGCTAGGGAGAGCTTCAAATAGAATGGTTTTTAGTTTCTTTTGTGTTTTTTCCTTTTAGGCCGTTGGCCTCGTTTGTAACAAAAAAAAATCCAAATGTTTATTTGTAAAACCTATTTCTTTCCACTTTTAAATATAAAATAAACAATGGTCAATGACACTTTTGAATAAGCAAAAAAGGCTGCAACCTATTTAATAAAATAAGTTGTTGTTCTTTTATTTTGTTTTTACAATGTCTCACATATTTTTTACTTCATAGATTGATAGACCATTTTTTAGATGCAAGTATGTAAATTTTTATAGTTTTTAGTGATATCTTTGTAACAATGTAATCTATATACAAATCCAACCGTCGGTTTTCTTTTACTTGTACATGTTTGTAATAATAATGATGTTATATATCTAAAAAAAAATGTACAATTTTATACACTCTATTTTATTTTTTATTACATACGCTCTATTTTATTTTTCCTTACGTACACTCTATTTTTTATTACTCTATCAATTTACAAGGTTAGAATTACACAAATTAGTGCATACATAAAAAAGGTAAAAACTCCAACCTAGTAAAAATAAATTGTAACCTATTTTACTTTCTCCCATATATGAATTATTGCAAGACAGCAAGAGTATAAAATCTAGCTCTAACAATTATTGCAAAATTTCTCCGGTATGTTTATGTTAATCACGCGTATTATTAAAAAAAGGAAAAACAAAGAAATACCAAGCCGATGTTACCAAACGAGTGAACGACGAGTCCCATTCCCCAAAGAATATATGAACGACATAACGAGTAATAAAATCCCAAAAAATATACTTGATGGCTAATCTGCAAATATCTATCATAATTCCTTAAAAAGATTTGTGATATGTTCTAATTCTAAATTTTATATAACCCAAAAAAAATCTCAAAAAATATAATACATTAATTCGTTTATTCCTCGAACAATACGATTACCATAAAAAAAATAATAAAAACGGTCTCCAAGTTACATTGTTCCTTTTAAAATTTTTTTTAAAAAAAATAAAAACCTTAGATACTCTAACCTAAAATTACAAAGGATATAGATGTGGAGCCATCTTCCGTAGGGTTTACACACAGATCGAGGTGCCTATTTCACCATATTCTTATTTTCCATCAGCCAACGATTTTAAACCTTTCCAAAATCAAGGGGTACGTGACAAGGTAATACTAACTATTCCATCAATCTCTTAATTGCTCTCCACATGGTAATTCAATTGTTGTTGGTATTAATTTGTTTAGCGAATTTTTCTCAGTCAATAGTTTGAGTATGACATTTATTTTTAATCCGAGGTTGATTGTTATGTTTTTAGGAAAATTAAGTTGATCGAAAGTATATACTTTATAATTAGAGCTAGGTGGTCATAAACACTATTAGACTGTATCGGTTCTTCTCCTAATTGGATTTCTTCTTTCCAATCGGTGTTTGATTAGTTGAGGAAAAAAAATCAATTCAATTATTTCATTGAATTAGTAGCAGAATAAAAAAATTATTCTGTTAAATAAAATCAAATTATAAGCAAAATAAGAAGAATTAGCTGTAAATTTAATCACGCATCAAATCGTTCTTCTTATTTTCGAATTGGTCTGTGTTTAATTTAGTCACTGTCACTTGGGGCATATATATAGTGGCATGGTGCACTCATTTTATTATCATCATTTTTTCACTATGTCGTCCATTTTATTATCATCATTTTTTCCACTACATGTGGATGCCCTTGTTGCATATTACTATTCCCTTATCTTACTTGTCCAATTTTCTTCAAATGCGTTTGTTATTTAGTTGAATATGAAACAAATACTATACGATGAAAACTGAATAAATTGTTTAAAGGTCATGTTTGTTTTAGTTTAAACTCTGGAGATTCTAAATTATGACTATAATTTACACTATAAAATCTTTAAAATTTAAACTAAAAAAAAACAGGCCTAAAGACGATTTATTTAAATAAATACTTTTCTTTTGTAATCATTTTTTTTCACTTACAAATAAATTTTGATACAATAGTTACAAATAAAGTTTGATACATGTATTCGGTCTTGTATTGATTGATTATATATGAGAGCCACATCATTATTGTTTATATTTAGAAGTAGCTACAAATAGTTTTCTGATGATATGTGGTATCAGACCAGGGTTAAAAGACTAGACTGGTAATTTAGCAGAAAATTCGATTTGTGAAAAGTATGATTTAACGCCCTTACTTTTGTTGACTATCATTTCGCCAATTTGGCTTTTCTATTAGTGAAATATTAAACCATCGTCTTAATCTGAAATTCGTTGGTTTTTATTAATTATAATCGTAATTAAATAATTTATGCTTCAAAAGTTCGATGAGACGGTGCATTTCTATGATCACTATGATGCACTTTGTGTCTATACATATACTCTTTATTGTTTAACAACTTCCAGTACACATATGTTATGTTTATTTTAAATTAAGTTTTAAAAATTTTAGATTCAAACATTATAATTTACGTTACAAGAATGTAACATCTCTAAAATTTTAGTCGAAACAAGATATCTGCCATAGAAATGTTGCATTATGTGTGTAATGTTGCGTTCTTAACATGTTTTCTAGTTCTAATCAAAATGTCAAATAGGCCAAGAAATGGGAAGCAACACATGGGCAAATCAGTGGGGTGAAGGTGGCTTCGGCCACAACGAAGACGACGAAAAATCGAATTTCAGCAAAAACAGGCTTGGCGGCAGCGGCGGTGGGAATAAGATGGAGGAGGTGAAGGCGGCGGCTTCGACAGGAATCAGCAAGGCAAAGACAGCTGCGGTGGTGGGAGCCCAA
The DNA here is from genome assembly GCA_014636745.2 of Centella asiatica. NCBI lineage: Eukaryota > Viridiplantae > Streptophyta > Magnoliopsida > Apiales > Apiaceae > Centella > Centella asiatica. Next base: position 17,567,325 of record CM025782.1, read on the forward strand.
AAGGTGAAGAGTGGTACATCCACAGGTATCAAATGGATTAAGAATCAGTACAAGAAAAAGCCCACATCTTAATGAACAACCAAGACATGTGATTGATCACATTATAAGGTTTAATATGAACTTGATTTATATGCTTTGGTCTAAGTTCATGTTGTTGCAGGAGAAATGAATTTGTGTTTGCATGTTTGTGAATCTACAAGTACTTTTGGGGATATGGCGTTCTAAGCTGTATTTGGAATAGCAATATACAATGAGTCGTGACAATGGCTGGCTAGTTGCATGTAATATCTGTTTCTTTCTTTTGTTTTTGTTTTGTCAAGTATTTGGATTTTTGTGTCTACTTTACGGAATTTTTTGATGTAACGGTATCACATACTCGCATAATTAAGAGAGAAAGTCATGTGTCCTATAAAATTTTAATTCTCTCTCCTCCGTATATGTATTTGCAACTCTTCTATCTCTCTAGTCTTGAGTAGTTTGTTATAACACTTTATCAAATATAAGTAGTGTAACGAATATTTGCTCTTTCAACAAGTTGATGTCTCAGTTCAGTAGTCAAAGCTCATCCCCTTGGCAGAAACCCGTTCAATCCCATACATATAGTAGATTAATATATCCTAATTATAATTTTTTTTAAAAGTTGAAGTTAGAGTTAATAAGTTGTTTAAGAGTTATAGTTGCATTACTATTTCGACTCCTTGCTTCTGAGATATTTAGATGGTACTATATAATTGTCTCGTAATAATTAAATATAAATATGGAAAGAAAATATTTTAACGTGATAAGGACGAGAGAAATATCATTCATTCATCTTAAAGATTACGGATAAAAGCGGTGTCTATATATAGACATACGTAAGAGATAACAATGATATTAATAAGGATACTAATCTTTATTCTATTAACATAATATTATCTTAAACTAATTATTGATAACTATTATCTAATACTCCCCTCAAGATGAACATCTAATGAAGAAGAATGTTTATCTTAAACACAATAATGAAAAAAAAAAAATTGTGCCTTCAAAAAAATCGTCAGAAGAAAATTAATTTGTGAACGTAACAACTTGACAATTTGTGAACGCAACAACTTAATTGGAAGTATGAGAAAAAGAAAATGAAAATTGAGAAGTCGTTAGACATTTTAGCTTAAATTTTGAAGATTATAAATTTTAAAGTAGTGTAATTTACTGTACAATAATCTAAAATCTCAGGCTGAAATTTTATTTTCCTTCTCATTTATCTATTTTGGGCCTTAAACTTACAACATTATTAGTAAGGGATTTTTAATTGTGGTTATTTAGTTTTGCATTTTAGTTGCTTCACTGTTTTAGATTTTTTGAAATGTTTGATTTAGGCAGCAGGCAATGACTACAATTCTACAGAAGTTCATCTCATGGTATGTATATATCATACGGTTCCTGAAGTAATGTTTTGGTTTTATTTGAATTTTTGAGTTAGGTGTTGATTTCAAGAGTAATTTTTTATTCAGGATTCGATTAATTTTGTACTCCTTCAAATATGCTTCCTCCGTTCTTTAATACAGTTGTTTTAGTTTTTTGGTAAAAAATTTTTTAGATATTGTTCTCACATTTCAAGATAAATTTTTTTAAAAAACTTCTCCAATGTTATCTTTAATAAATACTACCCTTAGAGTAATGAACTAAGGATAATTTTGGAATATTAATAATAAATTTTATAATTTTCTAGTATTTTAATCATTTCATTGGCCCTGTGTAAAAAACCTTCAACAATATGTATTAAAAAGGGAGGGAGTATTTTCTTTAAGGATCTTTTCAGTAATAAAAGCTTAACTGTCTTTTTGTAAATTAAAGAAATCAATGGATAATACATGCACAAGATATTTGAGCCCAAAGAAACAAAAAAGAAAATAAGACTTTGCATTACCCCTCTACCCCTCGCTCTTCTCCCCAAAAAATATAAATAATACATTCAGTTCATAATAATACTATTTTCTCTTCATTTAACTAATTTATTTGAATCTCTTTTCAAAATACTAGTAATCTCTTTAATCATGTACTGTTTTAATCTTATTTCATTTCCACTTACAGAGTAGTTGTATTCAAAATTTTAAAAAAAAGAGTATGTAACACGTATCGACTATAATCGAATGGAAAAAAACTATATCGATGCCAAACAAGAATGCCGAAAAAAGTTATTATTTAACAACTATTTGTAATGTTATTGTAAGCATGTAACCTCCAGAAACTTATTGTAAGTTTAACATATATAAGTTCGACACTTTTTTTCAAAAATTAAAAATTTATAATATCATAGTAAGTTTATCAAGAAATATTCCCCATGTACCACCTAATAGGTCATTTTAGAAATCTACACTTAATAAAATATTAAGGAATCACTAATTATTAAGTAAATTTTGATGAAATATCAAAATTAACCATTCATATTTTCAATGTATATAGTTAATTGTTTGTTCCTTCTCCATTAAATGTTGAATTTTCATTAAAGATAATTTTGAAAAAGAAATATTACATACTCCTCAAAAAAGTGCATATGATTTATTGATGAGATAAAATAAAACAGAGGGAGTGACAGGATCCTGCTAAAACCGTGAAGTTAATTTTGTGGGGCTGCAATCGGGTACCGTACAGTATTATAAACCACCAAGTATTTTAACAAATTACGTCGAGGCCCATTTCACATGCTAGGTGGTCAAGGCCTGCCAAATGTTTTTTTTAAAATGCATTATCCTAATTATTCTTTTATTTAACTAGTTGGGAAGAGGTCGTTAAAACTCTCTTCGTTTCACAAAAAATAATAATATTTAAACTTTTGACGACTTTTAATTTTATATCTTTGATCAAAAATTAAATGTATAAATAATAAACTTTTCTTATGAAATTTGTTATGAATCTTTAAGTTATGATGAGATCTGTAATTGAAAGGTTTTTGAAATATTTTTTTTTCAAATGTAAATTTTATGTTTTTTTTGAATGGAGGGAGTAATAGGTTGCTAAGAGAAATAGGTAAAAGAAATTTCCAAAGAATGGCAGTGAGATTTGTTCGAATCCTACATACACCAACTGACAAATTGAAAGCAAGTTAAGCCCACCGTGTCTCATTTAATGTACTGCATGCCTTTTGTTTTCATGCTAGATGCTTTTTTCATTTATGATTCAATCAAAACTTGAGCTGTAACACGCCTAGTTTGGTAGCAATTTGCAAGGAATAACTATACCTCCATCCCATTTTAAATACGACTCTTACAAATATTTTAAATATAATTACTTTTAATTTTGAGTCTTACAGTTCATATTTTCACAAAAGACTTTTTAAATATCATTTTTTTACTGAGCTACTAATATATTCTCAACATTAATAGGGATGATGGGGTGATTAATTATCTTTTGCATCATGCACCCTCCATTTTCATATATGAAAAATCACTATTCTTTGTTAAAGAAAGATTCAATTTTTATTCTTGTATTTCAAAATAATAATATCAAAAACTCAGACTCTGTGGTGGAATTTTTTAACGAAAGAAAGAGATTGAATTTAATTTACCACGTAATTACTTTCCTCTTATTTGGGAGTTAATGGAAATATAAGAAAATACATCTAAAAGAGTTATTTTCTTATGTGTGGGAATATCCAAGAAAATGAAACAAAAATTATATTCTTACGATCATAAGTATTTATCATTTAGAAACTTGTTGAGATTACAATGAAAGAGTAAGGACGATGTTAATATTCAAGAGTCGTTATTGAAGTCAAAGTTTTTTTTTTTTTTTCAATTCATCCCACTTTAGAATTAATTTCAATCATCCATCTATATCTAATGGTTGAGATCTAATAATTAATTTTAAATTTTTTTATAAAATTTAATACTAAACAATAAATAGCAAAATTCAACCTAAAGTCGTTATAAAATATTTACGATTTACTATCTAATATAAATATTTACTATTCAAAACATTAATAAATATAAATTTGTCCATATATAAATATACATATTTAATAAACAGAATAAGAATTTTGATCGTTTAATATCATTTTTAAAATAATACAATATAACACTTAAAAACAATATTAGTAATTCTATAAATATATACTCCTTTTGTTTAATAATAATTGACATTTGACTTTTTTGTACGTAATTTTAGGTGAATTATTTTATATGTTGAATATTTTATTATATTCTAAAAAAATTAGTAAGAAAAAATATATTAAATAAATATTAATATAAATAAAAAATTGAATAATATAAAAAAATTCAGCTAAAGTTACGTACAATAAAGTCAAGTGTCAATTATTATGAAACAAATTAAGTACTATTTATATTACAAATTATTTAGCACTTATAATGCATTATCGAATATACAAAAATATTTCCTTTTATTTTTTAAAAATATACGAAAATTTCAAATTGTAATATATTATCTCTACCAATAATCTATGTATATGCAAATAAACAATAACTCATATAATATATTAATTTGCTTATTAACATTTATATTTAAATATTTATATTGTATATAGGTATGCATAAATTTAATTTCAATATTATAATTATCTAATTTATATTTCAATAAGTAAAATTTAAATATGTGAATTATTATAATTAAATTTAAATATAATTATACAATTTTTATAATTATACAATTTTTATTAATTACTAAATAGTTATATATGGTTGTATGATTTTAATTAATTGTGATACAGATATTGTGCAATTTACTAAGCAAAAAAAAATACATTATGTGATTTTATATTTATATATTGACAAATTTATATTTATTTATGTTTTGAATAGTAAATAATAAATTTTTACTAACTATTTATATAAGGGTTTTAGGTTGAGTTTTTCCAGTTACCGATTATTATTAAGTTTTATAAGAAATTTTTAAATTAATTATTAGAGTTCAACCATTAAATATAAATGGATAGATTGAGATTAAAAGAAATATAAACTCTAAAGGTACCCAATCCTCATTTATCTTATTTCCCTTGTCACTCTTTTCTTAAAAAAAATCTTCACAAATAACAACAGCCAAAAACTTTCACTTTTAACTAGGGTTGTTAAAACGATCTAAACGGTTCGAGCTCAATTTACAATCTCAATATTAAACACTTGGTAAATTTCCAACTTGAAAGACAAATGACCCAAACCACAAATTTATTATATAATAGGTTGAATAACTTCCTTCTCAAATATTTATTCCCTATTAATATTCTGATCATATTCATTTGTAAAGTTTAAATTAGTCCAACTGGATCTGAAACCATAAATAACTCAATATAGTTACAAAATGCTATTTTAGACTCAATAAATTGTGAAAAAATGTTATGAATATCAACAATTTACATAAATAAATATAAATAAACATATGTGATATATTATTAATCGTTAAAATTTTAGTTGTGGACTTATATCAATCCTTTGTAAGATTTAGCGACATCAATTTGTGTATAATTATTTGTATACAAATGAGTGACATTAGTACTACTCTAAATTGTGAGTTAAATACTAGCAACTCACTATTTGACCTAATTCAACTAATTTATACCCATGTTCCAAACTGGATTTTGTTTTAGTTTTAAGTACTTGTTTGGTTGATATGAAAATTAACTTTTCATTTGAAGTTATACTTTTTTTTTTATCTAATTTCTTCATGTTTAGTTGACATAAATAAATTTATATTTCCTGAAAATTTATTTCCTACATTATATTTGGTTTAACTATATATACTTCTCATGTAATATGCTTTAGTTTACTATTGTACCCTTCACAATCACTAATTTTTTTTAATTATTGAATTTTAAAACAAACCTTTTTGACATTTTTTAAATTAATAATACAGGAAGTGTAGCTTATTAGGGATTGAGGGTAATTAAATTTTTATGCTGTGTGAGAACTTCTGCTTCGTAAGGAAGTTTCATTTTCCTTATTTATTTATTTTTAAATTTTAACCAAATAACTCAATAAATTATAACTTCTTACAAAGTTAAAATTCCTAAATAAATAGATGTCAACCAAACAAACATTAAAAAAAAAGCCTCAAAACTAACCAACAACAGATATTAAATAAAAAAAACACTGATAACTTTTGACTACAAAGAAGGACCTCGTGAATTAATGTTATATGTCCACAGGTTGTATAATCTCAGTCACAACTGCAAATTAAACAGCACTGATACTTTCACTCCCACCATTATCAACTAACATTATTAACGTGCCAACGTAGACTCCCCACGTTTTTTTAAGTGATATTTAGTATAAATTAAAGTTTTTATTTTATTTAATAAAAATTAAAAATATTGTAATCGAGATTTCATATAAAATGATAAAATTATATAAAATATCTAATATTTAGTAAATGTAACTTAAAAAGACATGCAGCAGCGACAATTATCTTTGAACCGACGGAGTAGTATAAAGTTAGTGGAATAGAACTTGAAAAGAAGCGCCAAATAGTTGATAAATTGATATGAATGCCATCAGATTTGAACAGAAGAAACAGAGGAAACATAGTGCCAAACCAAACATCCTCTGCCCATTTTACACCATGACCAATAAAAATTGAATTAAATGCACTCAGTCGTTAACATTAAAAGCTCCATATTTGTCCCCGTGAGCTTTTTTCCCCAAAACTCCTCCTCTCATTAATAAATGAAATGAATTGAATTGAATTGAATTGAATATTCCCAACTTCTTTTGTTGATGGGTAGTTGAACAATTTAATGATACTTCTTCAATGCCCACCTCCCCCACTTTTATTTCAATCCCATTTCTTTCTCTTTCCCTTATTCTCAAACACATCAGCTTCAATTTTTCACATCTCTCTTCGCTCCTCCAAAAACCCCACTTCTTCTTCTTCCTCTCTCTCTCTTTCTTTTTGTGCATGGAGTGGTTAAACGGGATATTGGTCCGGTTCAATAAGAAAGCATTGGTCTAAAAGTATTGTAATGGACCTTGTTTTTTGATTGAGCCGTGCCAATATCACGTGCCACTGCTCCAAATCCCTGCTGCTTTTCTTCTTCTGTTCATTCAAAGGTATGTATATTGAAATCATGTCTTCATTTTCCTTTTCACTTTTGGTCACAAAGTTAGAGTTTGTTCATTCTTATTTCTGTTAGAGTTAGAGTTATACAACAGAAATGAGAATGACTGTTGTATATCTGTTACAATTTATTTAAATCTTGTTAGTTTTACAACTTCTTATTTGATTTATTGTTTTTCCTATTTCATTTCTGCAATCAAAATTACTAATACAAGACTACTGGTCACGGTACGGTGCCAAAAGCGATCAAGTACAAAAAGTTTTAATGCTTAAACAAGAGTACACGACACTGACGTTGCAATGTTTTTCTCTTGTTCGGTGGTCACTAACTTGAGTTTCTTTTCTTTCTTTCTTTCTTTCTTTTTTTTTTTTTGTTGAATATAACTAATTATATTCGTTGTTTTCTTTATTGTCTAAAATTTTCTGTTACATTGTACTCGACGATGGCCTCATATGTTGCAGTTGTACCCTTCAGAAATAAAATCTCATCGATTTTAAAATAGTTGCTTTATTTCGGTTTAAATTTATTAATATCTAGAATCTCTACTATTTAACCTAAACCAAATTTGACCAACATAAAATAAAGTCCCCCCATCCCACGAAAAGAATACATTTGAACTTTTGATGATATTTAATTTTGCATATTTGACTAAGAAGTATATATATAATAATAAGTTTTTTTCATTAAATTTGTTATGAATGTCAAATTAAAAATCATATAAGAAGATCGTAATGGGAAATTTTAAAAAATATAACATTATAATGAAAATTTTATGTCAATATTACTTTTTTTTGGAACAAAATTAATTCTCAAATGTTGTCTCTATTTTTGGAACAGAAAGAGTAAATAAAAATCAGGTCAAACAATTTCAAACAGGCCCTTATACCAAAAGATTGTGGTTCTAACTTGTAATTTAGATATATAAGTCTACTTTGTTTTAGTTTGATTTTAGAGTTTGTTTTAGTTTAATTTTAGGTATTATAAATTCTACCAACATATTTAATAGTCCGTATTATCAAAATTAAAATATCGAATTTCTAAAATTTAACTTAAAACAAAAACAAACAGAATCATAGATTTTATTTGAGGGTATGGCGTGTGATCATGACAGAAGGGATTTGAATGTCAAAGTGCATTTAATTTCTCGGATGAAAATATGTACACAAACTAACTCATAAGAACGTTATTCATATTGAGTAAAGCTCATGTTTTGGCTCTGGTGTTACTTTCTTGCCCTGAATTAAACGGGAGTATGCTATGTGAGTCGGTGAACCTTCAAAAGAAAATGTAGTTTAACAAGTGTAATGGTGAATTTGTATATTAAAATTTTTAAATTTTATATTAACTTGAAAATTTTAACTACACAACTTTGATATTAACATATACAATAATTAAGTTATTCAGAATAATTTAAAGTAAATTGAAGCTCAGATAGCCCTAACTCAGCCCCCACCCAAAATTTAAAAAAATATATATATAAAAATAAAAAAATAAAAGAAGGGAAATGACTTGGAAGCTAATCAATTTAACCGACATCTGTTTTCCTAAACCTACCCTGCACTAGAATTTATTTTCTAAAAGGATGTAGCTGAAGATAAAACAAACGTCCTTATATTGATGATACGCAGTGCCTAAATACCTAACCAAAAAGTCTAGAAAAAACATTTAGTTTATTTTTTAATATTTGGTTGAAACATAAAGTTTTTGCGCTGAACTAATAGAACTCAGTGCTTCCTTAAATATAGATGGTTTGATTTTTTTTACTCGTAATTTTAAGTAAATTTTTTTAGATATTAAATATTTTATTTTAGTTAACTAGTAATTTTAGGTGAACTTTTTTATATATTAAAATTTTTATTTTAGTTAACTTTTTTTTATCTATTTATCTATTCGTCTATTATTTCTTATCTATTATAGTAATTCTCAAGAGGACTCTTTAATCTTCCAATAATAAATTTCAACTCTTATATCAAGTCTATATAATTATATTAAAAATAATTATTTTTATAAATAATAATCAAAGAATAATACCGGAGTCTATAAAATAAATATAATCATCAATAACAACAATTATAAATAAACTGAGATTCAAATCCATTGGGAAAAAAACAAGCGTACAATTATATGTTTTAAACTCCACCCACCAACATCTTATATTCGTGCGAGAGATTTAAACAGTAAATATTATCGACAACTATCTAAATCCCAAAGAAAAGAACCAAGTATATGATTTTTTTTTTTTTCAGAACTCAATTAAATTGACGTTCTACTTTAAAAGGGTGAAGTTTTAACTTTCAAGAAAACGAGAGGATGAAGTATAATTTTAATGACTCAAGTAATCAACCGTGTGTAATACCATTTCGGGCATCTCTCAGATTGACATTTAGCATCACAGCTACTTTCGCAAGCTGAATACTGTACACATTTTATTACAAGTTAAACCTTTTGACCTAAGCATACAAACTAAAAGTCTAATATCTGTTGGCAACTAAATTCAGATTCCTTAGAATTTATTATCTCAATCAATAAATTTCAAAAATAGAAGAAAGCAAAATAGGCCCAAAATTTTTTTTTTATTAAGAGCTCAATAACCATTGATTGTCTTACAACATTATGGCCTTCCTAAGCATTAAAAGAAAAAAAGAAAAAAAAAATGTGGCAACCGCCGCTTGCTGGCATTCATGACTGTTTTTTCAGTCAATTTTTTCCACTAAAATGGGAAATGATTTTGCACAGCAAGGGTTCTCTCTCTCTCTCTCTCTCTCTCTCTCTCTCTCTCTCTCTCTCTACTTTCCCTCTCTCCTTCCCCGTGTAGTATGTCACATGTAAATCTTTACAGTCAAATGTAATCGACAAGTAGCACAACAACTTGTGCTTTAATCTTAGCAACCTTCCCCAGTAGGGAAGAACTGCAACTTGCATTGCTTTTTCTCTTTCAGAATGTCGCGGTCCACACGGCATTCTCACCTTCTCCACACCGCCTATGAACCTCCTTGATCCTATCAACTGACCGGCAAATCCCAGCGCATGTCCAGTCGAATGAAGCAACACAAACATTGCCTGCTTGCGCCTTCCACTCACAATCTGCAATTATAAATCAACTCAAAATTTAATCTACGACCCCCGGATATTTGATACCCGAATTGCCCACAAAAGCTTCTACTTGTTGTACTGTATAACACTTTAACACATTTGCGGGGTCAAACTTCGGGCGACGAAAGCATTATTCACATTATGATTCCAAATACATGTAGGAGTTATATAACTGTTAACAGTCTCCAGCATCCCTTTTGCAGAAAAGAATTAATAAGGTAGATGAAAGTATGAAACTCTTTACACCATTATTATTATTATTATCGAATAGTCTTTTTCTTCACGCTTTAAATGTTAGGAGGAATCAATAATGTTGGTATGGAACCCCACTTTAGAAACATATGGGCTTGTAGAATTAGTGGAAGAGTCAATAAGTCAGTAGACATCACCTCACAAAGAAGAAAACTCACACAAATACACCATTAAAAATGGCCAGTGGCGTAGTTGTCAATGTTATAAATGAGTATGCATGTGTGGCCCAGGATTTATAATGTCCCATATTGGAATCTCTACCAGGGTCTACCACTAAACTTATATATCATTTATTCAGCTACCCTTTGTTTTATGTAATAACAGCTACACACTACAGTTGTACTTGGGCTCTGATAAAGGTTATCTCCTGCATCTAAGATGGTTAATTATTAACTGTTTCAGTAATCATTTTACTTGGTTTCTTCTGCTGCGGTATGTTTTGGCGATTAAAGTAGATAGTAAACTAACAGAATGATGATTTTAAAAGTTCCATGGCTAGTTATTTATGGTTTACCAGGTGGAGTTCCACAACACAGCCTGCGATCATCGATATGCTCCACGTCAAGCCCAATGAACCAAGATCCCAGGGAAACATCCTCGTTCGCATACTTGTGTAGTACATGCCTAAGATTAAATTGGAAGAAATAAATGTCAGAATCAGCAAGACACTGTCGAAAAAGTCTAAACGCCTTGTACAATAGATCAGTGTTGTTCTAGTCCACTAAATGAAAGTAAAACTTAACTGGTTTACTGAAATAAAAGTAGCCAAATCTTTTGAAACTGCATATAACTGTCCTGTAGCATGTCGGAAGTACTTGTTTCCTGCCTCCCCAAATTTCCAGTATTCAGGCTCATGATATCGTACTCCCCTGCTCCACAAAAGGCATGTAAAACGTCAATAGCAATAGAATCTCAACATTCAGTTCAGAATAGTACGTAATTGCGCGAGTTTATATTATTATTAGACATATTGTAACATGACGGATATGAATATTTCATAGCATTTAAAAATCACAAGCACGTTTATTTAGCTAATTAATTTACTTACTTCTGAGCCAGAACTGGACCAGATTTCATGCATCCAATATATACTCGTTGCTTTTTCCTATGTCTTGCTAATGTTTCTCCTAGTGTTGCTGCACAAGACATTAAAATGAAGTCAGATTTGACAAAGGACAACAAACACAAAAATTAGACCTCATTATATAAATGGTAACATACATGAAACAATTCACTCATATAGAAAACTAACACGGTCACTCATTATCATACCAGTTATCAGACTAGATATTGTCTAAAATTTGAAGGGACATACAAGGTTTCCTCATGGATACTTGTTTAGATGACGCGATAAACTATATGCGACAATAAAATTTTGAAGTCATAAATTCCTAGCTAATGCTGTTTCTAAGCAACAGAACCAATCAATCATGATAATTACAATCACAAAAACGATTGTATTTCTTAAGAAAATGTAATACCTATATTTACATGGACATCATCATCAACCTTGACATAGAATTCAGCATCCCATAACGAAACAGAAGTAGCAAAATATTTCTTCGTCTTGGCAGACAATTCAAGATACCCCTCGACATGATCCTGCCCAGATGGAAATAGCATTAACAAGTTAGCCTTTTGTATATACGAACTTTGTTTTTTTTTGGGGGGGAGGGGGTGGGGGGAGATCAAATAGAGCAGAAGAGGAAAAAGATAATGCAAGAACAAGATAGAAAGTATCACCAGCCTCATGAGATCTCCATGCTTTCTGTCCTCTGCTTCGATAGCCCTGTCTAGTATACCTCCTACCGTGGCACTGAAATATCATGATTTAATCAAATTAACAGCACAAGTAGAAACAATCTACGACATTCATGACCTTCACTGATATGAGGATATATAATTATAACATAATTGATGGGTGATGCAATTTTGAAAATACTCTTAACTTAGAAACACATTCTCAACCTTTATAGCATAAATTACCAAATTTGCAAGTATTACGTCAACAATGGAACCAAATTTCTTAAGTTACAATAATTACAACATTTCCCCTAATCACCATTTGTTAACTTTTAAAGAAATTGGACAAATTTGAGATATAGGAAAATACTTAGTAGAGCATTAGTACCTTATACCTGAAAAAAATGCATAATGATCAGAAATCAATAATTATGTTTAAATGTAAAATCTGAATAAGCATTTAAATGTCAAACGCCAAAACAACATTTAAATATAGGCTACCCACCTATGCCCAATCACGAAGCGAATGATAATGCCTTTCTCTTCCTCCAACTTTTTCCTTTTTTCACCTATTTTCAAGTTTTGGAAGAAAATGAATACTTATGAGATAATTACCCCCCAACAAATATGTGAACCAGAACAAGTAAAATCCATAAGCTACAAGGAAAAGAAAGCAGGAATTGGCCAAGAACCTTGAGGCATCCATGTAGCACGAACTGAATCTCTTCTTTTTCGGCTGCTAAAAGCGGTATTGATCCCTACAACCATAAGATATTTTCTTCTGCCAGGCGAGTCAGTTTTCTTTAAATCTTCTGATAGAGGAGAGCCACTAAGAATAGTCTCCTGAGCTGCTTTAGCAGCAGCTAACTCCATCTCTAAATTTGATATAGTTTTATCCAGTGTCCTACAGTCAATATTCTATTATTAAACTCACACGAAAGATAATGAAATCCGGGACAAAAGTTAAGTAAACAAATGATAATTATCATAGTAGTGACAAAACCAAACCAAACACAATGACGTTAAAAAATTAACAAGAGGACTCACTGTATAGCATTATGAGTCTTGGAAACTTCCCCTAAAATTTCTTCAGTTTCTCGCTTTACATCCTTCTGCTGCAACTACCGAAAACCCATTCGCCCAAATCAAATATTAGGGGAAAAAATAATGATGAAACAGGAATTCAGTTCACCAATTACTATAGAAAAAAATGCCCACTAAGCAAATTTGTCAAAGGATGAATAGAATTTAGCTACTTACTGCCTTTGGATCACACCCTTCTGAAACTAACTTTAGTGTTTCAGCTTCTATTGCAGTTGTTCGTGTGAGACCTTTAGCTTCTGGTACCGTCCACATCCTGTTACAATCATTTATTACAGTTAATCAATCATGTCCCAAAAAAATTTCACTCTCAATAATTGGTTAGCAAATTCATATTCTTCCCACATTTTAAAAAACAGATCAATTTAATTTAAAATATGTGAAAAAAAGAACTATAAAAATATCTCCCGTTAATAAAAACAGAAACCAATATAAGATGTTATGATTACTTGTGACCTTTACAAAACTTTAAAATAAAAAACAAAAAATCTAGAATTACATAGAAGTCAACGGAGACCGGTCTACTCTTCGCCAAGAAATATTATTGGAAAGAATAGTAATGTAGAATTTTAAAGCTGATGGAGGAGTTGAATTTGTGGACTAAGCGTGATTGTTAACATGTTCCACTTATTTTACAAGGAGTTGAATGGCAGTGCCAAAGAGTAGTGATGCATAAAACATGGGACTATCAAACATCAACGTCTATCAGAGAAGCCAATTGCACAATCTTCATGACTTGAAACAGAAATTCCAAGAAAAAAAAAAAAGATTGTCCAGAATTTCTAATTGAACATGCTAAAACCTTCTCAAGCACAATTTCGAAAACATAAATGCTTGAAAGATTCAGTCATCCCAGCTCCCAAAAAGCATATTTATTCAAATTCTGAACAAAATTTGAACAAGGATCTTATAAAGAACATAACAGCACTAGGCAATTCTAAAGAAACTTTGAATAATTGATAAAATAATCTATGCATCACATGGGCCTTATGATCAAACAATCAGAATCCAAGAATTGGTAAAATGAAATTCAAGAATACTAATAAAACTATAAAAAAATACCTATTAGTGAACAGCAACCCAGCACAGAAACTGCCAATACAGAGCAAGAGAGTCCATTTCTGAGATATAACACTTCTTGAATTCTGCTCTCTGTTCTTCACAGACATTCTTTACACAACAAATTACTATATTCTCACTCACCCAATAGCCTTGCAACACAAAACCATGTGAAGATATGATCAAAATAATCAAAAAACAAGATAACCAGAAGCAAAAACAGTCCAAAGTTCAGAATTGAGCAACACCAATTGGTAGAAAGTGGAATTTGAGAACAAAACTTGAGGAAGAAAGATAGAGAAAGAAAGATAAAATGGGTGCCTCTTGTTTCAATTTCTGAATTTATTCTTTTCTTTAGTTGTTATTCTCTCTCTCTCTCTCTCTCTCTCACTACACTTTGCAGGGAAGGGACGTCGAGCAGAAGTGAGAGAGGACCTCTTAACTGCCCCTGCTCTTATATTGATTTTACCAAACGCGACCTATCAGACCCTTCCTATTTTTGTACTCCGCATTCGGTGGAATTGTAATATATGGCCAAAATACGCAGTTACATAAATACCCTCCCCTTATCGGTTTCTTTTTCTGGAGTTTCTTTTGTTGTTGAGCGTTTTATTTTTAAGTAATTTATGAGTAGGTAGTCATGGTTCCAAACAATGTTGTTGTTACTACAACAAGTATGCTTTTTCTTGAAAAATCATATGAAAAGGTTTTCATAATCTATGTTTCATATCTTTTTTTTTTTATAAATCTAATTGTATAGATGAAATGAATATTAAAAAAATATGATTAGTGTATGTCAATTTTCATTGTTTTTTTATTATGTCTAATATGATTATTATTGTTATGTAAATTAAGAAAAATCAAAGTTATCGGATGCATGCTTATAATTAAATTATAATAATGATGGTAAAATCACCCGAACACATAAAATTTCACATTCTTTCACAATTTTTTTTGTACTCTGTTCGTCAAATATGACTACATTTATGTTAAGTAATACTTTTTTACAAAAATAACAATATTTAGATTTTTAACGATTATTAATTTTATATTTTTGATCTAGAATTTATGTTAGTATAAAATATAAAGTTATGCAACCTTAATACACAAAAATTCCTGCACCAAATTTAACATATCCTTTTTCTCATATAGTCCGACACTGTATCTAAATAGCTAATGGTAGTACTCTCTTTATTTCATAAAAAGAGAAATATTTAAATTTTATCAATTTTTAATTTTATATATTTAATTAAAATTTATATGTAGAAATAATAAGTTTTTCTCATTAAATTTGTTATAAATGTCCACTTAAAAATCATATAAGACTATTATAATGATAAAATTTAAAAAATATAACATTATAATAAAAAATTATGTAAATATTATTTTTTTTAAAATAAATATTATTTTTAAATGTTACTATTTTTTTTTTTCGAAGAGTATGATACACTATCAGGTAATATGAAAAACACATTTTTGGACACTATGAGTTACTTTTACTATTTAGGTTTTTTATTGTTAATTTCTTTGAAAATTTGAGACAAACTTCTTATCTGACAGCCGATAACATGGAAGGAAACAAATATTGACATGTGTACCCCTGTTCAGCCTCCTTTTTGTGCTTGTGAGTTGTGATGGGAGAGAAGAAAGCTTTTTCTGAATTTAGATTGCCTTTATATATATAAACCTCAGGAACATGTGATTCATTATTTGTTTCAAATTTTAAACCCTACTGAGATTAATCAATTTTCATACGTTCGAATTTCCTTCTGGTGATTAACCAGAAAACTAATAAGATTCTGAAGCTCCATTTTTTTTTTTGTTTTTGTTTTTGAGGCTTTGAATAATGTTAGGAATAATTATGTGAAATATTTTACCCGTTTGTTTCAGTTTAAATTTTAGAAATTTTAAATTCTTATAGTATAAATTTAAATGTCAAAATTTTTAAAATTTAAGCCGAAACAAATATGATCATAATAGTACTTTAAATATTTCTTAACCTTTACTTATTTCTAGGACAAATTTCTCAAGGAGGAGCTTCTGAAAATAGCTCAAACGTGTTTTCTTTGTATTTTCTCTGTTTTGAACGAGGCTATAAAAAATTTAAAGTCAAATGGTAATACATTAAGTTTCTTTATTTGACATTAATTTACTTTAAAGTGAAGTGAAAATATTACACAAATGAAAAAATAGGAAATACAAAATTTTAAAGAAACTGTTACTACTATACTATTACTAGAAATATATGTACATAAAAGTTTCCCTCCGTTTCTTTATAACAAAATTTTAATAAGAACAATTGTGAAATAATATTAATAAATTTAATATTATAATATTCATTAATCATTCATTTTAGTCTATATAATTTAATGTAGAATAGCTACTAAATAAAAACGGGAGAGTAATTAAGTCCTTAATTAGTGTGTGCAAGTAACAAATACAGAGTATTTATTATGTACAATATAACACATTTTGTATTTATTTATGGGTGAATGACACTTTAATATGTATTAATATATAAAATATCACTTTAATAAACAGATTTGTAATTAATTTCACTTTAACATTAAAGTTAATATCAAAAGTACTAAAATTACTAACAAATGTACTAAAATTAACATTGAAAAGACTAAAATTAAACTACTAATATGGGTATAAAATATTTATTTGACAGGAGTTGAATTTTCCTCCATAATGTCTATTTTCCTTTATTTATTACAAAAGCAAACTTACGTATTCATGGTTGTAATACTCCACGCACGTGTACTCCCACGTGCTATACCTTATTTATCTACATCAATTAGGAAAATGCAAATGGTCTTAAACTAATGACAATAGTAATGACATTATAAAATAATTAAGAGTTCGTAGTACGACGGAAGTAGCAGACTTTGCATGTTACCAGATGCTTCACTTTTGTGTTATTTTAAATCATAGGAGCTTCAAAGAGTTAAATTGTTAGTCCCGACTCTGTTTCTTTATTTCTGGGTTATATATCTTTTTTATAATTAAATTATAATCGTTTTTACATTTTAGTCATTCGGCTGAAATTTTGACAGAATTCATTATTGAACTATATAAATTTTCATTATATCACATATGCATTATGTTTATAGATATTAAAAATGTTTAAAATAATTTTTGTTACTTATAAACCCAAGACTACAATACTAACATTAAAAATATACGTCTTGAGATATCAACCAAACAACCATGACCACACCTCTAAATTCATAAATATTTCAAAATTCGTACCTAAATTACTTAAGAGCACCTCAATAGAATATTTTTTTAATTCATAAAAATAAGGTAATAAGAAAGAATTACTTTAGAGCACTTTAACTATTTGACTTAATAATAGTTAGACTAAACTAAGATTTAATTTATGTATCATAGTTTTGAAGAAAAAAAAAGAATGTAAATTGGAAGAATTTCTCATTAATAAGTTCATATAACTCGAGATATATTTATTTTTATAAGTGTTTAATAATTTTTTAGATTTTATTAGTTTTATGCCATTTAAAATATGATATGTCATTTATTTCAATTAAAAATCAAATACCATAAATGAAATGTGGGACATAATAAAAATTCGTGTAAGTCAATGATGAATTTTGTGAAAATTTTATGTTGAGTGACTAAAATGTAAAAACGACTATAATTCGGTAATTGAAAAAATATTTAACCCCTTTATTTCTTTCCCATTTATATTTTTGATATATTATAAGGATAATTTTTGGCATCCTACAAAGGAATCAAATAAATATTCCTCGGAAATAATCAAACCCTCTACCTTTACTATTAATATAAACACATTAATACTGTTCCCAACTAAAATTAAACATATATTTCAGTTTACATAAAATATGTCTATGTTTTATAGTTTAAAATTAAAACAAAAATTTTTACATGTGAAACTTATAAAATGATGTATCATGAAATAAATGAAAAATACCCTTAAATACAAACTTTATACGTTTGAACTTTTATAAATTTATATTAGAAATGAAATTATATAAGTCACAAATTATATTACATTAAAAGAGAAATATATTCCTGACTTTAAATGTATTAAATGGACCTTATATCACTAATATTAATCTTAACTCTTCATTTTAGCTTTTAGACACGTTGTGCAACATGGATAAATATTTTTAAATATTTATATTTTAATAATTATGAAATAATTAGTATATTTGAATAATTAAAAGTTGTTGAAATTTAAAATATTACTTAACACAAGGTAAAATTTGTCATTTCTTTGATATATTGATGATTCGTTAATGGTAGATGAAGCATTAAACTATAAACATACACTAAATTAACTTCAAATAAAATCAAAATCTTAATTGTAATTAATTTGTTCTAATTTTTTTATTAGGATTTGTAATTTTAGTTTCAATTTCAAAAGAAATGTGAATTTTATTTTGTTTTATTTTAGTTCTCTTATTAGAATTTAAATTTTATATGAAATAGGTAATAATTGTTAAAAAAATAATTGTTATAATTGATTTTTAAAGTTAATTTAAGAATTGTAACATGAAACTACAATTTTATTAATTATAATCATTTTTCAAATCAACTTTGATAAAAAAAAAAATAACGAGCTCGATTTCTTAAAAAATTTTCAACAAAATTTATAATTAAAAATTAATTTTAATTTATAATTAAAAATTAATTTTAATTTATAATTTATAATTTTAATTTACTTGCTTGAACGTAATTGTTTGCGTTTGTATACCCATCCAATCATGGCGACCTAAGCACATGTTACACAATTAATCAATCAAACATCACCATGGAAGCTAGTGTCGGGGTTGTAATCAAATCATTAGTGTACATACAACTGACTAATGGCAATAGTATCTGATGGGCCCAGTGGCACCTAAATAATTGATTGTTGGCCTTAACTGAATTTCTTTATTATCCAAAAAAAAAAAAAAGGAATTTCTTTAGCATGTACAATTGTGACATCTTAAAATAAATTTTTATATCAACAAAAATGATTTGAAATTTTAGAGCATTTGTAGATATTGATTTTTTTGAATTATTATATAATCAAATTTGATGATTACGTAAGAATTTTCTTTTTTAATAAACTAATTTATATGATACTTTTAAATAAATAAATTTAAATGTTTCTCTTTTTCATGGATCTTAGAGATTAAGGTCGAGAGACTGCAATCATAGAGACTAAAACAAACTTATTGCCATCTCTATTGTTAATCAAAAATAATCTGTATATAAAATTATTTTTCAAACTTTTTTTAGTCATATTTTTTGTATATTATATTCGTTTTGGCTCCTAATATATTAAAAAAAAAACTCTCAAAATATTTTTTAAGAGTAGACTTTTAAAATTAACGTTAATGGGTTAATTTCACTTTATGTTTATGACTGTCAGTTACGCATGATTAATTACAACTCATAATTATATGTCAATACAAACATTATGAATCAATAATAATATTTATATAATATTTTCCAATTACAGGGTTGAGGAGCTCTAAAATTTAAAGAGGTTTTATAGATAATATGTAAAACATACAAAGCTTGTTTCAATATTTCAATCTTTTTCAATCAACAATCTTTTGTAACATTAATATCCTGAAAGTAAACTATCTGCAATGTATAGCAAATTAGCAATAGAGGTTGATATATTGTTTTCCTAACCCTTAATAATTATAAATTTTAAAAAATAAATTATAATTTAAAATATCATACATAACACTGTTCTAATATTTTAATAGTCAAGTACCATGAATTTTCCAAATTACGGGGAATGTATTCATGTACTCATATTCTGAGTACAATGTGCTGTCACGTGCCTACCAGCGAGGCGGCAGCGAGGATAACATAATGGCACGTGATCAGATCTAACGACCTATACGTGGCAGCTAATGATTGGAAGGTGGGTCTATGAGATCACCTTGCGTTGTTCATTGATCAAGTAACAGTCTCCATTCTGTCTCACGTGGATGCAGGAGAAAAGTCCGCAGCTCCAGCGGGTCCCACCTCACGAGCTTCACTGACACGTGTCATTATATAGTGATGCTTCGCTTTCACCTTTTGATTATTCCTCAACTGCCTAAAACGGATTTCCTACTCTCCTTCGCGCCAAACGCCATTCCGTGTTTTCGTTGCTGCTCCGGTTAGCGAAATTCTTTCATTATAATTAGACCAAACAATAACGGAATCACGTTTTGTTGAACTTCTTTCATTATAATTAGATTTAATAAGAACGGAATCACACTATATAAAATTTGAACCTACAACATGTCTTCATCAGTAATTTTTTCTTTTTATTTTTTATATAACGAAATATTTTGTAATAATATTAATTATTTTATAATAAAGATAAATAATCTAATAACACAATTTCGATTAAATGTGACTATTTTCTTGATATTAAAGTAGAGTTAAGTTTTAACATGAGATTAACTTGAAGTTATGTGTTAATTTAGTGGTTAGAGTATTTGTATTCTACTTTAATTTAAGGGTTTGAAATTTATAGGGGTGAAAAATGAGTAGTGCAAAATTTAGTCGATAAAAAAATATAAGGATAACTTGGTTGTCTGTACTTTTGCCATACAATATAAGTAATATGGTAGTTTACTGTTTGTGAATAAAAATACGAATTATATTAAAGTCAAATTGTTTGTAACTAAAAGATTATATTGATAAGGACATGGATGTCATATAAGAAATTAACTGTAATTTCCTGTACATGTCAAAATTCATTATACATGATTGTATATGTTCCATCTGATTATTTCTTATTATGATATCTCAAGATGAAACTTATAGCCATTAATTGATTTATATTTTTCTTTGTATCTTAAAAATTCTTTATGGAAATAAATAGAAAAAGTTACTTTTTACTTGACATGAAAAATGATACTTTGAAAAATGATATGTCAGACATGAAAGAAGTATTGGTATTTGTGTGAGTAATTATTTTACATTAATAAAATTTTAGTCATCATATTATTCGATATTCATTTAGTCGTTTTTTAATATTTCTCTTAATCTATTATAAATTGTATACATCTTAAAAAATTCAAGAGAAAACTTGCGTATCTACATATATAACGTTGATTCTATTACTGAATCCACTTGAATACGTGATCTTAAAATCACAATTTGAATAGAGGCATTCATCTTTAGAGTATAGAATCACATTTTATCATCTACTTTAAAATAAATTGAAAATATTTTTTAATCTTATAATTTGAAGCAGAGGGAAAATATTAGAAATGACCCGCAAAACTGTAGCATCATTTTATTGATTATTAATACTAATATCATGATTTGAACTAACACAAGAATATCCGAAATGAAGTCTTATTAATTGAAATTTTCATTGAATCAAGTATTTTTTATTTCAAATAAATTCAAAATTGTTCGAGTGCACAAGAATTATTTACTTATGACATCTGATTTCAATTTAAATAATCTAATCAAAGCTTTGGAATATATATTTGACTATCTTCTCTCTCTTTCTCTTTCTTTTTCTTTTTTTTTCCTTTTTGCATCAGTGGGTAACGCATATAATAAAATAGATAGTCCGTATAAAACAACCTTAATTATATTTTAAAAATAAAACTTAATTTATCCATTCAGTATTTTGACTTTGTGACGTTCCGAATTGCTTCGGTTCACCAAAAATGCAGAAACAGTATTGCTAATATACACTCCCCTTTCCAAAATGTATAATATTTAAGTTTTTACAAGTATTTTTAGGTGAGATTTGATATATGTTAAATATTTTATTTTAAAAAAAATAAATATAGTTTAAATAAAAATTAATATAATATAAAAATATTTAAAGTGTACTAAATTTATATAAAAAAGACTTAAACATCATGCATTACGAAAAGTGAGCATAATGAATTGATGTTATTCATTACTCCGCAGTATCCAATTCTTTGACTTTAATATGAAATTCCAAGATTTTAATTTGGTTAATTTTTTTTGGGTTAATTAATAAAATGTGTACCCATAAAATGATAATGTACATTCATTACCATGTTTGTGTTTAAACAAAATATTATCGGAATCAAACAAAACAAAATGGACGACAATGAACTGACAAAGCGGGGTAACTTAGGAAATGCCTGTCACATTTTCATTCCTCAAATTGATTATATTATTGATTCTACAGGTATTGACAAAGATATGCAACGTACAACTCATATAGTCATGTGTGAGAAATTGTCGTCATTTTAAGATTTGGATGGATTTAAGGGGAAAATAACATTTTGGAAACAATTTTAGGTTATTATTAAGCCTAACACGTTCAAAGACCATAGATGGCTTGGTCCAGAACTTAGATTGTGTTTATTTAGTTTTTAATATTCTTAACAGATTTAGAATAAAAATGTGTTTAGATATTGCAATCATTTCGATAGGTTTTTTTAGTATACAATTTTATAGGTTCAATCTTATCTGAATTTAATAAGACATTAAAATAAAGATCATGAGTTAAGAAGTTTATTATTTTGATAAAATAATAAATTTGTCAATTCAAATATTTAAAATAGAATACTAAATAAACAATAATTTTGTATTTAAAGTAAGACATAAATATTTAATTGATTCAATAAATTCATATATAATAAATTTATTTAGATTTAGATATTTTAAATGAAACAAATGCGACCTTAATTTTTGTTTGGGTTTCTACTCTAATGATTTACTCCTACTTTGTACTTGATTATTGTAACCTATAATTTTCGTTTTTCTAAACAAAGAAAGAAGAACTCATCAAAACAAAAATGACCAAGTTGTAATATGATCAACTTCACACCGCGTTAGTTTTCCTCCCCATTTATTCTTTTATGTAAAGTCCAGGCGATCAAGCTAAATAATTGAAAGACGACTTTCACATTAAAAATAAAATTGATGTGGTAAACGAAAATAATAGGGAATGAATTCAAAATTTGTCTGGTGTTTGACAGTTAGACCCCCAATATTTACATGTTTTATGGTTTACTTTCCAACAATTATTTAAATCACTTGTTAATTTGATGGAATTAATTAAACACCATTGGGAACATGCGTTTTGGACTTAACTCCGAACTATAAGCAGAGGAAGAGGTTTGCTCATTTGGGACGGTGAATCTTTATATAGAAATAGTTTGTACATTTTTTGAACAATTATATAAAAAAAATTGGGCTACCACTTAGTAATTGTATATAATTTAGTGTATAAACTTTAGCAAATGGTCGGTTTGGAATGGATAAAAAAATATACTACTCCCTCCATCTTTTGCTTATAAGTCTCTTAAAAAATTCTTTTGTTCCATTGAATAAATAATTCACGCCTTTCAAGATTAATATTAAAAATATTAATGTATTTATTTCCAACTTACCTTTAATATTAATTTATGTGTATTTGTGAATAATGCACATTACATCTTTTTCTCTTTCTTATTTACTACATAATTTTAAAATTTTATGAAAAGTTATTTTAGATATGTTATATAAATCCTATGTATTCATGTGCAATTTTTTAATATGTGTGAAAAATTCCAAAAAACTTATATAAAAGAACGGAGAGAATATCATACTAATTTTCTTGAATTCTTATTTAGATTATATATTCTTCCGATTATTTTAAGATTAAAATTTACGCGATAACCAGAAGATACGTACTGCCATGCTTCATGTAACGTATGGAATTTTAATTTAATGGAATCTGAACTCCTAATCAAAACTCTAATCTCAAGGACGCATCAGCAGCATTCCCTTCATTTGAAAGGAAAAAATCTTGTCTGTTTTTAAAAAAAAAAAAAATTAGAAAATGAATTTTATTTAGATAATAATGGAGTATCTATATTTTAGATCGACGATGTTGATCTGATCGAAAAGGGTGCATTCCTAGTACCTTGTGTCAAAAAATAATACTGTAATAAATAAATTTCAATCCTTTTTTTTATTTGGGGCGTGTGGGGTGGGTTTTGGGGGGGGGGGGGGGGGGGGGGGGGGGGGGTGTGTGGGGTTGGGAGGGGCCGATGGGGAGGCCAAAGCATGTGTTAATGTGTGTGGATACCTTGCTTGCAGTTGTTGGGATTTGTTGAAACTTTGGTGAACAACAATACTGTTTTTTTCTTTCTCACCATGTAGTATTATTCTTTTAAAGCTTTAAGCAATGCAAAGCTGCAAATGTCAATGCACCAAACAGTTAGTTTGTGAGCGGGCTATATGGACAGATCATGCATACGAATAGTTGTAATGAGTCCATTTAATACTATATTTAATTAAATGTTTTATGTTTCACTACTTCATCATCTCATTTATAGGGTTTATCTATTTGGAAATTCAATTTTATATGATTAAATGGCTAATAGTTAGCAAATTCGGAACTAAAGCTAAAAAAAGGGAGGAAGAAGAAACATAAGTACATTAATGCATTAATTCAAGAAATATAAGTACATTTCGATTACAATCAGATTATAAAGTTCCTATTTTACCC
The DNA here is from genome assembly GCA_014636745.2 of Centella asiatica. NCBI lineage: Eukaryota > Viridiplantae > Streptophyta > Magnoliopsida > Apiales > Apiaceae > Centella > Centella asiatica. Next base: position 17,592,095 of record CM025782.1, read on the forward strand.
CAAAATAGTAGAAACTCTGTTTTCTTCTTGACTTGTTGTTATAAACAAATAAATTAATAACCTTGTTGTTTGCAGTAATAGTGACCGGTACTATATATACTAATAGGTTAATAAATAATTTGCCCATAAAGTTTCCATTTTCAAACACACTTATAAGTTCAATACAAATGTTGTTTAGTGGTAACAATATGTTATTAGCAATTAAATCCATGTAATTAGGGATCTAGGCATTGTCCACTGTCCACAATAAACACTTATAATTTCTTCAGGAAAGATAAAGCATACATTTTTATAAATTGTATTCATTAAATAAAAGAAGCGGTCATTCAATTTCTCACACTCAGTCTTTAAAGATAGAGTTTAGAGTTTTGACCTTTTTAGTGATTTTGACTAAATTCCGGCCCAAAACTTTGTAGTTTATACTCCTTTTATTTTTCATGATATATATATATATATATTTATGTACTCTTGATAAATATAAGACACCTTATTTCCTAAAATACTTTTATTTAATTTCTCCCATTGTATTTATTACAAATTTAAGTTGAAAGTACTTTAAGAAAATGTAATTAGGTAGGTTTTTATTATCGTTAATTACCATAAAAAAACATGATAAATAACTTTGTGATAACTCTAAAATATCATACAGGACTTGGGTACCATCAGTAGAGGGAGGAAAACAGACAACATCACATCCATACAACATGCACTAAAAATTTAATAATACATCCTTACAAAAATTTTAGAATGTTAATATGCAGCGAAAACTAATCTATACAACAGTTTTAACCATCTTCCTTGCGTGCTCCTTATAAACTAATCAATTCATTCCTCTGATTTGTTATTGTGGTACAACATCTAACTTAGGTCCTGAAAATTTTGAACTATACATGAATGAGCGATTTATGCCTAGCAAATATATAATCATAGATGAAAAGATAATAAAGTTTATGAAGTGTTTAAAAGTGATATAATTATATTTTGGTGAAACAATACCACCACCTCGGAATTCTTATAAAATTTTAAGGATTTCTGATGATAATACAATCATGTGATCCTTCTTGAATAAAACGATCTCTTATTCATCGGGAGCTAAACCCACTACACCTGCTAATCATACTGTAATCAGTGAGTCAGACTGTATAGCATGGTCCCTCAGTGAACTACGTAGTCACAATAAATCATCTAGGTCAGGTGACAAAACACATCAGCACCTTTCCTTTTCTTTTGCCAACCATGTGACATGTTCTACATTTTAAGGAACATAACATTCTTATGACCCATTTAAGGGACATAACATTCTCATTTAGTAGCATAGATATAATATTGAAAAATAATTGATAAATCAAAGTTCAGTTATATCAATGCATATTCATTCATATCATGCTAGCGGAAATCAAAGTATAGCATTCCGATTTACGAATAAATTTAAACATAAAAGTCATAACCTTGTATGCATGTCGAATCAATTAATCATACGTTTAACTGAAATAAGCATTAGAGTGAGTATATACTTTCCTTTGTCCTTAGTTGAGCTAATCTAATTCACTTGTTTGGTGAAATACCTATGTAAAACATGTATGTTGACATAGTATGAGAATTCATGCTTTGAATATAAATGTAAGCATGTACATATGTGATATCCATGCATTTCTTGTATCTTTGATGTTCCATTTGACCATTTGTTATATTGGGATTGTATTTTTAAATTAAACAAGTCTGAGAGATTTTTCATATTATTATTTAGTCACTTACATACTTCCATATTTGAGTTATTGAAATCTGTTTGTTAATTATTTATTAAATAAAACTTAGTCTAAGTGAATTTATAAATTAATTAAGATTATTTTAAAGATTTCTTTAATTATTTGTGACAAAATAAAATCTTGTATTTCACTAATAGACTATGTATCAGGGGATAGTCATTAGGGAATACATTTGTTCGTTAAAGGATAAGTTCTCGATCATTAGAGGATAAATTCTTGACCGTCAGGAGATAAATTCTTGGTCATCAGGGGATAACCTTTTGTAATCAGGGGATGAAAATTTGTTCATCGTCAAACTCAAACCTAGCACCAAACTCTAAATTTTACAAAGCGCCAAAGTCGTTGGTAGTGTTCTAGCGCCTAATGTTGGGTAGCATCAGCAAACTCATCGTTAATGTTTTAACGCCTAACTCTTGGACATTGTCGCCAAACTCATCACCAAAATCGTCGGTAATCTATTTGACTACCACCAAAGTCACTTGACTAGCGCCGAAATATACCTCAGTGAATAATATCATCGGGGGATAACATCCTAGACATCAGGGATAACCTTATCCGTCAGGGGTAATTTTATCCATCAGGGGATAATTTACTCATCAGTGAATAATTATCCTCTGATGACTAAGTTAACCCGTCAATGGATAATTATCCTCTAATGTCTAGCAGTTTGGTCTTTCTGTGTATTTGTTCCCAAGTTGAAATATGTTTGTTTCAACTTTAGAAATTATTATTATGTTGTACATGAACATCAACAGGGTTTATTATTTCTTTTATACACTCACACGTATACACACACACAGTTGTGAAAATACTAATGTAATTTTCATAGTCATAGAGTTCAGCGGTTCTTGCAACTTTGTTCTATCCTTAGATAGATTAGGAATGAAAACTTAAGTCTTCCTCTTCATTTTTCATCTTTACAGATATTGCTAAACTCAGGGAAACTCTGGTGGTCTAGGACACAAGAATGGTGTTTTTACCCAGTTTTTAACTATTGATATAAAACAGTTTGGAAGTTAACACACTTTGTATAGTTGGTATTTTTTTCATATTTCTTATTCTTTTTTCTTTTACAACTTTTAGCATGCACAACTAATAACTTATAAGGTTATGTGCACATTTTAAAACATGATTTTAGAAGGGAGTAAACAAAGTGTTTTAATATGACATTGATGAAACAGGAAAAAACATAACCGAACAGAGCATAAAATTGGTATTAAACTCTTACCTTTTTAAGCTTTAAAGATGAAATTAGAATATTCGTATTACCCTTGAAAAAGACAATTGCTCTTAAAAAGAAAGAATAAAATTTATGTGGGTGTCGAATAGAGAAAAAAAATTTTAGGAGTGAGTCTAGGATTATACCCCAGGTGATGTAATTATAGTACTTACCAATCAACTAGAGAAGTTGGATCATTTTGATGAATAATTATCAGTCGTTGACTGTTTTGGGTAGAGTTATGCTTTTGGAATGATGTGATTGGCTAGCTTGGCCAGTGCAGCTACTGCCTTAATATCAACCAATCAATCACATTTAGCTGACATTCAATCAAACAGAAAACTTTCTCTTGTTGGTGTCCTTACACAACAAGTTTCCTTTTTTAAAAAAAAATGTACATGCATAATCAAGTTGATAACCATGTTTAGACTGTACAGTTAAGTTGGCTTAACAGTGGATACATTGTTCGTAGCCAACTTCTTGATGTACGGTGATTACATGCTTTGAATGTAGTTAACGATTCACGCTGCAGCTTCTCTTGTAGTGTGTTTCCCCATATTTCTATTTCCTTTTTGTTCACACTTGATTAAAATAACCGTTTAAAGATTGAGATTAATATATTCATATCACTTTTGATAGATTACTTATACACCAACTTATAATAATCGATTTTTAGACATACGTTGATATAAAAACTTATGCATTAAATATTCAAGGATCATAGGAATTAATCCTATTTTCATTTATTCCTATTTAAAATTTTGGATCCTCACAAACTTAAATCTCAAAAGTCAATTAAAATGAGATGAAAAGAAAGTATATATATATATATATATATATGCGCGCACTGTTTGGTTGTGTATAAAAGACTAGAGTGGGACTACCTCAAAAAAATTTTTTACTGTTATTATATATTTGCAGAAGTATGTTTATGAGCCATGCGAAGAAAAATAGGGATGGAGGATAAGTGAATACGTGAGTGGAAGATGGAACACATATTAACTAATCGGTTGGTTTCATTTTATTAGTATGTGTTTGTGTTTTTGTGGGAATATATGATAGAGAGACTAGTGAGTACTAGGTAGTGAAAGACAAACATTGTACATCCCACAGTCAATTTTTGGAAGCTGTTTGGCCGGCATTGTTGATATATGTTAGAAGAGATGAACTTATAAGGTTTGGCATATATGAATGGTTACCAACTATTTCTGCATGATAATGTTGTGTGTGTATATATACACACATATATATGCACACACATACTTGTTTAAAGTTACTTATTAAAACGGTTGACTATTTGTATTTACATGACAACAACTATACTTATTAGTTATTTCCGTATATCGTGATAAAAGAGAGAATGGTTGTAGCTATTAAGAGTGTCTTAGCAAACTTGTTATATGAATAAATTCTAGAACTAGTATGAAGATGAATCATCTCTTCATCACCCATAGACATATTTTAGGATTTAATATTTCTTCTTAGGATATTTACTTTTTATTTTAATAAATATTATTATTAAAAGAAAATAACATGCATAATTAAAACTACATCGTTTTGTTAAGTTTGGCTAAGATATGTGTTAGATACTCATTCTCATTTAATATACCTTAAATTAACTTTTTTTTAGATCAAATTCAAGTCTCACTCGTTAATCTTAAATTGAAGCCTACATCTATTATCGATTCAAACTAGGAATTTTTTTTATTTTCCCAGACTTATTGTATTGTCACTCTTATTCGACTTTTTTATTGTAATGTTTAGTAGTGTGATAATTTAAGATTAATTATGTTGTTGTTGTTCAACTAGGGAGAGCGTATGTAGTATACTACATTTATTTATAATAACCAATCCATATAATAGCAACTGAAACAGACATAAAAATGACATTGTTTCGAAAGTGGTATATAGAAGTACTTTTTTTTTAAATAAATGTTTTTAGGTAGGGCAATGGCACATGAAATGTGTCTGATAAAGTTGAGCTTTTTTCATTTTTCATTTTTTTCTTTTTAAAGCTTGATAAAGTTGAGCTTGACTGAACTGATCCACCACCCTTTAAGTAGGGGAGTAGTCAAAAGGCAAATGAAAACCTCAATTTATGACTTCTATCAAGCAAATATTTAAATTATTATTAACACTTAGAGAGAAGTTTCTCCAGCTGGCATTTTTCATATCCTTGGTGGTTCTTATTTATATTTATTTATTTATTTTATCATAAGACAAGATGCACAAACATGAAATCAATAACATTTCAAAGGGAATGAAGCTTGAAAATAGGAATTAATTTTCCAGGCACTCCCTCCATCCAAATTACTATGTGGTCTTAAAAATCTAAACACTTACTAAAAAATAATATTAATACTATTAATTTGCAATAAATATTAATGTAAAACTATCAATTTATCATTTTCTATAAGAAATACTATAGAGATTGAAAACTAAATTAGTGCTTTAAATTATATTTGAACAAATAAAATGGTCAAATATGACATAAAACTGGACAAAGGGAGTAATTTTTTAAAATATTTTTACATGATATTCCAACCTTTAAAATTAATTCAAATGACTAATTAATGCAACACTAAATGTAAAACCAATTTGTTGATCAGGAACTCATTTCTGTGTGTTCGTGTGTGTGTTTTAATGTACTAATTTATTCCAAATTTTAATGGAAGAATAACTAGCATGAGTACATTGTAATAAAAGTGTACCCCATGTTACTTGTCTCATTGTACCTAACAGCCTTAAATTTAAACCAGCATTAAATCCCACTGCAATATCATGTGAAGTATATTAAAAAAGTAACCGCAGTTACAAACAAACATTACATTTGGAGAAGTACCATACTTTCACTTATAATCAACTTGTGCATGCTGCACATGAATTTAGTGCACCAAACAATATCAAAACCCAAAAAAACATAAAACACACACACACACACGTGGTATTAATAAATAAGTGAATCTTTTGGAAGATTATGATAAAAATGGTTGGACAGCAAATGGCATACACATTGTAAGAAGCAAAGCCATTGCATGTTGGACATTGAGTAGGGTATGACAGCGTGACTTAACCGAGACATCCATGATAATTTCTTCACTCAATTATTACTAATATGTATGTTTGTTATATTTAGAATTTTGATTCGCATTATTTTAAATAATTAAAAAAAAGTTTTTGACTCTTCAGTTTACTCAGTTTAATTTGCAATTTATCCTTGGTTGACATTGATCACCATCGTTGAGTAAATATTCTTTCACTTATTGTATTTGATGATTTGATGCAGTAAATTAATCCGATTATAGAAGTAAATGGTGATCATTACATGGGAGGAGAGAGAAGTAGAAAATTATAATCCCTGTTTCTCTTTTCTAATACAATTTATGTGAATGAATAATAATAATAATAATAATAATAATAATAATAATAATAATAATAA
>CM025782.1:17598528-17641890 GCA_014636745.2 Centella asiatica
ATAATAATAATAATAATAATAATAATAATAATAATAATAATAATAATGACGTAATATCACTCATACATACGTTAGTAAATATTTTTCGTCCATTGCCATGCGGGTTCATTTTATATATCATGTCAAATATTATTTGGCCGGTTTAAGAAGATTTACAAAGTAAACAAATGACAACAATACAAATCATAGGGAATAAGGTGAATCTACACTTCATATGTTAAACGAGAATATATGCCTAAAACTAATAGAAATTTGTGTCCGATCAATTTTGAAATTATGTGTAAAGCACAAATAACCATATGATAGTACACCCCAACTCTTAAATAATCACCTATTAAAAGAAAAATTAATAGTCACTTATCGATTTCGTTTGTTTTGGATTAAATTTAAAAATTTCGATAATATAAATTACATTATTAGAATATCTAAAATTTAATCTAAAATAAACGGACCTTATAATCCTAATAACGACACGTGAAAATTTTACATGCGACATCTTTGACATAAGGTGACAAATTACTACTCTCTCCATCCTAAACTTTTTTTTTAAAAAAAGGTAACATTTAAAAATAAGATTTATTAAAGAGAGAGAGAGAGAAAGAAACATTTATATAATTTTTTTCGTTATAATGTTATATTTTATAAAATTGTCATTACAATCTTCTTATCTTATCTTTGATGGAACATTTATAACAAATTTAATGAGAAAAACTTATTATTTGTACATACAATTCTCAATTGAACATGTAATATTCATATTTGTCAAACATCAAAATATAACTCTTTTTTGGAATAAGGTAATAGTAAAAATTTTAGAATATCATATTTTTAACCACAAATGTTAAATCATCAAGAAAAGAATAATGATATTTTAAACTGTAGTATTTGCAATTATAACGACATATAATGACACTAATATTAAATTATGGTTAGGAAAAATCAATATTTTGAATTTTAAAAAAAATATATCTTATAGAATTTGAATTTTGAATTAGAAACATGAGTTGATTTAGAAAGATTAAGAAAAAGTAAAAAAAAAAAAAAGAGTAATAAAGTAAAACGAATAAATTTGAAATTAAAAATGTCACCTGAGTGCAAGAGTTTTTAATTTGATACTGCATATTAATTAATTTTTGTTTATATCACTCCCATGCAATTTTTCCTATTATAAATACTCTTGCGTTGGTAATTGGTTGGATATTCATAATATTATTCATATTAAAATTATTTTTTTGGTTGCGACCATTCTCCTTACTACGATTGAGAAACCCTAGGTACAAATTCATCTGAATCTCCATAATTTTATTTTTCTGTTAATTCATTTGACTTTTACATTTTTGTCTTACATCTTCCCCGAAGCCAATGACTAGATAGTTTGAGCCAAAAGTTCTCTAGCGGGCTTGTAACGAACCCTAGCACTAGATTCGTAATTTGGACAGATATGGTTGAATATAGTAAGGAATGTGGCTTTGAGTTAGTTATTGTTGCAAGGCAAGGTGCCACATCCCTGAGGTTATCCTCTGGATTGTGAAGTGTAGATAAAGTTTGTACAACACCATCCAAAGCATCAGCCCCAATAAGTAAATTTGTATGATACCCACAATGTGCCTACATAACAGAAAAACACACATTATTTCCAAGCACATTTAATCCCCCAATAGCCAATAAACCTCGACATATAGATTTGCATTTCAATTTTGTTGTTGTTTCTTGTAGTTAACTGTTGAATAAACTTGTTTTATTATAAATATATTTTATATATATATATATAATTTATACATATAAAATGCACACACATATATAGTACAAATATATTAATTTTTTAATATTATTCAAAAGAAAATAATGAATAAAACAAGATGACTCGTGTTATGCATAGGCTTGGAGACTAGTATCCCTTAAACTTATAGAAATTTGTATCTAAGTTTGAAATTTTGTGTAAAACACAAATATCCATTTGATATTACACCCTAAATCTTAAGTAATCACATGTTGAAAGGAAAATAAGTAAAAATTTATTGGACTTGTTGGTTTGAGTTTAAATTTAACAAGATTTTAGATTCTAACAGTATAAATTACATTATTAGAACCTAAAATTTTAACCAAAACAAATGAGAACCTATAATTTTAGAACTTGTGCAAATTAAATCTATAGTGACACATGTGACAAATTTAAACGCAAATTAAATCTATAGTGACACATGTGACAAATTTACAAGTCTCTTGGATATTTGGCACAATACTCCCTCCGATAAAAAAAATATAATTAAAAATAAGATTTGTTAAAAAAAAAGAGTAAAATTTGCATTAATTTTTCATTATAATACAATATTTTTAAAAATTTTGTTATTATAATCTTTTAATTTTATTTTTAATTGAACATTTTTAACAAATTTTATGAGACAAACTTATTATTTATACATATAATTTTTAGTCAAACATATACTATTGATATTTATTAAAAGTTTAAATGTAACTTTTTTTGTGAAACGGGAGGAATTGTAAGAAAATTTATATTTTCAACCATAAATGCTAAATCGTTCATATATATTCATTCGGACTTCTGAGCGCAAAACCAAATGTGGTAGATGAGAGACTAAAAAGAAAGCTTACTCACTCATATCATATGGCCCATATACACATATGAAGAGGAAAGAACATTGGACCATATACAAACCCAATATGTTTGATAATACTTCGACTAGGGCACATCGATTCGCGTGAGCCCAATGACGTATATGTGTATTGAGCATTGTGTTACATTGTTAATGTGCAGTTTCTTGTTAATTCGTCATAATTTGTTAATAGTAAGTTAAAACATCAAATTAGGATTTGTTAATATTTGCAAGTATATTTATTTTCCCTTACATTTAAAATTATTATACATAATTATATTACTTGCTTTTTGTGGATGTTTTCTTATAAGTTAAATAATAAGTAATTGTTATTATCCGTAAGATGATAATTTTGGTTTTATGTTGCGTTTGAATTGAAAATATAGAATAAATTGAAGAATGAATTTGATTCATGTGTAATTACTTCTTCTTTTTTTTTTTTTGTGCTAAATATTCATGTGTACTTACTATTGGAGATTACAAAATTTTATAATTTTTATGAGAGATTGTGGTAGAATAAATTATTTCTCGTATATGTAATTTCATTCAATGACTAAGAAGGAGAAATGATTTATTCATTTTTTCATTGTGATTCTCCCTCTCATTTCTGTTCATCACTTCTTTCACCATTATTTTTCATTAAATTCCTTCTAATTTTTGACATATTCCACTTCTCATTTCATTTCCTCAATCAAAACACAAACACAACTTTAATCATTTCAAGATTGATAATATGTTATAGGTTTTCTAAGTTTTTATTTGTACCTAAAAAATTTGGAAAATGAGAATTTATCTTTAATTGATGAAATTATTACATACATTAATTAATGTCAATGAAATTGTAATATTTACAACTATAGCAACAAGTGTAACATTTGAGACTCAATTAGATTACATGATTCTTCATGATTATGGCCATGGTTTTTCAATACTATTTTTGTCTTTATAAATAGGTTTTCTTAAAATAAAATAAAAATATAATATTAGAAAACATAAAATTAAAAAAAGACACTGGCCTATATGTTCAGCGTTGCTTTGCAATTGCAACTACTATTTCATTTTCACAACACTAAAATTTAGTTACACTGTTTACCTTTCGATTTGCTTTAATCAGATTTGTAACTGAAGAAGAAGAAGATTATGATAAATGCATTCTAAAGATCCATTCTTTTCCTAATTCTATATCCTCGGGATTAGCGCTCATTCCTACCAATCAATGCGTTTCGGTATGATTTCTGATTTTGTCTCGATTATCATTTCTGATCTAATAATGTTGAATGTAGCACTTCATTCTGATCTAAACATAAACCCCATTTAAATTTCTAAACATTATATGTATCTGATCCCCAGATCAATGTAATCTGATACTAGTATATTTTTTTTTCTTTCCAATATAAAATATAGTTATGGCATGTATTATGTATAGGTTGTTGATGTATGTGTAAGCTACAATAATGTCTTCAGCTCAAGACCCATTTTACATTGTTAAGGAGGAAATTCAAGATTCTGTGAGTTTTATTTAATTATGAACTCCTATGTGTTGTTTGAGTTTTTGGTTGCAGCAGAATTTTAATTTCTGGGTTTGTAATTTGGGAAATTTGAGCATTAATATCACAATGTGTGTTTGGTTAGATTGATAAGTTGCAGTCTAGTTTTCACCAATGGGAACAGATGGTGCCGAATAATGAAGATCACTCCCATCTTTCGAAGGCTCTCCTTGCTGATTGTGAAAGCATTCAATGGCAGGTGTGCTGCTGATTTTCTTGTTTTTCACTCGAGTTATTTTCTCGGGTTTTTTAGTCTGTAGGTGTCAATGCTGCGTTTCTATGTTGTAATGTGATACTTTGTACTGAATCTTTAAATATTATCAGGTGATGTTTGTGATGAATTATGCTTTTACAACAATTTGTTGTTTGAAATATCATTAAAGCTTCATTTATATATATATATATATATATATATATATATATATATATATCATTAAAGCTTTGAATTTGATATAGTAAATCTATGTATCAAATTTTCTTACTTGCAGTTTCTTCTATTTTATGCATCTTGATGCACATCATGCTCTATTTATTTCATTTTTAGTGGTTGTTGGTAGTAATTTGAATAGCATGGATTGTTAAGAGTAGTTAATAGGATAAAAAAATACGAAAATTGAAACAGTTTTCCTTAGATGCTTAATCTATATGCAAATAATCTGCAAAGAACGCCTTTGATTGTAGAGGTGCTCAAACTCTACAATTTGCGTAGTTTGCTGAAAGAGCATCCTGTATTATTAGGACGTCAGACTCTTATGCTGCATTTGGGTTGCTTGAATGGAATAAGATTGAGAACGAGATTTGGTGAACAGTAGTGGTACATGGACGCAAAATAATTGTTGTAGAGGAAGATATAAATGAAGCATTCCTATAATGATCAATTTTAATGATTTTTATATCATGACGAAGAATGAGGAATGGCTCATTCCTTATCTCTGTGCTACTCCATCTCATCGCTCTTTCCACCATCACTTTTCATTAAATTTGTTTTTATTTTTTGTTGCTCTCTCTCTCCTATTCCATTCAAACAATCCAAACGCAGAGTTTGGAGGGCTAACCATGTGGTCAAATTTAAATAGCGTAGTTCCTTCTATTTTAAATGTTTTCCCTTTTTATTTTTATTTTTTTTTTGTTTGCCCTTCATAAGTTTCGGACCCTTCTATTTGTAAGATAAAAAGCTAGTGAAGCAAATTTTGTAGAGAGTAATTATTCATATTCTAGCAATTATTGTGCCCTTGTATTCTTAAACCTATCTTTATGATAGGAAGGTGGTTGAATTGGAGAAGACAATTAAATTGGCAGCTAGAGATCCTTCTTGGTATGGCCTCACCGAAGTTGAGCTTGAAAAACGAAGGAGATGGATCAGCAATGCTCGTACTCAGGTTGCTGTCTGGTTATGAACTTATATGTATCTGGCTTCCTAACATTTGCACTAGGATGACTAGTGTTGCAATATTTGTTAAAAATTAACTTTATATATTATGTCTCGGGACTTTTCTTCTTTAACTGGGCTTGATTCAGGTGAGCAATGTCAAGAAAGCAGTAGCGGCTGTAAATGGGATGAATGGCACAAGCAATTCTAATCCAAGAGGGATGCGTCATGAGCTGATGAGACTGCCAGATTCTCATCAGACATATAAATCCAGTCAATATGTCGCTAGAGATAATGATGATTTCATATCATCAGAATCGGACAGACAATTGCTTCTTATAAAGTAGAGACTTTACATCTGCTTTATATTTCTCTTTTCTCTTATTCGTTAGTTTTCAGATTATATATTAATTATAACCCCATTTGTTTCGGCTTAAAGTTTTAAGATTCTGAACTAATTGAAGTCATAATGAGCCCCCAAATAACATTACCAGAATCTGTAAAATTTAAGTTAAAACAAACAGGTCGTATGTATGTAGCTTTATATGGAGTATCTCCACAAACTTAATATCTATAAGAGAGAAGAATATCTTTCATCTATTTGGTGATTGCAGAACTCGTCCTCCTTTTCTATCAACCAATGATTAATTATATAATTAACAGCATTCTGTAACCAGGAACAGAAAACTACTGATAACATTATCTCTCACCAGGAAACACAATGGTTTATTTGATACTGAAATTTAGAAATGAGGGTTAGTTTGATTGGAATGGATCCAGTTCTTATGTTTATTTTGAGATAATTTTACTCTTTAATGTTGTGATCTTTCTTGTCGTGCATTCGTTTTGTAGGAAACAGGATGAAGAGTTGGATGAGCTCAGTGCTAGTGTGGAAAGAATAGGAGGTGTTGGACTTAGTATACATGAAGAACTCCTTGCACAGGTGCTTTATTATTTTGGCTGAATTTTAACTATTTCATATTTTTCATTTCCTTTTTTCACTCATATTTTATTGCACCTTAAGAACTGTATTATAATGTGTTAGAGTACTCTCCGTCGGCAACATTTATGTTATATAATGACCGACCAGAGCTCAATGTGAACAATTACGATGCTGCAGGAGAAAATTATAGAGGAGTTGGGTAGCGAAATGGACAGTACATCAAATCGTCTTGATTTTGTTCAGGTAAGTAAAATGTCAAAAGTTGGTTTCTTTGAACTAGATGCTGTGCTCCATCGTCTCATCACTTAAAACTAAGCTCTGCGGACTCCCTGAAAATTATTCGGTTGAATTTCGTGTAGTTTCTGATATAATCTCTATTGTTTATTTCCATTGATTTATGCTGTACATAGTCTCTAATACTTTCGCTGCTTCTGAAACATATATTGCAGAAAAAAGTAGCTATGGTTATGAAGAGGACTAGTGCAAAAGGACAATTCATGATGATATTGTTCTTAATTGTTTTGTTTATTATTCTATTTGTTCTTGTATTCTTAACCTAGTCTAGAGCGGCAGAAACTAAGATAGATGAGCTATTTTACCAACTGTGAGAGTATTTTGAAGATAATAAAGCGGCAAGTCATTGATTGTTGGGAATTCATTTATTAGGTTGGAATTTTTTGGCACAAGGAAAATTTTGTACTTCTCTAGTTTCTTGATTTGCAGCTTGTTTTTGTTTTCATCTCGTAATGTATATGGAGCCTCTTCCTTCCAATCCACCCCACACCCCCACACCCACCCTGCCACCCTGCCACCCTGCCACCCTGTTATATGACCTTAACTAATGCCATGATAAAGAAGGTGCAAGAAAATGGAACAAAGAGAAGATGAAGATGACTCGTGTATTTTAGATGTCCCTTTAAAACCACTTTTTGGAGGACGAAAAGATGTTTTTTAGAGAGAATGAGAGCTAATTTCAAAAGGATAAAGTACAAACCAAATTAGGAACCCCCATACCGTACATCAAAAGTTACATAAAATGAACTTCCATACCGATCAAATTGGTATTTTGTATCAGTAGTACTAGACCGATGTGGTCCGGTATCAATAATTTATCATATTTTGTTCTCAATTTGTTGATTTTTTTTTTTTTAATTTGAAACAACAATCTTTTTCACCTTTTTTCAAGTAAATGCTGCCACATTAACTAATATTACCATCACAAATTATGAACAAGAACAACAATGATATTGCATCGAAATTCTCGGCAAACAACATAAAGAAGGAAGCAAATGGCAAGTAAAAGTAGGGAGGAAAAATGTCTAAATTATAAGTGAGAAAAAATAGAACTAAAAATAATAATCCCTTCATTCCAAATTAAATGTCCTAATTTAACAAATATAGGTCAAATTGACCAATTTTTAACTTTAAAATTTGACAAATATATTTATATTTTAACAAATTGGGACTTCCAGCTAATTTTATGAATTTTCATGTGATATAAATTGTCATCTATATCTTTACAGATATAAATTTTATCATTTATATAATAATTTTGATTTCAAAATCAATCAGTTTGACTTTCAAAATTAAACTAGGAGAGTAAATTTTTTTGTTTTGAACACCGACTGGTATAAAACGACGATATAAGCTATTCTCTCCAAAACCAATACAAATCATACAGCAAGAAAACCAATACAAAATGTTTGAATTATATACCAGTGAAATGATGTGGGATTGACCCGTTACGGAAAAAACGACGATTAATATTGGCCTCTTCCGGTTCAAGTTTATTGCCAGCGCTTCCCTTTTTTCTTGCTTAATACCTTGTCCGCTTATTGTTAGAACTAACTTTTTTCCTTGATTCTTGCCATTAGAATAACGACAATATTTGCAAGTAAATTAACTCGCAGCTATTCATGAATCATTCTTTTGAACTTATGGACAGAAATGCTGCTTACATTCTTTCGAAATTCTTTTTGAAATGTTGCACTACTATTAAGAGAGCCAACATTTTCAATATTGAAGTCGGGCAAAGTCAAAACTCAATATTGAATATTGTTGGAGAATCTGCAAAGCATCCAAATGCTTAAGAAGAAATTGATTTCAATATTTGTAGAATTTAAAGATATATTGTCTATCAATTATAACTCGGTTGCCGTAGCTGCTTCCAAGGATCCACCGCTGTTAAATGTTAATAGCTAAGATAGGGACTACGAAATCAGTTCTTCTCGACTCGGTCTGCTTTCGGTCATTAGATATCGTTACTCTTTTAGTTAAAGCTTCTTTAATGTTTCTCCATTTATAATATAATGGATTAAATACAGAACAATTTTTTCCCGATAAACAATAGTTACAGAACTATGAATGGGGGTACCCAGCCGGTCTCAAAAATAACTCCTCACATGTGGAAGCCCCCAGGTTGTATGTATCCTGTTAGCCAAACACCAAGGTGATGTTATAATTCTTAAGAAGGATCATGTATACAAGTTATTGCCCAAACTACCCTTGCACATTGGGAAAAAATTTTTACCTCTAGAGAACTATAGTAACAACAACTGTGACTTGTGATCAATGCCATTGAAAATGAATGTCCCAGACATGGGAACAAATTGTCTAGTGATCAGCTGTAGCACCAACAAGAAATGATAAACCTTGATATTGCATTCAAATGCTTCATGAACTCATTGATTGGAAAGTATGGCATAACGCTCTGTGAAATCACTGAACCACAGCTCTAAAATTGGACGTAGAAGACATACCTTAATTACTTCTTGTGATGCAATTCCACCAATGATGGCAGCAACTGTGTGGAGCTCTGCAGCACCATATCTGCACATCTCGTTGATAAGATCCTCGGTCAAGGTAGAGCCATTGCAACCCAAGTCACTAAGTAGGCCAAGAGCCGTAGTTTTTAAACGAGATATGTCCTCATCCATCGCACTGTAAAACAATGATTACGAAGTTCGGGCACATGGGTCAACAGACGTAATATCATGATGGGAGTTACAATGGTCAATACTATCAAGAGGTATTACCCATCAAATTGACCAGGGAAGCTGTTATAGTTTGCAGCAAATCGGTCAACTGCTCGGACCAGAATATAGAACCCCACAGCAATACTGCACCATATGCAAAAAGAAAACGTAAAAACTACTTGTGGTATGAACCAATATTAGCCCCATAACCAATCAGACATCCTTCAATGCAACTCAGAAATATCAAAGTGACTCAAGTTATAAAGAAACATCCTCCTTGTAACAAATATCTCAGATCAAAAGAGTAGTACAAGGAATGAACTCAAGAGTAATCCTAAATTGAAGTAAATAACCACCAATAAAACTTCAAATAGGGTGTATGATGCATTAGTTGAAATAATAAACAGGGAAAATAATAAATTCAGAACCTTCCTTGCACCAGGAAGATAAACAGAACCGTGTTTGATTTTGAGTACATCTGGAAACATGGGTATCAGTTAAGATCATTACTCATTTATCGAGTAATAATGTTATTCATGCACCAGTTAGGTAACCAATTCGCAAACTCTAATTATTTTTATAACTCTGAGCAAGTGCAGAATTCATAAATAAGCTACGGGGCAACCATGGCCTTCTAGCTTTTGATTTATCCAGAAAAATAGTCTAGCTAAAGCACTTTCAGCTTAGTTCTTCAGCCCAAATATATTAGATATGTCCCTAGCAATTATATTAATGATTACTTGGACACCGCTGATTCTTGCCTCTCAACCTTTACTTTACAATGTCTAGCCATGGCAACAAGGAGTGTCCCTCAAAGGTGAACTAATAGATTAATAACACATCAGAATTCATTAAAATACAAAACTTCGTCAGAAATTACAATTACCGTTAACCAAATTCCTAGCCCCATGATCCTATCCAAAATTGACACAAGGATTATCAGCTGTCCCTCCAAAGTAATTATTGAAGGTTAAGGAAAGGTAAAACACTACAATATGATTCCTTTATGTTACTATGCCAAAGAATCATCACATAGCATAAATCCAGGAAAGATCAAACAAGAACCAAAACCTAAATATCTGAAGCGGTCTATATTAAGCTGTGTTTAAATCAAAAACACTGAAAGGGAAATGGTTTCAAATTATATTGTAAAGACAAACGAAAAAAAATGAAAAAATGATCAAGATACTTTCACTTCCTTAAATCTATAACGACACAGTATATCACCAAGATTGTTTAGGGGACAAATTGACTAGGTATTTGACTCGGCAAACACACCTCAACACAATAACTCGGTATAATATAAACAATTGAAAAAATGACATCATCTTTTGTTAAAAATAAATAAATAAATAATAATTATAATAATAGTCCAAATCAAATTTGGGTATTGTATTTCCAATTATATTTTAACATTATCTTTTACCAAAATACATCTAATTCAAACCTAAATCAAAATCATATACACTTTATTATACAATCAATATTAAGTTAAGCAATTAAAATAAAATAACAACTACATATAAAACATAACCAAATAATCACCTAATTATTATGAATTAAATTACAGAATAATTACATATAAGATAATCAATCATGATTAAAACTAACCTAATTAAACAATCACAATTTAATTCATTAAAACAAAATCTGTCTTAAATAAAATAACTCTCAAGTCAAATCAATAATCACAAATTTACCCGTGCTGTGCACATGTCATTATCGCTAGTATCGCCTAGTATTGACCATTTCAAGAGGAAAAAATGTTTATCTTTATTGCACTCGAATCAACATGACAAGGCTGAGGAGTTTTCATGATACAGGCCGCAAGGTTACGAAAATTGAAGATTGATTCAGCATTCAGGAACTTTTTTTCTCAATACCAGGAAAGCTCCCCTTTGTTCCATGCTTTTGCCCCCAATAATAGGAAGTTTCATACAGCAGGTATAACCAAAATGTTTGAACTGAGAGTAATAATACCACAAACAACCGAAATCCCCAGTAAAATATAAATTGACTTCATTAGTCTCCTGGTGACATAGTGGAAAGGAGTTTATTTGACTGGAGGATGGGACAAGAAAAAAGGGATGAGAGGACTACAGACCTGTAATCCTCATCTGTTAAATACTTCTGTAACTCTTGTTGAACCGGAGAGTTAAACTCATCCTCAAGAAGGCGATACCTGCATACCTGATAAAATGATGTTAAAATCCCATAAAAGCACATGAAAACATTGATGTTACTTGTGCCCAAAATAATGACCAGTATAGGAAAACATCAAGCAGCTGTCCTGCCTTTGTGCTAGTTGATAAGTGCATATCCAGGATTTAGATGCAAATATGCAATCAATGATAAGATCCAGACAATTACATTCACTATTAGCTAGTAAACAGCTTAAACGAGGATACTAGATAGAGAAAAATGTAGCTTCATTATTCATAATCTAAATACAATAGGTATACTAATAAGTACATGTGAAAGTAGCATTAATTGAGGTGGAGTAGTAAATTACGACAGAATAGACAACTGACAGGAAGTTCAAGCTTAGATGGTAAACAGTCTCTTCAGGACCAATGTTTATCAATTTAGAAAAATTCATGTTACCATATAAACATTTAGAAATTCAATTTGATATTAAATGGGTTGGCAGAAAATTAAATGAAAAGATACAACTCTATGCAGTTTCTTATAGATTAAAATGGTCTATACTTACTGTCAGCTTTCTTGCATTTTTACAGAAGCTTTTTATGTTGGCCTTTGAGATGCTGTTTGGATCTCTACCAATTTTCTTCAATATATTTCTCACTCGTCGTTCAACCACAAGCATATCGGCCTCAGCTTTTGCTTGGTAGATTTTTTGCAGATTTACATATAACCTACAATGTGGTTGCAACTCAATTGTATCAATAAGTCAAAATTTAAATCCACTTTAAAAGACATTATAGAGCTACATGTCTTCAAAATGCTAATAGATGTATTAACGTACTCAGTTGAGGACGTCATATCCGGTATTGATCCCTCAAGAGGTGCCTCACCACCACCTTCATTAGCTATGAACTCCTGAAATGTAAGGGGGGGGAGGGAGGAATATGCACCAAAAGTTGAACCTTAATATATTCAGAACGAGTGATGTCTCAGGTAAAAATGTCAAAGTTGCAGTCTCTGACCCCAAAACTTGGGATCCAGAGCCAAGAAAAGGAAAAAACTGATGATTCTGGTATATATATTACTCATTTCATGTTTAAATATATGACATGTACCAGAAAAAAGGAGAAAACTTATTATTCTTTGGATAGTTTTGGAAAACCTAGTCCTAAACAAATTCGAGCAAAAACTGTTTGCTCTCTCTTTTTCCTTGCTTAGTCTTTTCAAGCTCAATATGCAAATCTGCATCCGCAGCAACATCCTATATACCTCAGCACTTAGTACCTATTCCAAAAACGAAAAGGCAAAATTCTATTTATCACTTTCTAGCCTGGTTTGAAAGGAATGGATTGGGCAATAATTGGATTTAGAACCATAATATATCTTTGTCTTTCTTTTATGGAATTTAGTACGATTACCATCAGTATGTAATGAATTTGCTTTTTAACAGTTTTCAAAGCTTTGTATACTCTTTTGCTCTCAGATACCCTATAATCCAAGTGGTTAATTCCTAATTAGCTTCGCTAGAAAGACAGCCAATGATGATTCGAGCTTGTTGACCATGAAGATTACAACAGGCCAGCTTTCGGTCAACCATACAGACTGGAAAATTTGAAACAAGGCCTGATAATATAAAAATAAGGGCAACTCAACAGAGAATATTGAACAATACTAAGTTCTCTTGCATAAATTAAGAAAACTATCTACACGAAATCATCTTTTTTAAAGACACATGAAGCAAGCTACCTATTGAATCAGGTGTATATATGTATATATTATATACACATATCTGCAGAAGAAATGTTACCTTCAGAGCTGCAACCATCACCCAAAATTCTGACGAATTAGAATCAACTTCTGCAGAGGGATCATTGATTATATGCAGCAGATTTGAGCCTGAGAAACAAAGACAAGGATAACTGGAAGATGTAAACGCATAATATATGATTTATAAGTCTGACACATAATGCCTTTCGTATGGTTACATCAGCAAATCATAATTTCCTATTTGGACTAATACTAAAATTGTATGTTTTTCTAAGCACACCATCCAAGTTCCATTTGAAACTTCCAAACTTCTAGAAAGTTTATAAAGTTCAACACATAAGCTCAATAGTATGATTTGGAGGTCTTCATTTTTGTTCAAACATGCTGAATTTCAATTTGGATTTTATACTTGAACTCAGGTAATGTTGAAAAAGTTCAACTAGGAGCCTCAGGAATAAACTAGCCGGCTCAGAAAAGACAATATTGAAAATAAAATGAAAGAGCAGGAAAAAAAAATGTGACAGAGCAGATAGACAAAGGAAAATGAGTAAATCTTGAAGCCAATCAAAATCGATCAGAGCAAGAAGTGATTTGTGTTTAAGCAAGTGTAATATTTCAAAAGGTTTACATATATTCAAATCAGAGCATTCTAGCACTAGATTAAAACAAACACATAGTCCTAACCCTACAAATGTATGTGTAGATTTACTCCTCAAGATCCATATTCCAGACACTAGCAGAACCAACACTTGACAAAGCTATGAATATGCTTTTTAATTTCTAATGTTTGTCTTAATATGAGATTCCATATTATTCATGACGTTCTGCTCACAAGTTTCATGAGTCTGACTAGGTAAGACTTGCCTAAATCAGTGCATGTAAGCATGTACCAGCGCATATATCAAGAGTGAATGACAAGAAGCACATATTGCTTTGGTCTAATTGAAAGACGTCCATCCCATAAATGGTAGAATTCTCATGAGTTTTGAGTTTCTGGTCTAATCACATGGTCCTTTCTGAAAGTCTGATGTAATAATTTTATCTTTATTACATCATACGTTCCATAATCGACGTATAACAGCATTGTATATATCTTATTTGTGATTCTCTGTACACCTGATCCAGATGAAGTGACAAAATTTGTCCTACATGGATCAATGAAACCTCCCAAGCTAGTAATATCTCTAGCAATATAAGTTTTTAGGTGCCCTAACAGATGTGCCATTATTCAGTATGGAACTGGAACCTTGCACTGCATTAACCCTATATAAGAACTACTAGTTAACTTCAACCTTATGTAATTAGGTTTACGATCCTCATTAGGTTCTTTACTTGAATATGAGCAATACTCAGCTAAGACCTAGGACGTAGAAGATCCTTACATGAGTATTTCCAAAGATTCTCGATTCCCATATTTCCATTCGTGTGGTTCTTCATTGTGGGATATATAAGATCCATTTTTACAGATATCACTTGCATATATTCTTGACATGGCAAGATTCTTGACATAACCTACTTTTGTGCCTACAAAACTGCCAAATATGCTTACACTAAATATCACTTACTGATTCCTCGAGGAGCAAAGACTTTGAATGATGCATCAATAGCTTCTTTATAGTTGTCTTCATCTACAGCTATCGTCCGGGATTTGATCAATTCCTAAAGAATTCAATACACCAACAAGCCACATTAGTCCAGCCATAAGGACTGTAAGACAAGGTGTGGCAGCTGAAAAGAATATTTTGACCTTAAACTCCTTTTTCTCATCCCTAGTTGATGGAAGCCTTCCACCATGACTTTTGGCCCATTCTTCTGCCATCTTTACAAGAATAAGAACATATGGCGTGTGCTTGTGGACCACAGGATCTTGCACATTTAAGTCGATTGTTTCAGCAAACCTATATATGACAAATGATGTGACCAACATCTGACATGTAGGAGGGGGCAAAAACAGTAATTCAAAGGTAAAATGACAAACAATACCTACCTAGGAAAAGAAATTGATGAAGTCAAAGTACAATAGACAATAAGCCCATGGATATCGTAAGAGATTATTATATATTTATAGAGAGAAAATCAAGTGTAATCGCCGTTAATCTTGTGATCATGGCTGATCTCTATTGGGCGATCTTTTGATTATAGACAAGTAACACAGAGTAGGTTCCCTTACTAGGTTAGATTAGTAGCGCCTGTTTGGCAACTACTCAAAAGTCAGTCAAATTGATTTTTATGTCATCTATTTCTGTTTTGGTGTCTATGATATTCTTCCTACTTACAAGTTGACTTCAAAAAAATAAAATTTTCAAAAGATGACTCCTGTGAGAAGTTTGACCAAAATTAATGAATTATACCCTTTATCCTTATCCATAGTTATTAAAGGCGAGAGGCACACCGAGGCACAAAAGTCTCCCCAGGGCTTAGGCATAACGCGCAAGGCGAGGCGCGCCTTAGCGAAGTGAGGCGCACATGCTTAATATATACATGCAGACATATAAGTATATAACCCACCCAAATGCACACACGCACATATAAACAATGTGTGTTAAATGTTATAATTGATGTCTATAAAAGAAAGTAGAAAGGAATGTCAAATTTTGAAAATATAAAGTTAACACATTTGTAACTAATTTTTGTAGAACAGAGATTCAGTTAGTATACAAGTGAAATTACAAATTCATCATATATAATGCAAACCAAGGGGACGAAATATATAATAGACTTTACTATAATTTTCCCATGTAGATAGACTATAACAATTTTTTACTTCAATCTCACATCTACAAAAGAAAAGGGAAGGAAATTAAAAGATGACACTAAGTTAATCGTTTCATGCAATTTGCTCTTTTCTATTCAGTATCTTCTTTCCTGTCGTTATTTTCTTGTTTCTTTTCTTCTCTTCTTTTTCAATTTATTTTCTATCCTCTCTCTTATTTTTCTTCTACTCTTTACTAGCATCTTGTCTCAGTGAGAGATGAACTAGAAATGGAATAGAAAATAAAAAAATATAATAACCGGGGCTTCACTTTAATGAGGCATCCGCCTTACGCCTCAACTGCGCCTCACGCCTTATGCCTCAACTGCGCCTCAGTGGCTGAGGCGCGTGCCTCATTGAAGGAACCTCGCCTCAAGTGAGGCAAGGCCCAAAGCTTGCACCTCGCCTCACCTAGGTGCGCCTCGCCTCACCTAGGTGCGCCTCGCGCACCTCAGCGCGCCTTTGACAACTATGTCCATATCATATCACCTCAAACTTTATCTCTCCTCTTCCAAACAACCATCAACAGCAGAACATCAATTCATCCACCAGAAATATCGCTTATCAGCTCTCTCTCGTTTTCTAAAACCTTACAACCCAAGCAAAAAATAGCTTTAGAAAACAAACAAACAAACAGAGCCTATAAAAAAAAGTTTGTGGGAGAGAGAGAGAGAGAGTTCTGGCCATCCAGGTTTTAATACTTTCAGGTAGTTCCTGGAGGAGGTTTATTAATTGAGATTGGATATCAATAGAATTGAATATAAAACTCGAGAAACTTGTACCTTGTAAGCTCGGGCCATGGGTTATTTAACCGGAGATCATCCAGAAAATGATCAGGCTTTGATTCAATCACTGTATGTTCCTGCCATAAACAAGAAGGAAGATCAGATGCTTGCCATATTAACTAGGTTTAGGATCAATTTCTATCTGGCAGCTTTGCCTACCCAAGACACCTATACGAAACTTATAATCCTGATTTTACTCAAAATAAAAATAAAAATAATAATGAAAAACTAATAATAATAATGTTCCAAAATTATGTTAACTGCATGAATAACTAATATGTCCGCAACAAATTGGATCGAGTATTGAATTTATTTTTGTATAATCAGTTTTAATGGTGGACTTGTTAATGTAGTTCTTCCATACAGTAGCAATAATCATCTTGATAACTAGTTATAATTCCAAGATAAAATAAATTTGAAACTCATATACATACCTTCACACTGATGCGAACAAACCCAGTCAGACCATAAGAGCGTGCAACTATCAACATAACATTGGCATCCCGACAGATTATATCCAGCTTTATCATATAATCTTCCATCAGCTGGAGACAAAAATTCAACATTTACAGACAATTAAAATAAACTCCTTTTAAGAAAAAGAAAAGAAGGACCAACACCCACACAATATTTGGACCATTTTACATCATCAGAGGAAACATAAGATAGTGATTATGAACATATTATTGTATGTGTTTATACCCAGTGAATTGACATGTAAAGAAGCACAACTACAATGTCAGCTGAAAAATTAATAAGCTTTTGGAAAGTACAAGCAATAAAGGACAAACTAAACCACTAAAAAGAGACTCCCAAAGTAAATAATTGAAGCACAAATTATTTCCTCCTTCCAAGTTTATGCAGCCACTACAAGTGAGCACATACATTAGAAAAGAATGGTAAAGTAGTTTTTTCATTTTATGTTGTATTTTTTATTAAAAATTTTATCTTATTTCACAATCAACAGTTCTTTACTGTGTTTTGAAGTCACCAGCCCATTTTAGCCCCAACAAGTATAAAACTGACAAATTTTCCAAAGGGCTATATGGGCCTAAAAGCATTTAAGCTTTCAGTGCCAGTTTGGCCATATTCACTTCGAAAATGGTTCGAAGAGCGAGGAAGAACCTGGCCCTTTAATTTTTATTTCTCTTTCATCTCCTAGATGATTTAAAGATTTGTATATCAGACGTTTACTGTTGAAGCAATAGGAGGAGCAGGGCTACATCCCACCCCATTCTGTTTAGACTTGTTTTCTTGGGTCTTGAAATTATTTTGCTAAATTCAACTTATCAAATGATTAGCTTCATTATGTGGTTGTTAAGATACTCCATTGCTTTTCTAGCACATTTGAAGCTCTGCAAAGCTTCAAATGAATCTCAATGTACCTTTTAAGACTATTTTTTAGATAAAATTGAAACATTTGAGGTACATTTTAGAACCATATTAATATATGCTTTATATGACATATATTATAACAGAATCTTTAAATAGATAAATCATCAAGAAAATCAAGTAGGCAGCTCCCTGGTGAACTGCCTCCTTCGTCCACATACTGATCTTTAGATAATTCGATTAATGACTAATCAGAAGTTATCAGGTTATGCTGAACGAAGCATTATTAACCATGAGCAACCATTCAAAGTCTTAAGCGAACTGGTAAACAACTTCTCTATTTTCCCCCTTGGTTTTTTTCTTCTTCTGTTCTTTTAATATCCTTCGAAATGTTGTAAATGAAATTGAAACCTCAACACATTCCCCATTGAAATTAAAGAACAAGAGATCATACAGATAGCGACTGAGTATTCTAATCTATATCAGTCGATCCCTTTTAAGTTTTAAACTCTTTTTCTTTTCTTAATAAAAAGGACTAATTACATTAGAGAGTGAGAGAGATTGATTGTCTACTTTGCATCTTCATATGTCAATTCATAGATTATATTATACTTGAATGTTGGTATTTTGCAGAAAACCATATTATGGGCAATAAATAGGACGAGATATCACAGATAAAGAAAGCCACTGATATTCATTATAAGTTAATAGCAACAGATTGAAGATGATCTCATCAAGAACTAAACAAAACTTTAGAAAGATAACAATTGCAGTGGTTTATACCTGTGTAGCTACTACCAAGGTAAACTGAGAAAAGAACGATGGGTTCGTATTGATTAATTCTTCCGGATTCTCTTCAATGAATCTAGCCTTTACAGCATCATTTAACTCTTGAAGAAATGAACATACGCATTTTGCCTTTGACTGCCCCACGCTTGATTCATCCACTATTAACATCAACGTGCACACATGAGAATGGAAAAAGGATGTGTGAACAGCTAGCCAAAACCAAGAGACATACCCATAAAGTTATTTCCGAGGTCGCCCTCTACAACTTTAGATCCATCAACAACAGTAATACTTCCAATACCACCAAGAACAAGATTTTTTAAGGTTTCAGATCCAGTAGGGCCACAATTAAGTAAGCATATACTAGCTTTTTCGAGTGCAGCTTGTCCTTGCTCACCCCAAATCCTGCAATATAATCAAATCTAAACTTTGTCAATTTCTTATCAGAACAACAAAAGAAGAAACTAAGAAAACGTCAAACCCCAACTCCAATAAATCCCACAAAAATATACAACCTTGCGTTGAAGTACACGATGAAATGGCTTTAACCCAATGACCTTACTCTCCAAACAAGAGGTAGGTGATTCAAACCTTGGCAACAAGATCTGGGCGTCTGTGAGTTTAATTCAATTATCTACCAAACTAGCCAAATGAAAAGGAAGCAAAAAGAACACCATTATCTATCAAATTCATTCCCATCATACATCCTTTCGCTACTCATCAGTTTCAAAGCACAACTAAATTAAATTCCAGTTGTCGATACAAAGTTCTCGCTCAAAAAATCTCATAAGAACTATCAAGCAATGCCATTATATATACTGATTTAATCAGGTACAGTCCAATACAGTGAATATGAACACAACTTCTGATTACGAACTATTTTCATCTTTCAGAAACTTTTCGTCAGCTAAAAACGGAGTGTAACGAGAATTCAAAGAAAAAATTTGGAAGACGGGAACGTGTGAACGTAGTTAGGGCAAGTTGTGAAAAACAGGAAGTTGTACGAAATGAGTGTAGGAACTGTAATTGAGACGAATATAGAGGTTGAAACCGAAAGAGAATATACCTGAGCTGACGATCATACTTGGTTTTGGGCTCCGCCATTGTTGAGTGTGTGAAGAAGCTCGAGGTCGCTTGCTACAGACGCAGAGAGAGAGAGAGAGAGAGAGAGAGAGAGGGAGAGGAGAGAGAGAGAGAGTGAGTTAAAATGGGTACAGGCTTCTATTTAGAGATGAAATATGGAGTTCAGTGCTATTTGGGCCTCTGCCCATCTAATGTGCTGTAGATGGGGTTGGACGGTCCGATCCACTAAAATTAGCGGCAAAGGTGGGTAATACTCTGTAGGATTTTTCAATCAAAAGAAAAGGAGAGAAAAAACAATCGAATAGAATTTTATGGGAAGAAAAAAATAGATAATAATTTTAATTTGGTATATAATAATTTTAAACTAAACAATATATATATAAAAATTTAAAAGTAAAATTTGTGGATGATAAATATTTTGGACTGAAAATATCGGCTTATGAATATCATAAAATAAATGTGTGATGCTAAATTTCGTCATTGACCGTCAATTCAACTTTTAGGGATTTAATTATCCGTTTTTCATATAAGAGGATTTGATTCGTGAATGTTTAAATTTAGTGCAAGCTTTTGAAGAAGTTTCTTTCTCTCTGAATAGATTAGGTAATTTTGTTGCTCATGAATTTGCTAGCCTAGCCATTGTTGATGGTTTTATCCATCATTGTTTCTGGCAAGTGGGTTTTCCACAAAACCTTTCTTGTACAAGATTTAGCTGATCAATGAAATTTCCCAGTCTTAGAACTGTTTCAAAACAAAAAAAAGTTCTTCTCCCTCACTGCTCGGTTGGTGTAGGACATTCTCCGTTATATGGAACGAGATTAATTATTAAGAAAAACTACACTTAAAAATAGTATTTACTAATAAAAAAGATTACCATTTTTGTACTGTAATTTTATATTTTTAAAAGTTTATCATTTCAATTTTTCATTTTATCATCAATTGAACATTTGTCACCAATTTTATGATTTTTTAAAATATAATTTTTAATTAAACATGTAATATTAATATTCGTCAATAATTTATACAATATAAAATTATTACATGTGAGAAAAAATAGTCATAAAAAATATATGAATTTCCTAAATTAATTTAACCACAAGTGTCAACTGGCCCTTCAAATTTCAAATGGTCTTGCCCCAATGCTTCGGAGAGAGCCTTCTGTAGTTGCTTTGTTTTATTTAGAACCCAACCTACTCTTATTCCTTCTTATCTCTGAATTATTATAATATTAGTTTACTTTTTCGGAAGGAGTATGAGGTGCGACGCATTAAGCTTTTTAAAAGACTTCGCCCCCCAAAAAAATTTTAAATTGTTTTGATCAGAGTATCTGAAGTATACAAAAAGATATGATAATGGACTTGATATGAGTGAGTATTTTTGAAAAGTTCAGACATACAAAATAGGAGCATTGAATTTAACTACTTGGCATGATTATTAAAGTTCAAGTGAGAAAGAGTTGTTTCTTTTAATTAAATTCTCGAATTCGATTTTTGTCAAGGATAAATATTTGGGAGAGTTTTTTTTCATATATAATTTGTTTTGACTTGAATGTAAAAAAATAGGATAGTAGACGGGTCGATCTCGAATCAAGTTTAATTGAGTTTATATATTAGACAAGTCGAATTTAGATAGACAAATTTTTTTTTAACGAATAAAATATTATGTTTGAGATTGAATCGTTTAAATAATCTAATTGAGTTGTGCCAAGCTGAATCAAATTGGATAATTTAAATGACCCAAATCAAACAAACCAATGATTGTATTCATTCACAACCCTATAGAAAAGGGATGTTTAGGATGGCAAGGAAGTTGATATTGAACTTGTGATGTATAATATTATCATATATGTATTCTGACATTCCGAATCAAACTAATATATATTAAATTTTAATATTAATTTTAAAATTTAATTAATTTTAATCGAGTTAATTATTATAATTTTATATTATTCTACGTTTTAAAATTAGAGATTTATTTTGAGTTTTTAGTCAAACAACAACATATTAGATTTTAAAATTGATATTAGTTTAATTAATTTTATTTGCTTCAATTATTATAATCATATAATTTTGATCACAACCTAATTTGCATGTCAAAATTTTAATAATTGCATTAATTGTGAAATTTATTATGTCATAATTTAATTTAATAAATCAAAGTGTATATTTAGTTTTAGAATGAAGGGAGTAATTTGTAATAAAAACTTCTTATCACAAACATAATTTGCAATTCAGACCTTCATTTGTTATATTAATTTTAAAGTTCATTATATTGTCATTTGACTTAAAAATCAAAATTATACCTACCTCATTTTCAAAAAATATCAACATTTGATAATAAATTTTGGTTCAATAAAAGAGTAACGTTTGTATAATTTGTTATGATAATGTTATATTTTTAAAATTTTGTCATTATAATTTTTATTTTATCTTTAGTTAGACATTCATAATAAATTTAATAAGATAAATTTATTATCTGTACATATAATTCTCATTCAAAATACAATACTAATATTTGTAAAAAATTTACATAATTTTAAAACGGATAGAATATATTTGCACAGATAGTTTTCAATTTGGGGCTTTCAGGAAAAAAGAAAAAGCATAGGCTTCGTAATACAATAGCAGAAGGTTTGATGATGACATAATACTTCTCTGTTGATTTGATTTTCAACTCGATATTGGCCTTTTTAATTCTTCCTCTCTAAAAGTAGAGTAATATTTAGAAATAAAATTTATTCATAAACAAAGGAGCAATATTTATATGAAATTTTCCTTATGATGTTATATTCTTACAATTTTATCATTACAATATTCTTATAATATCATTAAATAAATATTTAAAATAAAATTTATTTAAAAAATTATGATTTAAACACGTAATTATCTATCAACACATACAATATTAATATTCGTCAAAAATCTAAATGTTACTTTTTTTTATGAAATTGATCGAATAATACTAAGACCACTTAATTGATATGTTTAATGTTTATTTAGTTATTTTTCATATTTTAAAAGTTTATTTAGTGAAAAATCACACACACGTATATACACATATTAATAAATAAATAATTTTCTCTTGTAATTTGTAAAATCATACGGTTATTTGAATTTTGATCTTTATACTTCTAGTATGAATTATAAAGATTAAAAGTAAGCCTTTCATAATCCTGGTTTAAAAACTCATAATTGAACGTTTTCATCTAATCATTACATGAGTTTCAAAATAGTAATCTATTTTGTAATAGAAAAAGTAAAAATTTTCATGAAAGATGATTATTATCAAACTTATTTAATTTCCAAACAAAAAATTATAATTTTTTTCACGAAAATTATAATTATTATTACCAAAAAGTGTCATTAAATCTCAAATTGTGGTTAAAAAAAATATAATTTTAATCTGATGATATCGCTTCTCAATAGTACCAAATGTCCAAAAGTAATTTAAATGGAGAAAAAACAAAGAATAGTTGACCGGAAAACAGGAAAATAAACAAGAACAAAAAAGGGCATCTCAAAGAAGGATTTATGAATGGTGAGAGGACTCGCATCGCATTAGTTTTCCAAATCTCAATATCGTTCTTTGTATTTAGAGAATATTGATGAGAAATAAAAATATTATGAGTTATACTAATATTTATATTTTAAATTTAGTTTTATGATTATAAATAATGTATTCTTAAATTTATAAAATCACTATTTACATTCATCATATATATATATACACATACACATACATATACACACACACATATGTATTATTTGTATTACAATATTATATATTAATTTAGCATAAAAACTAATATTTTATTTATATTTAAATACATCAATAACATATTATAATGATTAATTAATACATTAGTATAAAATATTAACATATGTATTATAACAAATTTTATTATATTATATAAATATTATATTATAAGTATTATATAGTATTTCATATATAATATATTAATATATTGTAGTATATAATAATAATACATAATATACAAATCTTAAATTAATATTATTTATATATTAATAATATATGTCATAATATATTAAAATGTGATTTTAATATATTATTATATAATATATTTTAATGCAAAATAACATATTATGTACTGCTATTAATTAAAGAATTAACAAATATAAATAATAAAAATAAAAATATTGTTATTTTATTATAATATATTATATATTAAAAAATTTAGTGTAAATGAGATAAATATATAATCTGTATAAATAAAAAAATTATTTTTATTTTTTATAAAATAAATAATCTGTTAAGGAAACACGATAAGGATAGCCTAAAGATGACAATTCAAAAAAGTACCTCTACTTTTTCTTTTTTCTTTTTTATGTAATTTTTTTATTAAAGTATCTCAACATAGGCACGTTCCATAATCTCCCGTAAGCAATGCTGTTCAAATGCTCGTGGTCCCGCCCTGTGAGGCATATGTGAAAGTGAAAGCAGAAGAAGAAAAATGCTTTTCTGTTTTGTTATCGCCTATTTTATTCGATGGTATTCATAAAGTGTTTTACACCGGTGTCTTATCACAGATTTTTTATTTTATAAATTAAGTTATATTTTCTTATATCTTTCAAAAATTTTAATTTTTAAGAATTACAAAACATTTCTATTATACAGATTTGAATAATTTATTTTTTAATGTAAATATTCACTGTTTAAATATCTTAATAGATTATTTAATTTGAGAATTTTGGTATAGATATAATTTTTAAAGTTTCAATCTTTTATTTCTTAAAATAGAGATTATAAAAAATATAGGAGAACCGGTGTGACTGCTCTAAGCGTTTAGCATTTCGTGAGGACTGCATTTGTTTATTATTATTCTATTTATTTCACAAAAAAGAGTTATATTTGAATTTTTGATGTATATTAATATTACATATTTGATTGATAATTTTATGTTTAAATAATATATTTTTCTTACAAAATTTGTTATAAATATTTAATTAATTATAAGATAAAAAAATTATAATGATACAATTTTGAAAATATAGCATTATAATAAAAAAAATTATGCAAATGTAATTTTTTTTATTTTGTGAAACAAATATCATTTTTAGATATAACTCTTTTTGGAGAATGAAGGGAGTATTATTTTTTAAATATCTTAATATAATAATATACGAAAGTTATGAAAATGGGACCTAGGAAAAAGAGAATTTTCTATTTTAGAATTATTGCCACGAATAGTTTTTAGTCTCAACCTTTAACAACAGATTGATCGAAAAGATCAAAATGACATCTTCTAATTGATTAAACTTTTTATGTGTTCACATATTATCTTTGTTTATAAGCTATTTTTGATAGAATCTTACTTTTTGATGACTTTAGTTTAAAATTATTACATTAATTTGTAAATGGCCAGTATGTCATCGTTAATTTATTATTTATATAAGTAATTTTTAATTAAAAAAATGCAATATTAATATTGACTAGTAATATGTGTCATGCTACAATTTCATTAGTACACTGTAAAAGTAAATAAATAAATAAAATAAGGAAAGAAAGAAACAAAAATGACCGAAATATTAGGGGAAGAGAAAAGAAAGCCAAGTCCTATTGTCCAAGTGGCCACCTTCCCTTCCCTTTCCTTTCTCCGTTCCACAGTATATATATATATACACGCATGGAGTATATATTTGCAGCTCCGATTCTTCCTTCTTATAGCAATCAAATTCAATCGGCACGCATCCCAACACATCCACACGCCCATGTCTTCCCTTTCGACAAGGCACCCATTCCATTAATTACTTCACCTCTGTGAATTCATGTAACTGTCTTATCTCTCTGCACTCGAATCAACATCGTCGTCGTCGTCATCGTCTAAGTGTTTGTTTGAATGCGCGACTGATCACCATTTTTCACAATGTATAAAAGGTCATACTCTTCTCTCCTCAGGAGAGCTTATTCTTCTTCTCCTTCTCCTTCTCCTATCACCAAACCTCTATCCAACCAACCTCTGTCTTCGATTCCTCCTCCATCATCTTCACCGAACCAGTACCGATCTCTCCGCTACTTTCGCTCTCTCCCGCGGTGGAGTCACGGCGTTGATTGGAAGTCTCCGGTCAGTCTCAGCTCTCAGATCAGGTCTTCATCTCCCCTCCTCGACCGCCTCCAAAGAAAATTCGCTACTATGGGTACTTTCACTTTTCCTTGTCTTTTTACGTTCTTCAATTCATGAGCTAGTCTCTACTAATGGTAGAACGATCATTCTGTTTTAGCATGTTAATTTTAACCCGTGAAATTGAAATAGTCTGTTTCATCCGAAAAACGAAGTGCTTATAGCTTATTTAACATATTAAACAAAAAAAAAACGTATTTATTTTCTCTTATAGAAAATCAACAATAAATGTCGTGCAAGTCCTTTTAAAACATTACAAATAACCTCGGTTGGAGGTGCCTTCTTTTTAAACATTTAATTATTTAACAGTTTATTTGAAAATATTTTTTTCTTTACCGAATTCAACAATTTATTACATAAATAAACTTATTTAAAAAAAATTGTATCAATATAGTTCCCAGCTTATTTCAGCTCATATTTATTTAAATAAGTTGAATTTAAACATAAGCGCATATTGCCAAACAGGGCCATAGTAGGCCCCTTTTTTGGTGTTTATTTAACAAAACCTTCACATATAATTAATATGTAAAGTTCTTAGTATTTCTGTTCCTGAGTATGGTAAATGATACTTGTGGTTACTGTCCAAGTAACAAATTTTAATTTGTGTATGAGTTCAGCCTCTGAGCATGCTTTCAAGGATATCCTGACAAATCTTCCCAAACCTGGAGGTGCAGAGTTTGGAAAATTTTATAGCCTCCCTGCTCTTAATGATCCAAGGATAGGTAATCTATTTAAACTTCGCTAGAAATGTAGACAGTGTATCGTTTTCTTTCAAGGATTGGTTACTTACTTTTAGTCTCGTTCTTTTTCTTCCTGTAACAATCAACATTTGGTGTTCTGCTTTTCCTTTTATGAACCCCAGAAAGGCTCCCATACTCTATTAGAATCCTTCTTGAATCGGCAATACGTAATTGTGATAACTTTCAAGTCACCAAGGATGATGTTGAGAAAATCATTGATTGGGAAAAGACATCTCCCAAGTTAGTAGAGATTCCTTTCAAACCTGCCCGAGTTCTCTTGCAAGTAATGGGATTACTCATTTAATCTACATATTGTTATAGTCAATACTCAATAAGGCAATAATCACATTGCAACTAAAACCCTTGCTTTGCTTTGGCAGGATTTTACTGGTGTACCAGCTGTGGTTGACCTTGCATGTATGCGCGATGCCATAAACAGACTTGGCAGTGATTCTAATAAGATCAATCCTTTGGTAAGTATATATGTTTTCACATTTAACAAACTAACATCATATTTTGATTGGGTATGAATTGGTCTTGTTTGAAATGTGAAGATTCACAGCAAGTGATATTTATCTATTTTTGCGTAACTGCATATCCCGTTATTTAGCAGTAAATAGTGAAAACCATTTAGCTCTTCATTGCCATACTAATTTCGGAGTAATTGGTGTATCCTTTAGAGGTGCACAAACAATTATAATTTGAGTTTTCTTACTGTTCTGTGTTCCACTATTCTGGGTGAAGGTCCCTGTAGATCTTGTCATTGATCATTCAGTTCAAGTTGATGTAACAAGATCGGAAAATGCTGTGCAAGCAAATATGGAGCTTGAATTTCAGAGAAACAAAGAGAGATTTGCATTTTTAAAGTGGGGATCAAATGCATTCCACAATATGCTTGTTGTTCCTCCAGGTTCTGGTATTGTGCATCAGGTATCAAAGCATATATTGGATGACTTGTCTGTTTTGAGTCAATAGATATTGCTATTACTTTGTTTTTCCCTTTGTATATCTATTATGCATAGGATGCAGCAATTCTTTGAATTTTCTTCCTGCTTTATTTTTGCAGTGAAGAAATTATAATTGATAAGGATGTAGTGCAACATTGGATTTAATTTCAGGTTAATCTTGAATATCTTGGACGAGTTGTTTTCAACACTGAAGGCATACTATACCCTGATAGTGTAGTTGGAACTGATTCCCACACGACTATGATTGATGGTTTAGGAGTTGCTGGGTGGGGTGTTGGAGGTATCGAAGCGGAGGCAGCGATGCTTGGGCAGGTAAATGCTATAATAATTCAACCAAAGCTCAATGAATTTATGGTGTTCACCTCTGAAATCTAGTCTTATTTATTTATTTTCAAATAACAGTCTATTTTGATGGTTAATTGATTATGTCCTCTGTACATACTACATGGTGGGGAATGGCTACATTAAGTTATTGAATGTAGCAAGTATTAAACTAGGTTGAATTCCCCATATTAACGCAATAGGATCTGCATGGGGGCATCATCTCGGGTCATTTTCCATGTGATGTTGCTTTTGGGTTTGTCAGGCTTTACTCTTTAGCTGTCTGAAGCTTTATTCAAGTACATAATTTAGCATCCTATTGGCATGCTAAAGTTGTTAATACTCCAGAAAATGTTACTTTGTAGAATTGTTTTAGAGTTTTCTCTGCTACTCCTTCCATTCCTCTTCAATTTCTTGCCCATGATCAGTATATTTGTTTCAACTGTGCGTTCTTACTAGTTTGAAGATTGTTTATTTTTGTCTAGTGTATGTTAACTTTTTATAATAACTTGATTAAGCGTAGTATTTTTGTGCTTTCATCATCCTTTGAACTGGCACATGTACTGTTGAAGATACGATCTAATGCTATAATTCCAATAATGTCAGCCAATGAGCATGGTTCTGCCTGGTGTTGTTGGGTTCAAGTTATCTGGAAAGTTACGGAATGGTGTCACAGCTACTGACTTGGTTCTTACAGTAACACAAATGCTGAGGAAGCATGGTGTTGTTGGCAAATTTGTTGAGTTCTATGGTAATTGAAGTTGAAAGCTATGACAGCTAACCTTCATGCTTCTAATTTATAGAATGCAGCCTGTTAAATGTGTATTTATGTGTAGGGGATGGAATGGGCGAGCTATCATTAGCTGACAGGGCAACCATTGCTAACATGTCTCCTGAGTATGGGGCAACAATGGGATTCTTCCCTGTAGATCATGTCACTTTGCAGTACCTTAAATTAACTGGAAGAAGCGATGACACAGTAAGTATTTAGTTGCCATCTATGAGCACCCCAGTGGCTATGATGCTAATAAACTTTGTTGCTTCCACCCTCTCTCCCCATCTCTTTCTCTTCTGACAAATTCATCAATGTTCTTCTTGATGAATTCAGGTGGCAATGATAGAAGCATACTTGCGTGCTAATAAAATGTTTGTTGATTATAATGAGGTAAGGTATTTTATGATATGTAATGTGTAATGTGGTTTGTTTGTAGTTGTTGCATTCAAAGATGACATTCAATCTCTTAAAATGCAGCCTCAACAAGAAAGAGCATATTCATCTTACTTAAGTCTAGACCTTGAAGAAGTTGAACCATGTGTTTCAGGGCCAAAGAGGTTTGCATTTTTGTGCTCTCTAAACAGTAATTATTTGTTATTAGCATCTAACAGCGATAAGTGGGATCCTTGACAGGCCTCATGATCGGGTTCCTTTGAAGGAGATGAAGGCTGATTGGCATTATTGCCTTGATAACAAAGTTGGATTTAAAGTAAGTGTGAAACTTAATATTTCTACAATTTTTTGTTATACCTCTTTCAAGGTTCTTTAATAAATTTTTTTGTACATATATATTCTTCGTCTATTTTTAATGGTTTTAGTGAGTTTAAGTTCCAAACAATGACTCCAAATATATATTTATATCTTTCCACAAATGCATAATTATTTTGGATGAACCACTATCTTTCAAATATAATTTATCCATTTGGTTATTTTGCGGCACGTTATGTGTAAAGGTTATATTTCATTGTTTCTGGGAATGATCATAACAATGATAATAATTATTTTTTGATAATCATTATCTTTAATATATCTCTTGGTTATCTTTTGGTAGTTTGTCTGTAGAGGTATCTCACGTTTTTCCATTTTCTCCAAACCTGTAACCATGATGCAGGGTTTTGCCGTACCAAAAGAGGCACAAGAAAAAGTGGCAAAATTCTCATTCCATGGACAGCCAGCAGAGCTCAAGCATGGCAGTGTTGTGATTGCCGCTATCACAAGTTGCACAAATACATCAAATCCCAGTGTTATGCTAGGGGCAGCCCTTGTTGCAAAAAAGGCTTGTGAATTAGGTCTACAGGTCAGTTGTGGTGGCATGAGTTATATAATCTTATACTGGTTCTTGTGTGCCTCCTGAAGCCACTTTCCTTATTTTGTCAGTTCTAGTTCTATTTGCCTTTTTCTATATGAGATAATATGTAGGAGCTCCGTTGTCTCTTCCTAATGCTTAATTGCTGATGGCAGGTCAAACCATGGATAAAGACGAGCCTTGCTCCAGGTTCTGGCGTTGTAACAAAATATTTGCTCCAGAGGTATTCCTTCTGTTTATATAGGCATAGGAATTTGCTCCTTAAACAATTATCATCCTGCAGTACATAACTCTTCCACTCTCAAAAGAAACATGTTATTTATCTGGATGTAGTGGGCTGCAAAAGTATTTGAATCAACAAGGCTTCCATATTGTTGGATATGGCTGCACAACCTGTATTGGTAATTCTGGGGAATTAGATGAATCAGTTGCTTCTGCTATAGCAGAAAATGGTATTGTTTCATCTTTTATTCTTTCTGCATCTACTCTTTGTTAATTGGACACCAGCACTGCTGGTTAACATGTTGCAAGATCACAAGAACAACTATGACACTGACAATTTTGGGATTCTTCTACAGATATTGTTGCAGCTGCTGTTCTTTCTGGAAACCGGAATTTTGAGGGCCGTGTTCATGCTTTGACGAGAGCAAACTACCTTGCTTCGCCTCCTTTAGTTGTTGCCTATGCCCTTGCTGGCACGGTAATGAATCAACGATAGTTGTATTTCCTAAATTTTTTGGCTCACTAGTTCCCTATAAAGAATATAATGGAGGAACCCTGAGAAATGGATAAAAAACGTTAGACAAGAGGGTTGAAACTTGAGACAAGTAGGCGTTGTCTAGCCACATCCTCAAAAGTTGACCTATGGGAAGATGCATCTAAGATTTTGACTTCAAAAGCGATCTGTTAAATCTCATAATTGGTAAAATAATGTCAAAACAAAAGAACTTCACATCTTCCAGAGTGACCATAGAAGAAAATCGCAGCCTGTTAAGTATCAGTTACCCAATTGTGATGTGGAAAACATGAACGGCGTGGAAGGCTAATCTAGAAATACATACAAAGACACAGTTAACACCACACCCCAAGTATAGATGTAGCTAAGTGCTGCAATACTATTGTCCCAACCCCTCATTTAAGGATTAAGGTCTTAGGAAAAGGTCTGGGTTGAATAGTAACAGAAGACTAAAAAAAATTTGTGTGCATTGTACAAGATGTGAAAATTACTTCCAATAAAATATGAAAGATACAAATTATCGTGTAAAAGTTTAACAAATTTTTCAGAAGGAAGCCACAAAGTGTTAACCAGGGGGAGTTTTATCTGATGCACCGGATTCTACCTATCTTAGGTAAACGTGAAGAATGGAAGATTGTTAAGGCTGATGAATAGATTGCATTAAAATGGCCACAATGAGACAAAGGATGTCTCACCCTCTAATTTATGCAGTAGAATCAAACACCATATAGTCTGATCAGTCTCCATAGGATTTTCATATCTTCAATCCACACTTGATAACTTTTATTTATTTATATATTTATGACAGGGGGATGAATTTCTTGGCTAAAATTTTTATACCCTTAGGTACAATAGTTTTTATTTCTTATTTTTGGTTTTGGGGGGTGGGGGGTTGGGGGCTGGTTACATAAGGGGCGAAGTGCCCAGTACAATAGTATTTTATATAGTTTTTAAAATACTCTAAAGTGTCTTGATATTACTTCCAAAATAATTGTAAAATGTATCGTTATTGTACGAATCGTATCGTATCATGGCTGATACTTGCAATACGGTGATTAATTGTATCGCATTGTCTGTGTATCGTATGATTCTAATAACTATGCCCCCGGTGCCTCAGCATAATATGTATCAAATTTATTTTACAGGTTGACATTGATTTTGAGAAAGATCCAATTGGAGTTGGCAAGGATGGCAAGAATGTCTATTTTAGGGATATATGGCCGTCTACTGAAGAAGTTACCGAGGTACCCTATTGTAACCTTGCTGATTAGCATCTAATAAAGATGTTATATTTTAAGAGAAATAACTTGCAGTGGTGTACCTTTTAGGTTGTTCAATCTAGTGTATTGCCTGATATGTTCAAGAGTACTTATGAGGCTATCACAAAGGGTAATCCAATGTGGAATGAGCTCGCAGTGCCTACATCAAAGTTGTACTCATGGGATCCAAATTCTACTTACATTCATGAGCCCCCATATTTTAAGAACATGACTATGGATCCTTCTGGACCCCATGGAGTGAAGGATGCCTACTGCTTGCTAAATTTTGGTGACAGTATAACAACAGACCATATCTCGCCAGCAGGGAGTATTCATAAGGATAGTCCAGCTGCAAAATTCCTGCTTGAGCATGGGGTGGATCGCAAGGACTTCAACTCTTATGGAAGTCGACGTGGTAACGATGAAATCATGGAAAGAGGAACTTTTGCCAATATACGCCTTGTTAACAAGTTGTTGAATGGGGAAGTTGGCCCAAAGACAGTACATATTCCCACAGGAGAGAAACTCTATGTGTTTGATGCTGCTTCCGTAAGTTTTTTATGTTTTATTTTTATCAAGAACCTCCACATAATTGTAGTCATTAACTTCTTATATTGTTCTATGCTTATTCAGATATTAAATTTGTAACTTATTACTTGTCGCAATTATCAGAGGTACAAGGCTGCTGGTCAGGATACTGTTG
This sequence comes from Centella asiatica, assembly GCA_014636745.2. NCBI lineage: Eukaryota > Viridiplantae > Streptophyta > Magnoliopsida > Apiales > Apiaceae > Centella > Centella asiatica. Next base: position 17,631,578 of record CM025782.1, read on the forward strand.
TATTAGCTGGAGCAGAATATGGAAGTGGAAGCTCCCGAGATTGGGCTGCGAAGGGCCCAATGTTGTTGGTTAGTATTACTCAATCTTGGGCTTGAAGAAATATCATTAGCTCTTTATTAACTTGTTATAAATTTAACAGGGTGTTAAAGCTGTAATCGCAAAAAGCTTTGAGAGGATCCATCGGAGTAATTTGGTAGGGATGGGTATTATTCCACTCTGCTTTAAGGCTGGAGAAGATGCAGACACACTAGGACTCACCGGTCATGAGCGTTATAGCATTGATCTACCAACCAAACTTGATGATATCCGTCCTGGTCAAGATGTTACTGTCAGTACTGATACAGGAAAATCCTTCACTTGTACTGTTCGCTTTGACACGGAGGTAATTCTCTATTTCATTTTACTCACAGGGTAATGATCTAGTTAAAATGATGGGCAGTACATTGAACCTGTAATATTATAGGACAAAATTGCTTCAGGTTTAAACTGTGGAATTTTCTCACTTGTCTTCGATTATCTGAGCACATGCAGTATAACTTATTTACAACACACACACACACGTGCTCACACACACCCTCGTGTTTGTATCGTATAAGTATCTATGTACTTTCATGAATATATTTTACTGTTTTGGCAAACAAATTTCATTATATTCAACATCCCTATTAGTAACGTAGCACATTTGAAAAAGTAAGGTACATATATTTTCTGGCTGCTATGAAGTACTTTGTAATCAATATTCATAGTTTACATCTTATTATTTATGTACCCAACTATGTCTGAAATTTTTAATGCTTTAAGTTTGGTTTTTTTTTTTTTCCTTTTTGGGTTAAAGTTTTTGTATTTGTTATGGCTACAGGCTACATTTTGGTTGTGAACGTGAGATTGGGTTAGGTTTGACACTTAACTATACATATGGTTTTGCAGGTGGAGTTAGCTTATTTCAATCACGGAGGGATTCTTCCATATGTTATTCGCCAACTAATTAAACAGTAAGGGATCCCATTGTTACTTTGCGGCAATGCTCTATTTACGAGCTCTTGAATGTGTATAATGTGAGAAGATAAAAATTTTCAACAATATAAAGGTCTCCTGAACGGAAATGAATTTCACTTCCCAGATCAGCAAAGTTTGGTTTGTAGTGGAGTAAAAGAGCAAATTTTTATTTTGGTTTTTGGTTTCTTTTAGTCAATAATTCTTATTGGGATGAAATCCTGTTTCATTTGGACTTGAAAGATTATGGGGGAGAGTACCCCATTCCACTGTAGTCCCATGATTTAGGAAATAAGAGAACATAAGAAAAAAGAAAATCGTTTAATTTCTTTGAGCAGCGGCCAGCCATCAAGATTACTAATGTAACACACTTTGAATGCTTATATTCCACTTGGATATATACTTATCATGTTCAGGAAACTGGAAAAACCTTGTTCATTCTATAATTCTTTGCTACCGTGTGATCCCATGCATTTAAAAGATCTATAAGTTAATTTGACATTATTTAAAAGATTTATAAGTTGTAACCAGAAAAAAAAAGGTTCATTAGTTAATTTGACATTGTTTTACTGGTAATCAGATCTTTTTGTTATCAATATTGTTCTGTATTTTGACTAATAATTAGATTTATCGCATTACTTGCGAACTACTAAACTACAATAGAGATGGTAACTCAAGTTGTTGAAACTTGAAATGTCCCCGTATTTCATATCATCTATATTTGTAGTGACCATTTTACAGCGGCTAGTTGGGGATTTATTCCCTGTAAGATCCCCAAGGGGACTTCTCGCACCAGTAATTATTATTTCATATATTTTAAAATTAGAGATATATTTCTCTTTTAATATAGTATTATTTTATAAATTCTATAATTTTGTTAGTAATATGAATATGTACTAATATTAAAGTATAAACTTATGTATTTAAGAATATTCTTCATACATATTATATGATATTTCACTTCAAAATTCTTAAAAATAATAGAATTTTACTTTAATTTTGAATTATAAGATTTTGTAAATTTATTTTATATGAATGAAGTATATCTCAACTTTTGGGATGGAGGGAGTAATCTGATAATCGCAATTTGGGTGTTGGATCTGAGGCTAGATCCTTTGTCATATTTGATGTTCTATTTTATATCTGATGATTTCCTATAATTGATATATATATATATATATATATATATATATAATTTTTAATTTTTATTAAAAAATTTAAAATCCTAAAATGATGTGACAAAAAGAGATGAGATACAACATAAAATACCAAATGAGATATGATATTCCAAATTGCCCGATCTATGCCCCATTTCCCATGAATTAGAGCCTTTCCCCAGTTGAGCCAGCGGCAAGCAGTAGATATATAGGAGAGCTTCTATACCATTATATGATAAAACTTAAATGATATATTTAATCTCTTTCTTTTCAGCTTGTTCCAAATTAGAGAAATTCTGCTCCTCTTTGTAAATTGTAACAACATACTTAACGTGTCATTACAATTTATTTTTAGTATATAAAGTGACATTTTTACCACTTGCGGTGAGGTGATATGCTATCTTGCTTCTCTACTAATTCAAATTCTGACAAAACTTATACCTGAAAAAAACTATCAACTCAAACATGAAAAGTAACTCAAGCTTGTTTCTTAATAATGACTTAAAGTGAATTATTAAATTAAGAATTTTGTTTAGAAACAAACGCTTAAAGTGTGGGTTTAACTTACAAATGAAATATTAAGGAAAGAAAAAGTAGTTCCTAAACAGGTACCAAGTTTGGGAAAATTGTCCTATTTTTATCATAAGAATCTTAAAATTGGGACTAGTTTTCTTAGCACAATACAAATCTTAAAATTTCAAATGTCCCTTTATGTAGTTGGGACAGGTGGACACATGTTTATGTATAAATACTTTCGTCACAGATGATAGATCCCAGATTCTCTGTCAATTAAGATGATAATAAATAAGTTTTTCTTTAATTATTAATTTATGTGTGTGCGCGCATAAATACTTTCATCACAAATGACAAATCCAGATTCCCTACTAATTATGATGACAATAAAATAAATTTTCTTTAATTATTAGAGTAATCATTTTCATTCTTTCGGTTACATAAAAAAATGTTTAATTTAAAAATTTGCAAGTAAGAAATATAATACAATTTTATGATATTCTCAACTCTGCAACTCTTTTTGTAAGATGTATTACATCTGTATTCATTTTACAAACACGACTGTTTGAGGGACACGATGGAGTAATTTTAATCTATACAAGATAACCCAAGGAAAGGGATTAATAATATTTTAATGAGTCATTCATTATTATAAGTATAAAGAGAAATGTTGTGTGTGCTCTCCTCCCTCACGCGTAGAAATGAAAAAAGGACAGACCGATTTACTTCCGATCAGCTCTTGAAAAGATTAACTCGATTAATATGATCTTAATTGATTTTTAGAACTAAATCAGTTTTAGAGCGGTTTAGGTTTTGGTCTCGTTCGTTCTTTTTCTTTTTTCAAAACATATTTAACTTATTTTTAAAAAATAAAATATTAAAGATCAATTTGCAACAAATATAATTGCTATAAACTAATAGTCTATTAAAAATATACAAATTTTAAATCAAAAAATCAAAAATATAGAATAACTTTAGAATTATTTTATTAATATAAGTTTTTCAACTTTGTATCGTAGGAAAACTTAAAATAAGTTTGAATTATTAAGAAAATTATGATAAATTGAGAAAATTTCAATAAATTATGAGTGTAATATACAAAAATTTTAACAAGTTCAATCTCAGTCCAATCTGATTCTTTGTTTGGTCTTAATCTCATTTTCAAGTCAGTTTTTTGTTATTACGTGCAGTACAATTTAGATTATGTTAATTTTTTATCTTAATAATATGATTTTTTAAAACTTTACGGGCAATCTTAAACTAAACGGATCCCTTAACAAATCAATTTTTTTAGTTGGATTCCAAATCTATCTCAATAGGCCTCTTTCGTGCGTTCACTCGTCTTATTTATTTTGGATAGTGACCAACTTCCCATCTCTCATTCTCCGTGTATGTCTATTTGGTGAACGAAGTTGATTGTGTTAATGCTCCTGGCTATTTGTAATAGAAAAAAGCGACAATATATTTGTACTAGGTAAAATCTGGTAAAAAGGAGAAGCTAAAAAGATACTCCGTAGAAATAAACTTCCCAAATTTTTGCAAAAGATCGGACTGTGGCTTTATTTTGTTTCTGATATTAAGAAAAACTAACATAAAAATTTATCTGAATTATTATACATAGGATCTTTAATCCGAGTAATGATATTTTCACAAAAAAAATTGATAATCACAAAAATTATCATACCATTAAACAGATACTCCTAATTACTATTATGCAGAAAAATAAATCAAAACTCAAAAAGGGTGAAACTGAAAGAATTAGCAATTATGCATAGACACAGTCGGTCACTATGATGAACACAAACAATCAAGAAATGTACATTACAGTATGGAGTTAGTCACAGAACACACACACAGACACACACACAGACACACACAAACACACACTCAGAGATATGCATATAATGTATAATTTCCTCTAAATTAGTACTGGTCCTCTGGAATACTCTCCAAATCTGGCTTCCACTTACCATTTGTGCCCCCTCTTCCTCTTCCTGGGTCACTTGTAATTTTAGAAACTTGTGCTCTTCTCAACTTGATTGCAGCACTCAACAGTTGTTCCACCCCAGCAGCAGCAGCAGCAGCAGAAGTAGTAGAATAGTTAGACAACGACGATTCCTTCAAAATTTGACTCAACTGGCTCTGTGTCACCACAACTCTAATCCTCACAACCCCTTCTGATCTACCTTTATTACAGCTGCCACTGCTTTCTAATTTCAAATGTCTCTTTTCCTCATCACCAACATTATTAATATCATCACAACGTACCGATGATGATGATGATGATGTTCCTATCTTTGATGATGATCCCGTCCACATCCCTTCAACACCTTTTGCTTCTGCATTCTCGGTCTTCATACAACCAAAACATGTCTTTCTTATCATCGCGCAATTCCCCATTTCGAAAAACACAACAAAATTTTGAAACAGAATCAAATGAGCTGATGTAGAAATTGTCAATATAAAGAAAATGAGGGAGTAAGTAATTAATAAAGCACATGAAATGCCGGTTTGTACGCAGAGAATTTGCGAAAAGAAATGATTAATAAGGCAAAATGTGACGAATATATATATATGAAGTTGTTTAATTAAAAATCAAGACCACTTATGAATGTTTATATAATTGAAGATATATGGGAATAAGTGGTTTGTTAGACACAGACAAAAGGTTATGCTAAAAATCTTAGTTCACCAAAAAAACACACCCCCAAAGGGCGGTACGTTGCGTTATGTCATCTTCCGGGACCCCGTGCATTTGTAGGCAACAACTTTCGATTGCTTGTGATTTTATTTTTTTAATATTATATAATTATTATTCTCGATTTCTCGTCATTTATTTTTTACTCTTCGAGACTCAATAAATACTATTCTAACATTTTTAACAGTCTAATATGTAAGTATTACTTTAATTCTTATTCGAGATCTATAATTTTTTACACTTAGTTGAGAATTGTCTTTAAAAAAAGTGTAGGAGGAAATTAATCGTTATATTAGTCAATTTAGGAAGTTGACATATCTTCATTAACTTGTACTCTTCGATCAATAATATAGAGTAGTTGTATGTAGAGAATTAATTTTTAGAGAGTATTAATTTGTTAAAGAAAAATATAAATTCATATGTTACAAAGTGAAGCGCGGTTGCGAAAACCCGCATTCCAAACTGAGTACAAACTTGAGCTAGAAACATTGCTTATAATCATCCCTAGTTGTTTTGTTTGTGGACAACAAGCTAGCCAATTTTGTGAACTTCACTTTTATATTGAAGTCTTAGAAATTTTATCGTAACCTTTAATTTTGTTTTAAAATTAGAGATATATTTATTTTTTAATGCAGTATTATTTGTAAATCATATAATTTCATTTGTGAAATAAATGTATAATAATAATAAAACATAAAAGTTTGTGTTCAAGAGTGTTCTGTACGTATATACTTTATAATATTTCACTTTAAATTTATTAATAATAAAAAATTTCACTTTAATTTTGAATTATAAAATTTCGCAAACATATTTCGTATAAATTAAAATGTATTTCTAATTTAAAATTGATGAAATATATTATTAACTCAACAACTATTAATTAAAGGTTTAGTTTAAAAATGCAAGAATAATTTATTATATATTTTGATTTGGTAAACTTAGAAGCTAAACCTAAACGGCATGTGACGGTGCTTGCGTCGTTTCCGGGCCATGCATTCAAGTTCTACCACGTACAGCTCATGTTCTATGTTTTATGTTTTATGTGGAAACTGCTAAGTGAGTCTAACAATTTTTAAATATATCCTTTTAAAGTGGAGTATATGTTGCAAATGTTTAAATTTGTGTTACATATATCTATTACTTTGTTGTACTTCATTTTTTGATTTCTTCAAAATCAAAATTTAAAATTTTCGTTGAACTAATATATATTTTATGCATAAAGGTTTAAGGTGAAAAACTATAATTTAATAGGGTAACATAGGATTTTCCTGTTTTGAAATGTACTCAGTAGAGAATTCTAGTGTTAGAAGGGTCACACAATTTTCCAATACGCAATAGTAATGAGTATGTTAAAAATTCATTACATAAAAAAAAAATAATTAATTTTACAAAAGATTCACAATTTTTCTCTATTATTTTTTATATTCTGAAATTGTTGCAGAATACGTTTTCAATGGCGCAATAACGAGATCCTGCCAGCATCGTTCTTGTTTTGGTCTGATAGCGTGTCATAAGAGAAAAAGGAAAAATACGTGTTTTTTTTTCATCTTCTAGTGTATGTTAGAAGTCAAATAAATTTATTAAATTATAATATTCTCTCTATTCCAAAATTTAAAAAAATTATTTTTAATTTGTGATATATATTTGTAAAAATTCCAAAGTATAAAAGTCGTATTTAAGAATAATTTAACCCTTATACACTCCACAACAACAGTTTACTTCAAAAATTTGCTCCTTTTTCAGTACAAAGTTTTCCATTAAATTTCGCCGTAATTAATTTCACGTTCCATTAATTTTTAAAATAAAAATTTAGTGATCGACAATAAATAGCTATGAATTAATCGATATATTATGTATATATGTTCAGTGTATAGGGAGTCCCATAACTTGAGGGTTTGTTGAAATGTTTGGAAATTTGACGCGTAATTTATTTTACAAGGACATGCATTATATTATTGGAGTATCTTTCTATATCACATGGGGGTTAGGTATTACTTGGTCACTTTCCTATATGTGCTATATAATGCAAGTTGCTATCTGATGTTGGAGTTGTTATAATAATATTTATTAAAAGTATAATTTTATTGTAAGAAAAGTAAATAAAGTACAGTTTTACTATATTTGGAAATGTAATGTTGTATTATTCGTTATTTTGACAATATATTTAAAGTTTTTGGGGAGGAGAAAAGAAACTCTGTTTCATTTCAAAAGTAAGAAGAGAGTAATTTGAAAATTTTTATAAATGATTTCTTGCCATTTCTCTTTTAAATGAAAAACACCTATAACAAGCTCAACTTCTTAATTTTATCATCTTTTAATTTATCTTATTTTATTTGCCTTTCTCTCTTCAAAAGAAAAAAGAAACTCAAATACGCGTACATTTTGCTCCTTTTTAATTTTACTCTCACCTTTTCTCTCTATTCTCCCTCTTTTACAACTTTAGATGGAGCTATAACTTATAGTCCAATAATTATACGTGAATATATGTTATTATTTCATGCGAATTGATTGTAGATTGATGTTGATACTTCTAATAGAGTTCAGATCTCCTATCTTACTAAATGTTACATCTTATATCTTATCATTTCTTGTAAGTGACCCATGAATTTTTTTATTTTTTTTAATTTAAAAATTTAAAATTTTAAGATAATGTGATAACTTTAAAAAAGAATAAGACGAAAGATAAAACACCAAATGAGATAAAAAAAAAATTTAATCCTTCTAATAAGCAAGAAATTGCTTTATATGTATCGATATCTACGTTTATGTCCTAATTAGTTTTATAATCTTACACGACTACTTAATTATGTTAATTTTTTATTATAAAATTTAGATTAAGGAAGACTCCCTAGTTCAAAATAATGTATACTATAAAACAGTTAAAATGTTTATAATAATATTCACTTATTATACATCAAGAATTTACACGATTGATAAGATATTTAATAAAAATACATATTAAAATTTATTATATGAACCGATCTTCATTAGCACTTAATCATATTATTAAATCCGTGGTAGATATGGAAAAGATGACCAGTATTTTCAATACCAAAAATCTTAAAATAATCTAATAAAAACAAGTTGATTAGATAATAAATTAACATATATCAATGTAGAGCAACATATATTATATAATAAGGCTTACGTACTATGATTATATTAAATGGCCAAACGATAAGCACTAAAAAGAAAAAAAAGAAAATCTCAGCTAATCAACCAGAAAACAATAGAACTCAAAGATTTAGCATCACATAAATAAATAAATAAATAAATACTCAAAGCATAAGTTCTGGACCTTCTGTTATTGGCTAAATATTTGGAGTATCAGATTAGGTGGCGGATATTGGGATCTGACACTGACTGAGCTCGTAACTTAAATCATTATAGGAAATATTAAATATCAGTTATTTTATTGGAGTGAAATTACATATATATGAAAATTAATCAAGGGTTCTGTCATTTTATTGGAGTAAAATTAAATTGCAGTGATAATCTTTTTAAATTCTTGTATTCTAGTAATTTACGTAATTAACATATATATTATTCTAATTCTACATATAATTATACGGAGTATTCAAAATTCCAAATTAATGATTACAACTCCGTTCAAACATCTTAATTAATTAACTAACTAACTAATTCAACTAAAAAAAGGTAACAATAAATAAATAAATAATTTGTTGCGTTTGATCTGATGAATTAATTAATTAATCACCGTCATCATAAGAAAAATGTCCACCTCAATTACTATAAACATTCAACCATCACGAGGACGACGACGGCCACATAGCAAATTAGCAACTAAGTTAGTCCCATCAAAATCATCGCGGATTTCACCACAAACAAATAAACTTAAGTAATATTTGTTGGAAAATATTTGGAAAAATAAGATATTTGAAATGGCTAAATCAAAATTAAAGAAAGTTAGAAATCCGAGGTACGCGTAAACATATTTCCTTAAAACAGTTTAGTCCCCTCACTAGGTGGTTCAGAGGATCGTTGGACTACAATTTAGTCCCCTCACTAGATGCTTCACTAGGTGCTTCACTAGGTGCTTCAGAGGATCGTTGGACTACTGTTTCCCAAGATACAACGGATTACAGAGACCGGACTTGGCACAAAGTCTGTTTACTGTCGAACAGTACTAGAAACTGTAATGAATACTTGAATAAATGAGAAATTAAAAAACAGGGCTGGAAGATTGTATATTTTATGTTTTTCTATTCTGCTGGAATGAGCCTCAATTTATAGGCAAGGGAGAACCGTTCAGTCAAACCACGTTTCCATTAACTCAGATGTAATGCCACGTTCTCAACTGTCAAAATACATGGCCACGTTCCCAACTGTTAAGTTACAGGACCACGTTCTCAACCGTTAAGTTACAGGGTCATGTTCCCAACCGTCATCGTTAGTGGATTACGCCCCCTCTATTTGCGGGCATCCCCTGACGACGCGGACGACACCCCCTAACGGGTACTCGGCACACCCTGACGGTCATGCGGCACCCCCTAACGGCCTTCTCGGCACACCCTGATGGATACTCACATCCCTTGACGGGTTTCTCGGCACACCCTGACGGTCACCCGCATCCCCTGACAGGCTTTCTCGGCATACCCTGACGGACATTCACATCCCCTGATGAGCCTTGGGCTGGAAGATTGTATATTTTCTGTTTTTCTATTTTGCTGGAATGAGCCTCAATTTATAGACCACGTTTCCATTAACTCAGATGTAAGGAGAACCGTTCAGTCAGACCACGTTTCCATTAACTCAGATGTAATGCCACGTTCTCAACCGTCAAAATACATGGCCACATTCCCAACTGTTAAGTTACAGGACCACGTTCTCAACCGTTAAGTTACAGGGTCATATTCCCAACCGTCATCGTTAATGGATTACGCCCCCGTCATCGTTAGTGGATTACGCCCCCTCTATTTGCGGGCATCCCG
>CM025782.1:17647453-17697673 GCA_014636745.2 Centella asiatica
GGTGTGTGGGGGGGGGTGGGGGGGGGGGGGGGGGGGGGGGGGGGGGGTGTGGAGCGGGGATGAGGAAACAAAATTAAAATTATAAATTAGTATATTGATTTCTCCTAGTGGTATGATCGGGATAGGTGTTACACCGAGTGTAACCCCATTTGTAACAACAGATCTGATTTCGGCAAATATAGGCGATTTAGGACATTTGGGCAATGTTTTATTTGTGCAAATATATATAGGCTTGATTTTTATCATGGGATTTCATAAATTTGGAGGAATAATAATATATTCGTGTTATAACCAATTTGATTGAAGTAATATGAACGTGAAGCTGAAATTAGCTTACTGGACATTAGGCATAAGTTGCATTTGGTATATAAATTAAATTCTCTAAGCAAGCTGCAATCTGTATGCCTTTACTTGGTTATCCAAATTTGTGTCTTCATATGAATTTGAGTTGCCAAGCTAGAACTTGCAGTAGACATATCTTGAGTGTCTTTGGGGCTATATGAGTTTTCTGGTGCAGGTTTGCGAGGTTCACGTTGTAGTCTACTCGCGAATATAATTGATTTGGGTACACAGAAAGTTGAGCTTGATGCATTGTTGCTCGATCTCTCTCCTGTTCAAGAACCTCAACCCCTTGTTCCGATTGAAGCTCCTTCACCATTGATGCCATACACATATAACAGTGTGCCAACATTATCAGGTTTCACTTTCCTGTCTTTGTTTACTTTCATTTGATCTACCTATATTATCTTCTAAAGTTATGCACAATTATAATAATGTGATTAGTTTGATTACAATAATTCGAAACTGAAAGTTGTGCATTGTCTTTTATATTTCAGGAATTTGCTCCTTGAACTTTTCAGCCGCAGAAACTATATTGAGCACAACAGCTACTGATTGTTGGGATTCACTAGCCCCATATCTAGCAAATGTGGTTTGTTGTCCTCAGTTTCATGCCACCATAGAGACTCTTGTAGGGCAGTCAAGTGTCCACTCTGGGAAGCTTTTGTTGAATGTGACTCATGCTCGGAACTGCCTCTCAGATGTTGAAAAGATCCTTGAGAGTCAAGGCGCAAATAAAAATCTTGGGAAGATATGCTCAATTTCTCCATCTAACCTCACTGAGGGTTCTTGTCCTATTGTGGATGTTCATGAGATTGAGAAAATTCTAGATTTTCCTGCACTTTCGACTGCGTGTAAGGATATTGATCAACTCAATGAGTGTTGCAAACAAGTATGCCAGAATGCCATATTAGATGCTGCAGATAAATTAACCACAAAGAATCATAGTCTAATGAGTTCAAATGGGGCTGTTTTCTTGCCTGCTCAGTCAAGTATTATAGATGATTGTAAACGTATTGTCCTTCGATGGCTGGCGAGTAAACTTGATCCTTCTTCCTCAAATGCTGTTTTTAGAGGACTTTATAGCTGCAACATCAATAAAGGTGTACTGGAAGTATTAACTGAAAAATAACTGTCGATGTTATTTAGACGATATTATTTTGCTTTAATTCTGATTTTATTTCTATTGATCATCTCTCAGTCTGTCCTCTGGTTTTTCCTGACATTGGAAATGTCACGAAAGAGTGTGGATATAAAAGTGGTAATCAGACAGCTTGCTGCAAGGCCATGAAGAGTTATATGTCTCAGATGCAAGGGCAAAGCTTCCTTACTAATTTGCAGGCCATAAATTGTGCTGCATTGCTTGGAAACAGATTGCAGAAAGCTAATATCTCCATAAATATATATGCCCTTTGTCGTGTAAAGCTTAAGGATTTCTCTGTCCAAGGTTAGTGTTGCAAACTTGTAAAAAATCTTTTCTGTTTTACTCATGATATCAAAAACTGATGATGTTTACTATTTGTCCCTGTGGCATTCGTGGTCATCATGCACCAGTTGGATCACAAGGTAAGTTATATCATTATCTCACATGGAATAGTTTTTATTATTTGAACATCTAATTGATTTAGTCTTCTTCAAACACTTACCAAGTAATTTTGCTTCTTTAATTGTTTTAGTTTGCTTTAATGGCAAGGCTGCTCAATTCTGTGTTGTCTACATATATAATTATGAAGATATATGAGTTCAAATGTACATTTGAAAATGTTCTTTCTTTAGTTCAGCACTTTGTACCTATAATTATCATCCATATGCACACTCTAATTATCCAATTGCCTCGGTATGAGTCGATACATACAATTGTTATCCTGATATATTACCATAAATTGTGCATTTGATATTGTCTCATTCAATTCTTTCTCTAGACTCTGGCTGCCTCTTTCCAAGCTTGCCTTCGGATGTAACATTTGACCAAAATAAGGGCATCAGTTTCATCTGTGATCTCAATGACAATGTTGAAGCATCTTGGCCTTCCACTTCCTTTGCACCGGCTGCTTCATGTAACCATTGTAAGCCTACTACATTCTAGCAGCCTTTTCGGCCCCCTTACTCTCCCATTTAATCTTGTTCTGAAAATGTTCGGTTCCTGCATAAAATATGATTGCAGCAGCTACGCAACTTCCTGAGCTTCCCAAAGCCACTTCTGCACAAAGTGGTAAGTGAACAATTAATATGAGGAATTAAGATGAAGTGTCCTATTAGGAAACCATATCCTGTTTATTTCAGTTTAAATTTTAAAGATTCTAGATTTTGACGGTGTATTACATGAAACTAAAATCTATATCGTTTAAGCTGAAAGAACTGGGCCGAAGTTTCTTGTTCTTTAATAGTACATGGATCGGTTTTGTTAGATGTCTTCGTTTCTTAATTTTCTCATTTAGCAGTGCTAATTATTGTCGATGCTGTGATATATATGAATTAACTACTTACATAGCACATCATAAGCAATGAAGCTTAAGTTAATTCATTGATATATTTTTCATAACTGCAGGTATTTATGTCAAAGACGAGAGCTACCTTATCGCTCTACTATTTTCTTCCTTTCTAGTCTTGAAGTTGCTAATTTGAGTTTGCAGCATTTGCACCTTTACTCTTCCCTCAAGGCAGAAGCTGTAAATCTCTCCATGATTTATTGATCTGAACTAAATTAGGATCAGGACTCGTGAGTTTCTTTTTTCACGTATCCGCGCAATTAAAAAATGAGCGAACTCAAATCTGACTCGACTCGAAAGATATTCTGAATATGAAAAAACACAAAGGACAAAAATAAGAAAGATACAGCGTGGGGAATGGTTTTGTACATTTTTTCATTGTGTAATATCTCATTGAATTATATAGATATGGTGATTATTTATAATTTTATATGTCATTTATTCTGTAAAGAATTGTATTTAATGATTAAGGTCATATGTAAAGGGCATTGCACATCAAACTGTTTATGTAGCAGTTTTGTGAAGATTGGTCATGGTGCAAACAGCTAAATTTATTTTATTTTATTTATCCAACTACTGCTACATAATGCTACTGTCATTGAATGTACACTTCGATCATTCATGAATGTATAGCAACTACTGTGTGTACAAACAGTAGAAGAGGTAAAATAGTACGTTACTCCTAATTGATAATGCAATAGTCACAGTCTACACCCATGTTAAACTAAAACAGGAAATATGATTTATTTATTTTTTTGTTTTCAAATGAATTGACTTTTAAAATATTAATCTTGTATCTTTTAAATTGTTAATTGTATTTTACGACTACATATTTTAAAATTAAAAATACATTTTTATTTTTTAAGTTAGATGCTGATATATTAAATTTGAGAATAATATCAATTTAGTTTATCTCAATTGATATAATTATTATAATCTTATAGTTTATGAAAAAAATATTTAATCATATTTTATATTTATATTTAAAATTTTCATAGCTTACGTTAATTTTTTAAAATTTAATATGTCACAATTTAATTCAAAAAATTAAAGTATCTTTATTTTTTAAATGAAGTGAGTAGATTATATACTGAGTATAAAGTTTTCCAAAAAAGATAAAGGAGGTGATGTTGTATAAATTCTCCAATTTATACTAAATAATTACTAAATTACATAATTAATTCTTTCTTGACAAACTGTATGTATACCACAATTTAATTAGTGCTATTTTGTGTTGTTTGTATCACGCGCGTACTCACTCAGTTGCTCTCAACAACCGCCCAGAATTTCAGTTCCAAATTTTCAATATTTACAAAAATGCCATCGTCCAATAGCAGTCAGCCTATAACTGCGAGTACAGACTTATCTCATACCCGCCGCGCGTATGGTATCAAACCTCCTGCAATCCCATCACCACGTCCTGGCGTAAGTTGCAACTATCTTTCCCGCCAAAGAAGCGCTTCATTCCCATTCCACTTTTCCAGTTTCCAGATCCTTCTTCCTATAAATACACCCTTTCCTCCCTTTTCTTCTCCTCTCGCGTTTCATTTTCTCTGCCCTTTCAAATTTCTCTCTCCCTCCCTCCCTCTCTCTCTCTCCAGAACAGTTGAAGTATCTTAGCTTCAGAAGAGACGCCATGAGAGGACCAAGGACTGCTTCCATTGCTCACAAGAAGATCGATGAAGAGTATGCGTTCATAAATCATAACTGTGTTTTTTCTTCCTTTTCATTTTGAAATTTGAATAGTGTTGAATGTTGTTATTCTTTTTGTTTGTTCTTCTTCTCGTTCTTAATCGTTCTTATGTTGAATCGTTTTGATTTGAAGTTTGCTGAAGAAACGTAAGGCTGTTGCATCTGATCCAAAAGCGAAGAAGGAGCAGGCCAGTAAGAAAGACTCTGCTGCTCCGAAGCGTCCTCCTACTGCTTTCTTCGTCTTCATGTGAGAACTAACTTCTACTTTTGTGCTTGTTTTACACTTATTTTGCTGCTTTTGACATTATTGGAAATGATTCCACAGGGAGGATTTCAGGAAGTCCTATAAGGAGAATTTTCCTGAAAACAAGTCTGTTGCTGTTGTAAGTTGTTTAAGGCTTTGTTGCTTAGTATTTTCATATCTTCTAATTTTTTAATAACGATCTGTTTGATTGCCGAGTAAATGTTGAAAAAAGGAGAGGAAAATTTTGATACGAAAACTCAAATTAACTTCAGTGCTTTGATAAGCTTTAGTCGCTTGATATGATTGATCAATTGAATATTGAGGATTAGATATAATTTTTTCACCTAGAAAATTGTTTTTGATTATGAATTGTTTCCGGTATCTTATTAACTTTCAGGTGGGAAAAGCTGGTGGCGAGAAATGGAAATCAATGTCTGATGCTGTAAGATCTTATACTTCCTAATGCAACCAACTTTTTCTTGTTGCAATTTTGCTGAGTTGAGTAAATTTAGTGTTGTTGCAGTTTGTGAAACCTAATATATACTTCTGTGTTTAGAACTGAAAATGTGTTCTCAGCTAGCAACAAACTGAAGTAATTGATGTTTGATACAAATTTATGATCGCATTACCTGAGACTAATTTGCTACTACGTCGTGTTGTGTTCAGGAGAAAGCTCCTTATGTGGCTAAGGCAAATAAGAAGAAGGCAGACTATGGGAAAGCCAAGGAAGAGCTTAATAATAGAGCTGTAATGATATTCTTTTGAGTAGCTTAATTTATCCTCTTCTTTTTACATTGGCTTTTATATATTTGTAATCTGTTCTGCTTGGATTCTACAGATTGTGTGGATTATCATGATCTCTGATTCCTCATTTTCTTTTATCATGTATAGAATGGTAATGGAAACAATGGCACTGCTTCTGATAAGTCCTCTTGCGAGATCCATGGTGAGCTTGAGGAGGAAGCTAGTTCATATGTATAAATCTGTCATAAATTGTTTGAGTTGCTTTAGATTATCAGTTGTATTGCTCTCTGCAACAATCAATATAGTCTTGCCAAAACGCTTCTAAATTATGTATACTTGTTTCCATAGTCTCAAATGACAACAAGTTTCATCTCTTTCTGACCATATATTGCATTAATTAGCTGATATATTAGCTTTAAAGTTTACCCATACAGAGTTTTCAAGTCGTAGTTATGATTTTAATTTTCAGCTCTGTTTATAACTCTTGCAGATGCTTTCAGAATGCAGGAATAGGCATATTCCAGATTTCCAGTATAGGGATGAATGTAGTAAATCTAGGCAGTGTAAGTAATGACAGTATTGTGGATAGTTTACGTATGTGAATTTGGGTTGTATTCAGTATGTTGTTGCAGATTTCTTTGTGAAGTACAGTGATGTTGTCGACTTGATAACTGTTACTACTATGTTATTCTGAAGGAATATAAAGAAGATAAATAATGGATAGTGAACTGCATACTTTTATTCATCTGTCAAAATACTTAAATACAGAAAAGCATAACTGAATTTTAAAAAATTAAGGAAAGAAAGAAGCAAAATATCAGGAACTATTACTGTCAACATAGAATCCTGATTTATAGCAACAACTAACATAAAAATAGCAACAACTAAGCTGATGACTTGGTCTTTATATTAGAACATTAACTGCAGAATCATTGACCTCTTCACCGTCTATTCAAATAAGCTTCTAAGGCATAATTCTCACACTCCTCCTTGCCTTTGAAGCTACAAACTCCCAACTTGGATTTCAGTTCTTTAAATTTGGACTTGGACAAAACTTTGGTAAATATATCAGCTGTATTGTCCTCAGATTTGCAATGTATTAATGAAATTTCACATTCCTTCTGAATTTCTATAAGAAAGTAAAATTTGATCTTGAAATGCTTTGTCTTGCCAAGGAAACTGGATTTGAGGAAATTGAGATGGCAGCTTGATTGTCAACAAAAATTTGTGTGGCCTTTTGTTGATCAAAACACAAATCTTGAAGAATTTTCCTCAACCAGATAGCTTGATTTGCAGCAGCAGTTGCAACAACAAATTCTGCTTTTGCAGTACTTTGAGCAACAATTTCTTGTTTTTTAGAACACCAACTTATCGCACCTGAACCAAGACTGAAACAATAACCAATTGTGCTTTTCATTTCATCAGTTGAACCTCCATAATCACCGTCAGAATGACCAATCAATTGAACTTGACCTTGATCACTAGAATAACCAACTAATTGTAATTGATCACTAGAATAACCAACTAATTGTAATTGATCACCTTTAACATATTTGATACCATGATCAACAGCCTTTAACATGTCTGAGTATTCTCTTGGCAGCTATCATGTGATTTCCACTTGCACAATGCATAAACTTGGAAAACAAACTTACACCATGCACAATATCAGGACGAGAAGCTGTAAGGTACATTAGACAACCAATCAAGCTTCTGTATAAATTTTCATCCACTTTGGCAGCTCCATCATCTTTGCAAAATTTGTTTTTTGTTTGCATAGGAGAATCCATAGCTTTACAACTCTCCATGTGAAATTTCTTCAAAATCTCCATGGCATATTTTCTTTGGCTGATGTGAATTTAACCCATTTACTGCTTCACTTCTAAGCCAAGAAAATAAGTCATCAACCCTAGATCAGTCATCTCAAATTCCTTGAGCATTGCTGACTTGAAATCATCAATTAGCTCTTGATTGTTTCCTGTGATCAAAAGATCGTCAACATAGACAGAAACCACAATAATGTTAGTGCTTTCACTTCTCACATAAAGAGTAGCCTCACTTAAGCTTTTTTTGAAGCCTAAGCTGATCAAATGATCATCAATCTGGTTGTACCATGAATTTAGAGCCCGTTTAAGGCTATATAAAGCCTTTTTGAGCAAATAAACTTTTTCTTCTTGTCCTTGCACAACAAAACCTTTAGGTTGCTCCACAAAACCTTCAGGTTCCTTAACAAAGATTTCTTCTTCAAGAAAGTCATTGAGAAAGGCTGACTTTACATTTAATTGAAACACTTTCCAGCCCCTTTGAGCTATTATAGCCAGAAGCAACCGAATAGTATCGAGTTTGGACACATGAGCAAAAGTCTCTGAAAAATTCACACCAAAGATCTGTGCATATCCCTTCATCACAAGCCTAGCTTTGTACTTGTTTATAGACTCATCAGTATTGAGTTTTGTTCGAAAAACCATTTAACGCCAATTATCTTTCTATCTGAAGGCCTTTGCACAAGCTGTCATGTGTTGTTCTTCTCAATCATACCTAACTCCTCTTTCATGGCTAAAAGTCATTGTTTATCTTGCATTGCTTCTTCAACTCCAGTTGGTTCCATTACTGCCAGATTACACTTTGCATATATGTCTGCAAGTGATCTGGTTCCTCTAACAGGCTGGTCATCAATATCATCTTCATTGAGTTGGAAAGTGCCAGGAGCTTTGCTTTCATTTTGTGGATTCCACACCCACTTTTCATCCTCCATGAACACCACATCTCTGCTTATCAAAATTTTTCTCGTTTGAGGTTGAAAGACTTTATAAGCTTTAGAGAGATCATTGTAGCCTATAAAGATGCCAGCTTCGGCCTTCTTGTCAAGTTTGTCTCTTTTGATCCGTGGCACATGAGTGAAACACAAACATCCAAATATTTTCAGATTTTTTGGATTTGGTTTATTTCTATACTATGCCTCAAAAGGTGTCTTCTCATTCACAGCTTTAGTAGGAAGCCTATTCAATAAAAACACTGTTGTGTTGCTGTTTCAGCCCAATACTCCTTTGGTAAATCTTTTTCATGCATCATGCAACTTGTCATCTCAAAAATTGTTCTGTTCTTCCTTTCGCTAGCTCCATTTTGTTGTGGAGTATATGGTGCTATCAATTGATGCTCGATGCCGGCTTCCTCACAAAATTGATTGACTTGGTTGGAGGTATACTCTTTGCCATTATCTGTCCCACACTTAACAGATTTTGGTTAATCTCAAGAACAAATAATACATCTTTGATAATTATTGTACCTAAAAAACTCTTGATAGCCACTGTCCCTTTTCCTTTAATAATAATATATTCACCATTACCAATTCTGACCTTAGAGTTGAATGAAGTGTCCAAGTCTTTGAAGAGATCACAATCAAACGTCATGTGATTGGTGCATCCGCTGTCTATGAGCCATTTTTCATTGGAGTTGCTGGCTGCAAAATATGTTGCTACAAAAAGTTGCTCCTTCTCCTCTTGATCAACAATTTGAGCAATATTCTTTTGATGCAAATTAACTTGAGTCACATTTCTTGGGTGGAAATTAGTTTTGCAAATTTTTTCACGGTGTCCAGTTTTCTTGCATTTTTCACATTGTTGATTTGGTCTCCTCCAACATTTGAAAGGTGGATAACCTTTCCTCCCACAATGCTTGCAAGGAGGAAAATATGGTTTTGACCCCCCACTTGTACCAGGAGAATTCTTATCCTTCTGATTAGACTAAACTTTTGTAGGAAGTGTACATTTGTTAGAGTTAAATAATGATGATGATATTTAAAGAATAAATTGTGCATCTGTAAATACTTAAGGTATTTTATAAACGTTAATATATCTGCACAAGTTTTATATCCACTGATGATAAACTTAGTCATCAGGGGATGAACTGCACTTCACAAGACAAGTCACAAAATGAAACTTCTAAAGGACTTGATAGTGAAGAGGAGTGTCTATTGTTACTCAAAATCATTTAAAATATTCCGCACATCAGACATTCCAAATGAATTTAATAAAGCTTCAGTGATTAAAACCATCAGGGGAATCCGTCAGGGGAACCCGTCAGGGGATGACAAAAGCAGACCAACCCGTCAAGGCATGACCAAGATATGTCAACCTGTCAGGGGAGAACATCAGGGTATGACAGTGTCAGGCGAACCCGTCAGGGGAAATGCTTAGCACTGCATCAGTGGAAGCTATTAATGTATGCCGTAAGTCATAACATCAGGGGATCCAGAAGCACTTAGTAAACTCAAGTGAAGTTTGAAGCACTGATCCATTCTTTGACAAGACTTGTCATCAGGAGATCCAGAAGCATTGATCAAGTTCACATTAAGGCTTGCCATCAGTGGATAGTTATGACTACATACACCCGTCATCAGGTCTTACACGCAAATCAATGAAGCTTGTTACAGAAGCAAGAGATATAAACTGGAAAGATATCTCTTGAAGTTTGTTGGTCCAATGACAACTCTCGATCATTAAATGCACGCATATCAGGGGATGAAAAAGAAGCAACAAAAGTAGCAGTAGTCTGACACATAGTTCCTAAAGGACATCGATGTGACATATATGCGACTAAGTTGAAAAGAGCAGCACGTCTACGCACATGGGTTCAACTACTGATCTTCTATATATGCAAAAGAGTTCTCATTACACAAAGGATCAATCCAACAGATCAACAAACTCAGAAGCATACAAATCACTAGAGAGAAGGTTTATAATATATCTTGAGAGAAATATTCAAAGAAAATAGAAGCTAGTGTGTATGATTTAGAAGCTGTAGTTTTACAGAGAAACTGTAACTTGTTACAGAAATTGTAGCTGATTAATCACATTTATGATTAAATCAGATTTCCAGAAAATCTCAAGTTTCAATACAATTATTTTAACTTGAATTCTTGTACTTTTGTGTTCATCTTATTATTTGTTATCGTTTTTCTGATATTGTAACTATCTCCAGCAGCCTTTATTCAGTTTCAAAAAGAGCAAAAAGTTTTGAGTGTTTGTATTCCCCATTCTCCAAAGAAGCAATAGTGGCTTCAAATCTTTCAGGTATGGTAACAAGAATTTTTTTGGACAATTCTTGTATCAGAAAATTCAGAACCAAGTAATTGTACCTTGTATACTATGCTGAGAAGTCTATCTAAATACTCTTTGATAATTTCAGATTCATTCATTTTCTGCATTTCAAACTCTCTAACTAGATTCATCACTTGCATACATTTGATCTTTTCATTCCCTTCATACTCCTCATTGAGAAAATTCCAAATTTTAAAAGATGTTTTCAAGGTCATAATTATGTTGAAAATCTCAGTTGAGACAATAGCAAACAAACATACCTTAGCCTTGGATTTTCTTGCCTTCCTTGCCTTGTGATTTTTCATTTAAGCTACTGTTGGATCATCTGGCAATGGAAGAACTTCGTAGTCTTCCTCTACAGCCTCTTAGAGATCAATTGCATTTAGATAAGCTTCCATCCGAATAGCTCAAACTTGATAATTCTCACCATTGAACACAGGTGGTGCAATGACAGTAAATGAAGTTTCTGAACTTGGTTGTCTAGTATCCATTGTTTTGATGGGTTCACACACAAATTCCTCACAAGTCCCTCAAGAAGAGAGGCTCTAATACCAATCTGAAGGAATATAAAGAAGATAAATAATGGATAATGAACTGTATACTTTTATTCATTTGTCAAAGTACTTAAATATAGAAAAACATAACTGAATTCCAAAAAATTAAGGAAAGAAAGAAGCAAAATATCAGGAACCATTACTGTCAACATGGAATCCTGATTTATAGCAACAACTAACATAAAAATAGCAACAACTAAACTGATGACTTGGTCTTTATATCAGAATATTAACTGCAGAATCATTGACCTTTTCAGCAACTATTCAAATCAGCTTCTAAGACATAATTCTCACATATTCATATATCGTTTGGAATGTACAAGTAATAATCAAGCAAGCAGAAATAGATCAATTGTAGTAGTAGATACTTTCTCCCTTGGACCAATGAGTTATATTTGATTTTTTTTTAATGTTAATATTGCGTATTTAATTGATAATTATTTATTCAAATAGTAGATTTTTTAATAAAATTTGGTATAAATGTTCAATTAATTATAAGGTTTAAAAATTATAACAACCAATTTTAGAAATATAATATTATAATTTAAAAAATTATTTAAATGTAACCCTTTTTTTAACTAAATTTTATTAATAAATTATTATTTTTTTAGAACAAAACGAGTATAACAATTTCTGAAACACCCCCCACGCCACCCCACCCCACGGTCGACATCCCACCCCAAACCCATTCCTTCTTAGTTCTTTTCCTGCCAATGATGGATGTTGCCCATAAAGGCATAAAGCAAATCCACAAAAACGCATACGTACCTGTGGTGTAATAAAGCTAGCTGGGTTGAGCCCAATTTACTATTTAAGTTCCAAATCATTCATTACCTTTTTTTGGCGTATCTCAAACATTTCCTCATTGGCAAGATAGCCTACTGGCTACTACTTAGTACTCAAATCTCAAACTCAAAAATTGATTGTCGCATCAAAAAAAAAATCCGTTACTACCATTAGAAGTAACAAACTTACAATCCTTTATCGCGCGGGATTTTCGAAATTAAAAAAAAAATTAAAATTTTAAGTTTTTGAAAGATGCTCCTTTTAATTTTAAAATCTTAATTTTATTCCCTGATATATTTTAAAAACAGAGCTTTCCTCTAAAATGCCGGCGATATAAAAGAGCTGCTTTGGAATCGCTAAAGCCTTAAGGAAAAAAAAAATTAAGCGACGAATATTCTCTTTGACTTGAAGGATATGCAAAATGAAAGTATGCAAGAAAACAAAATTGTTGGAGATGATCATAGATTTATCGAATAGAATTTCAGCTACTTTATAATGTATACAAAATAAATTTGTTGATTATACTAAATGAATTATTTCTTTGAAATTTTAATAAAAAAATAAATAGAAAACAAATTGAAGAAAGATTGTTGGAGTAGGTGGAGACAATCAGCTTGAGGACTTTTTTGAAAATAAGAAAGATAAACCTCATATAAATACCATGAAATAAGATTTGTTCCTATTCATAAAAATTTCATAAATATTTCATTGAAAAAAAATGAAAAGTTCCAAACAATTGGGACTTTTAAATATATCTCTTTTCACCATCCCCATAATGTATGAGACAAATGTATACATTTCAATTAGGATATTCTACGGTTACAATTCTACCATATATATGTATGTTTCATTCCGTTGAAAATCAATGCAGAAAAAGGAAGAAAAATTCATGGACTGATCTCATCATCTCTACTCGTGGGAGCTACAAGATCACTCCAAGGACGCCTTCGGCATCCAGGGGTCATGGACCAAATACACCTCAACAATCAATGGTTAATGATGACTCTGAAATAAGTTTTAGCTAATGTAATCAAGATACCAATTATTGTTTCAAAGACGCTACTCGTTTTATTTATTTCAAAAATAGTAGAAATCGAAAGTGATCATAGATTTATCACAATAATGAATGGTATTGTAATAAATATTATAATTATTAAAAAGTTGCGTTTTGATATGTAAAATATTTTAAGAGTGTTTGAATTGGAGGAATAGTATGCGCAAATAAATAAATTAAAAATTAAAAGAAATTTGGTCAAAATCAATAGCAGAACAAAAGACGAGGAGAAATAAAAGAGAGAATGATAATGAGAAAAAAAATAAATGAATCATTTTTTTTATTACTTAAAGAATAAAATTATATACAAAATAAATAAACCATTCTTCCATCATATCTCATAATTACCAAAAAATATTGATATCTTCATCGTAATGTTACGACTTATGACATTCTATTTATCCTCCAATCTCATTATTTGTGTCCAAAATTACAATATCCGTCATAATGTTTGAATGCGATATCGTGACAATGAATTTAATATTGAAGCCTAGCATGATTGAAAAACAGAGCACCATATTTTTCTCCAAATACCCATTTTCCATAAAAAGTGATAAGTATTTTCTATCCTTTTCTGATTCAGAAAATTTGGGTGAAAAAAAGTTACTTGAGTTCAAGATTATGTATTTTGTTTTTACTTAAATTTTAGAAATTTTAAATTTTAACAATATAATTTATATTACAAAAATTTAAATATGTGAAGGATTTGATGATGTAAAAGTCCATAAATATAATCACAACATTATTCACAAATCTCCCCCTCTCAGTTCGTACAGTTTTGCAAGTGTCAGTGTGCTCTTCCTCCTTCAACAAATTAGGGTTTGAAATTTTATATAATTCAGTAGGTGGAGTTAAACATGTAATTAAAATAAAAAATCTGTTTAATAACAAAATTATTTTGATCATCTAAATATTATTAAAATTTAAATTAAGAGGATCATTATTAAGGTAAAATTAATGTTCAAGTTAGTGTATGTAATAAAACTTGTAAAATAATATTTATACAAATTTAATGATGATATTTTTATTGAAATTCTCGTTAAGAAGTACCTTTTAATTAATTACCATATGTTTCTTCTCTTAACAGTCAAGAGACATTACGATGTTATAATTTTTTTTTAACAGCCTACACCTCTTACTAATCAATTGAGAGGTCAAATTGTTAAAGAGATTTTAAGAGTTAATCAAAACATAACCTTAACCGTTTCAACTTTGAAAAATATATGTACAGTATATTATAATGCAATACAAACAAATTTACATCATATATATATATATATATATATATATATATATATATATATATATTCACGGAACGGAATGCTAGTAATCTTACTTCAAACCTTAGTTAAAATTTATTCAGAACGAGATTATTGTATCTTAAAGGTGAGACATATTAAAATATGTCCATATCCAATAATCCACTAATATAGTGTTGCTATCTATCTCAAGAGGCAAATTGCAACAGATTACTTTGAGACAAGACGGGCTAGTTTTAAGTATGGACCAACTGACCAACCTTCACTGTACACCCTCCTAACTAAAATTAGGATACCTTTTTTAAATTACGATTTTTAAATATAATTTTTATATTTTAAATATATTCATATTATTATGTTATTTAATAGTAGAGAGAGTTATGATAAAAATCATCAAGTAATAAATGTAGTGGAGTTACTTGAAGTAGTGAAATTGTGAAATGATATTTAAGGAATTTCATTACTTTTTATAGTTCAAAAATAGAAATATTTCTCTAATTTTAAAACAACCAAAAAAAAAAAAAATATGTATTTATAATTTTGAAATGAGTACATTTACTTATATTTACATTAGATTTAACTCCTCTTTTAACATTTTTTTTGTTTTGTGAATAAAAGTTTAGATAATAGGAAACTCCCTAGTTCAGAGTCACGGAATTCCACTGGGTTTTTTTAGGCTTATAGTGGTACTCACGTATTACTCAAAAAGACAACGAGTAAAATTCGAACTCTTAACCTAATAAGATCTCAACCCAATGAAAGTGCATACTGGGTTTTACAAACTAAATCAACATTTGTTGGTTTCTTACATTATTTTTATTATTTCTCTTGATTCACTTTAGATATTGAATATAAGTTCTACAGATGATTATAACATGAAAAAAAAATTAAACTTTGTTAAATTCTATATAATTTAATCATGTAAAATTGGGGTAAATTTAGTAGATTTTCAATTGTTAAAATTAAAGAGACTATATAGCTAAATTGTATGAAAATTGATATACTCTTTTTTTTTAATCATGTTTTGTCCATCAATACAATTGGAATTACATAAAATAATTTATATTTAAAGTTATGAAGTAAGTTAAGGGAATTTGTAAGAATAATGTAACAGAGAGTAGCCAAATCTACTTACATTCCGACATTACATTTCTCTTATAAAGGTAAAAAGAAAAAAAAAACAAAAACAAAATTCTTTCATTTTTCATCACTGTTATTTTATTTTCATTCCATTTATCTTTACTACTTTAAATAAAAAATATGTAGGAAAACTTGATGACGAAAATAAATTAGACATTAAATTTAATTTAATTACTAATTTGCTATTTTTTAAACATCAACATTATAATTAAGTATAAAGTTTAACTTTTAATTACTGATTTGCCAATTTAATAACTTTCTATCAAAATTACTCAAGTAATTATATAATACATATATAATTTTATATTACTATAAATCATATATATGTTATACTCACTCCGTTCCAAAAATATAGTAACATTTGGGAATACAATTTGTTTAAAAAAAAAGATAACATTTGTATAATTTTTTTCACTAGAATTCCATATTTTTTAAAAAATTGTCACTACAATCTTCTTATTTTTATCTTTACTTGAATATTCATAAAAAAATTATGAGAAAAACTTCTTATTTGTACATGTAATTTTAAATCAAATATATAATATTAATATTTATTAAGAGTCTAAATGTATTTTTTTTTTTTTGTAAAACAGAAGAAGTATAATTCTATATATCATTTATATGATATAATTATATATAATTCTCTATTAATTCTAAAAAGCATAAGATTCAATTTTATGTTTAAACTAAAACATAAGTATGTTAAGGGCATGTATAACAATAAACACTAATTGCAAAAAAAAAAAATTATATTCTAAATTATAATGAGTTTTTTTAGTTCCCACTTTTATTTATGTATTAAACTAAGAAATTGTTAGGAATATTATATTTGACGATGATGCTTATACATAAAATTGATATGTTTATAAATTGTGTAACAGTTGTTGATATGTTCAATTCTATAAATATCAATAAATAAGTTTTTGAAGTTTGATTTTTCTAAGTATCATCTTCCGATGTGTTATTTGTTCATTAGTCGATAATAATTAGGTTTAGTAGATATTTATACTTCGACGATATAATTTGTTCATCAGATAATAAATAATTCAAGTAACCAGTCAGAAAATAAATCTATGCCTCAATAAATATTTTATTT
Source organism: Centella asiatica (assembly GCA_014636745.2). Classification (NCBI taxonomy): domain Eukaryota; kingdom Viridiplantae; phylum Streptophyta; class Magnoliopsida; order Apiales; family Apiaceae; genus Centella; species Centella asiatica. The sequence continues at coordinate 17,663,950 of CM025782.1, forward strand.
ATCAAAATATAATCTGCATAAGAGGATAAATGATCATTAAAAAATAAAATTTTAATCAAAGAATAAATAATTATCGACGGATAAAGTTATTTATCGGCAGATAAGTTCATCGGTGGACAAACTCATGAGCAGATAAAGCCAACAACAAATAAAGACTTATCAGAGGATATTAAATAACAAATTCGACTTGAAGATCAAATCTAAATCAAAGTAGGATTTGGAGTCGTAAACAAAAAGCTGACTTGAAGATCAAATACATAGTTGAATTAGAATTGACGAGGTTAGAGAGCTAATTTGAATCTTGTTAGGATTGTCAAAACTTGTATATATACTTAAATTCAAGTTAGATAGATACAATGTAATTTTACAATACGATACATTATTATTGTTGTTACGATTACGAAAGAGAGAGAAATTCTTTGTAATAACGCAACAAATTATTAGAACTGGAATAACTAAAAATTTATTATAGAATTTGCAATTGTTCATTATTAAATAGATTTTTCAAAAACTGTTATCAAATTGTGATTATCAAGTTATAACTGAGATTCAGATTCAATAAATTTTTTTTTATTATTTCAAAGATAATTCAATTTGTGTTTAATTTTATAAATTATTCTTAAATTATCTCATAATTTTTACATTAAACGAAAAAAATTTAATATTTATATTTAACTCCTTTTTACAAATATTCATCTGACAACCACATGGATACGCATTTTAAAATTTTAGAAGCTATACTTTTTTCAAAGTTCATATCGTGCTATATATATGTATAACTTGGATATTCTACTTCTTTTAATGTAAAATATATAAACTAATATTTATTGTTCTAAAAGGTGGCGTGAACCTTTTTTTTTTATTATTTAAATTTTAGCGATCGGATAAGTTAGTGATATTATTTTACTACATAATACACAAGTTCACACCGATGTATAACTTTTGAAATTACGATAATTATTACAATTATTCCCTATATTACTTTAAAAGAATGATATTTCATAATAATATTTGTTTCATAAAAAGAGTTATAGTTACATAATTTTTTTTAAAATTATGATTATGTTATTTCTAAATTTTTTCATCACAATTCTTATCACTTTAATAGTATATTTGATTTGATGGAATAAAATGATATGAAAATGAAATGAATTTTATACTAGTTGGTTGTTCATTTATGTAGTATAATAATCATTCATTTCTAGAAGTTCATGTGTATTTTTTAAACTCACCATTCAAGATAGAGATTATTTATTCTATTACAACCAAAATTTTACATACAATCTATCATTTTTCTATTCTCATACTCCTCTCATAATTTTTATAATTTTTGTCTTACAACTCTATTTTATTTTCATGTCATTCTATTGTGTTTAACAAAATTGCAACCTGACATTATTAACAAAATTTATAAAATAAATTTATTTATTGTAGATGCAAATCTTTGTACTTAGATATTGCATTTATTTTGAATATATACAACGGGAAGGAGTTTACTATGATTAATGCATGAGATTTGTGGAATTAATTATTTTGGATAGAACGAGAAGAAATTTACTATAATTAATGCATGAAATTTGTGGAACTAATTATGACTTTATTGGTGCATCAGATTGGTCAACTGTTGAACTCACTCCGGTTCAGCCACACCATAAACAAGCTGTTATATATGGTGAGCGGCTGAGACAGTATAGAGACGAGAGCAAGGCCATAGATAACATATAAAAAAAAAAAAGGTCGGTAAAATTAAATATGCAACTTTAATATTTGTAATAAAAAAGTCAGATATAACTTTTATACAAAACATAAATAATATGTAAAGTTTTTGAGTCCAAGAACGAATCAAAGAGACCTAGTCGTCTATGGCGTGAACCTGACTATATATATATATATATATAAATTTTTTTCCCGCTAAATATGCGAAAACCCGACTACTTGTATATATGTAAACACTTTTGATTCTATGTTTTACTTTACGATGGAGTACTACTGTTGGATTTAGGCATCAGTAACTACGTATGACAAGCCCACTAGAAATTTTTTATGACTTGCCTTTTAATTAATTTGTCAAAATTTTTAATTGTAAAAATACCTATGAAAACAATGATAAATAAGTGGGTATACAGAATTTTATATAATTTTATGATGTAAAATTCTAAATCTAATCACTGAAAAATAATAAATCTAGATAATTTAAATTAAAACAAATTCAAAATTTCAACTATTCAAATAAATATGTTTATATCGTCAAATTGTACGAACATTAATATAATCTCGTGTTTTTCTTTAATATTTTTATTTTTTCTTACAATTAAAATTATGTAAAATAAATTGTATCTAATATTATAAAATGCATCAAAAGATTCTTTCAGAACTGAACAATAGAAAAGCCAAATGTGAGTTTGGTAGCTTGTCTAACCAAAGCACTCTGCATGAAACACTCTCCAAAGTCTTTTCTCGAGTATGTGTGCACAATCAATGTGTTATTCACAAAATATTTAATGAAAGGTCATGGCAAAATAATATGTTATGTGAATTTTTTTAACTCATTTATATTATTTTTATAATCATTTTAAAATTAATATATATTAACACTTGAAAATGTATTAATTTTATATGGTTATAAATATCATGTTACATACTACAAAATGATAAAAAAAATTATCTTTTTTTCAATGCATACGATTAAATTTTCTAAATATAAAATTAATGAGTAGAATATAAAATTTTGAACTATAACTTAATTTTCTTACTTCCTTTTTATAGTTATATGGTGTTCATGGATCATTTAATGAAGAAACTGCTTGACAAAGACTTTAAGAATTTTTATTCGTAGGGTGAAGTATAAGATTTTTAATATGCTGAACAATAAGGGTTACATCTATCTTTTTCTTATTATGTTTTCCATAAAAAGTTTTAATGTAATTGATAAGACTGTCATAACTTTGCCATCATATATAGCTTCCTTATCATGCTAATAATATTCGACAATTTACAACGATAAATATTAAAATAAAATTGTACTCTTAAAATATTGGAAAATAATTTGAAAATATTGCTCGTAAGTCGTAATATATTTTTGTATGAGATTCTTCTCTTGAATTCTTAGTTATTTTTCACATTCGCAATATCACAATTTCTATGTCACGCATATGATAATAATTGATTAAAAAAACTAAAAGCTCGTATAATTGGCTTTTTCTCTAAGCAGAACAAGATTCCGAGTAGTTGGTGTAAATATGCTGTAAATGCAGGTTATGCACCAATCTTTGTCATGATACCATGTAAATTAAAAGAAAAAGTACTTTAATGTTATCTTCACAATAAATATATATACGAAAGTAGAAATTAAAGATGCCGATAAAATTTAAAATAAATAAATAATAAAGATTCTAATAAATCTACAAAGGTGTTGTTACATAACCTAAATATATCAGAAAATTTTTCGAGTGTTCGCCAATTATCCGTCTAAATTTAGTCTCTCGAGTCTCGAGTCTCCCCTCATCCAAAAATGAGTCTTTCAGTTCCACCCTGTACTGTACAATTGTTCACAAAATTACAATTTCAATGCTCTCCCAAATGCTTTTCAGTTTTCACTCACCACTCACCAGTCCTTTGCATTTGCTTATCAGCTGCCCCACACTCAATTTCCTCTATTTAATATTCCTTTGGCCACTCAACAACCTCCTCATGTTTCACAATTTTCTCTCTTGCTTTCCTTGGTAACTCAAACAAAAAGAAATTTTTTGTTCTCAACTCTTTTTACACTTTCAAGATTATTAAGGGTGTGCTGTTTCTCATTTTAATCATGCAAGTATGAAACTACCTGCTATTATCTGTCTTTCTCATGGGTTTCCTCCCTAAATAGGAAAGGTTGATTCTTAGTACATATTCTGAAACTTAAGAAAATAATATCATTTGGGTTTAGGGTCTTCATTGTTCTTCTTAAATTTTACTTTCTTGTGGTTTTAGATTCAGGTGTTCTTTCCATCACCTTCTAATATAGCCCTTCTGAAACCTGAAGCTTAAAGGAGAAATGGGTTTTTGACTATTTGGTCATAACTGATTTTCTTGAAGTTTTTATGGATTTTTAGCTTCAGAAATGAAGTTAATAGGGGCAGTGACACTAGCCCTTTTTATCTTCTTCCTACTTAACACTTTGGTGTACTGCAATCGACCTGCTGTTGTAAATGTTGGAGCAATTTTTAGTTTTGATTCAGTCATTGGCAGGGCTGCAAAGGCAGCCATGGAAATTGCAGTAGCTGATATTAATAGGGATTCAAGAATTTTACATGGGACTGAGTTCAGGTTGATTATGGAGGACTCTAATTGCAGTGTCTTCATAGGGTCTATTAAAGGTAACCTTGCTGCTATTTTAATCTCAGTATTGTGGAACCACTTTTTTATATCAGTGGATGATGCATCATTATGATTTAGATAATTAGTTTCTATTATCTGTTTTAATTAAATAATTGTTTCAAGAATTTATAGATGTTCATGAAGCTATATATTAAGTATCTTTACATGCTCTTAACTGGTCACTGTTCACTTTTTATACCGCTATTTCTTTTCTTCAGATAGCTATCTTTTTTTTTTATTCCCATTTGGGCCTTTTTTGAGTGCAAGGCAGTGTTGGGGAGGAAAAAAGTAAAAGAAAAAGAAAGAGAAAAGAAAAGGAAAGAACAAGTTATTTTCTTGTGTGCTTCGGTTCACGCCAAGAAAAAAGAGTTAGGTGCTTGGTTCCATGTAAGGAAATTAGAGAAATATTATATACAATTACATTTCTAAAACAAAAAGAACTGGAAGGGCATTTTCAAAGATTTATAATTTTGACTTACACAAAAACATAAGAAAAGGTCAATTTGGATTTCGACTCTTTTTCAATATGTGTTGTGTGTGTGTGTATGTATGTATGTATTCGACTATTAGAAGTCAATATCCAACTTTAAATATGCTTCATTTAAAGTTTTGATGATTTACAATATCCAATTTTTGGTATTACATGAAGATTATACAAAATTCATAGTTATGGTGATTACAGGAAATGAACTTAACACATTTGCATTTCCAAATTAGTTGATTTGACTTTAAAAGGAGGAATTTAATTTTATTTTTGGAACATTGAAAATACTATTTTCTAATATTATTATGATAATAGTAAATATTTCAAGGAATATCTAAAATAAAAACCAAGTGGTCCGTATAATTTAATTACAATAAAAACTAAAGAATACGAAGCTATAGAATAAATAATTTACATGCTCTAAAGTTGATTACTGTTCACTTCTTGCGCCACTGTTTCTTAAGTTTTTCTTCATATTGTTCTCTTTTTGATTCCCTTTTAGGCCTTTTTTGAATGCAAGGTAGTGTTGGGGAGAAAAAAAAAGTAAAAGAGATGGAAAGAATAAGTAATGTCATTTTTTTGTGTGCATTTGGTTAACATCAAGAAATTTTTTTTAATGTTCTTTATGTGTGATAGACATCATCTTATTTGGGTTGATTGTTCTGGTGAAGTGGTGATAGTGCTTGTTGCACATGAGTGTACTAGTGTATATGGTTGGTTGGTAACAGCCTGTTCCACTCAAAACTAGACTTGTGCATCCCTGACAAATTGGCCACCATATGAGGAATATTTATAGGAACAGATTTTTAAAGGCAGCAACTGATCCTGCCCTAATACCACTTCATGCTGACCAATAAGTTGTGATGAAATAGGCATATTTGTGTGCGTCATATTGATGAACAAGATGTGAATTGCAAATCTTATATGTGTAATAAAACTCAAGGATTCATAAACTTAAAAGGGAAGGATTTGTTTACCTCTATAATTGATACTTGAGGACTCACTAAACTAAGGATGTCATTCACTAACCAACTAGAGGAGCACCTACTTAAAGGAGCACAAAGTTTACACCAATAAATTTTAATTCTCGTTGACCAGCCATTCCTCCCATTCACCATTCTTTTGTCTCAATATCATCATCATCGTCGTCGTCGTCATAGATCCATTATTATAATATTAAAGAGTAATAGGTGCAATGTATAGCATGAGGAACAATTTTATATTTTGGTCTAGGCTAGGTTCATTGTCGTGAGTTAAAATTTAAGGTTGCAGCATTCTCCTCCGCTTCAAGAGAAATCGCCCTCAAGTTTGGATGAACAATGCTATTGCATGACTTTTCATCTAGGAAGCTTTGCAAACTTGTGCACTGTTCGGTTTGCTTTTCCAAGTAACGAGATACTAGATATATGAATTCACATTTGCCCTTATAAGTTGTGACTGATCTAAAATGAAGAACCCCAATAACATCCAGCTTGACTGTGTTGACGATTGCTTTGAGACTAGATTGTTGACTTAAATCCTCACCAGAAGGATAAGGATATGAGATATCAAAAATTGGACTAACCTCCATTCCTGTGATTAACTTAATCCGATAAACATAATCACTAGGTGCTCTCTACCACCTTGTTCCATCTAATAATTTGAAACATTGCAGATGAGCGACGTGTAAGCCGTTGATGGTGTTCTTACATGTGATATATTGTGTCAATTTTGATAATTGATCTGCAACCATGAAAAATGAAACAATGTTTGATTTTGTTTTTGGCCCTATCTAGAAAGTTAAAGATGTGATCGTGCTATGGTTGGCAAGGAACAGGAGGGCTGGTCAAAGCCACAATTTTACTTTCCACTTCTAGCCGTCTGACAAATAATGCAACTATGGGCATGTTTCTCTATGTCAAGGCTCATTGGGAAATAGTAGTGCTGTCAAACAAGGGGAAGTGTTTTGGTCTTGACCTGACAAGATGTGTCCGAGCCTAATGGACAGTCCATGTCCACCAACATTAGTTGGCTTAGTTTTTACTTATCAACTGAATATGTACAGTACAGATAGTGCAATACATATCTAACATTGGGCCTCAACTACACTTGTTACCCGGTTTTGTTTTTCGGAAAATCTCTCCTTTTTTGCTCCTATGTGGGTAAATGGTAAACCATATGCTTCTTGTTAATGAGTTAAGATGGGTGCAATGGTACATCAATAACATTCTGCCCCTATACCACTGTTCTTTCCATTAAATGTAAATAAACTATCTGGTTCAGTGGTATTGCAATCATTACATTAGTTTTTTAATTTTGTAATAACTTCTACTAAGATGCCTCGTGGTCTAGCGTCTAGACTGCATGTTATGTCTGATGGTGTAAATTTACTTCGATCTGATGTCAAAGTTTTGGATTGATAAATTATCTTACTCTTTTCCTTGATTAATTATACTTGGCCATCTCATCTGTAGTGATTTATTAGAGTTGATATAAGTGCTTTTCAGTATTAGTTTCTGGTGCAATGAAATTAACTAAATAGTGAACATACTAATTTAACCACACTTCTTTCTCTATCAAAGTGATTGAAGTTTCAGCTTTAAATGAATCTTTCAAATGAATAAAATACTCCTAAAATAGTCGACATGAACAAATGAGCATATATACAACATCGGTACTTTCTCTGATCAAATTGATTGAACAATCAGCTTTTAATATAATTTAATTGATTGAACAATCATCTTACTCCAGAGAGATTTATTTTAATTGCAATTATTTTGTCAGCGTTTCAGGTGATTGACAGAGAAGTGGTTGCAGTTATTGGCCCACAGTCTTCTGCAATAGCTCATATGATATCTCAGATTGCTAGTGCACTCCAAGTTCCAGTTGTCTCATTTTCTGCCACGGATCCGAGTTTATCTTCCATCCAATTCCCTTACTTTTTTCGAACCACACAAAGCGACTCATACCAAATGGCTGCAATGGCTGATTTCATCGAATTTTACCGGTGGAAAGAGGTTATTGCAATATTTGTGGATGATGATTATGGGAGGAATGGCATATCCGTCTTAGGCGATGAGCTTCAAAAGAGGAAGTCAAAGATTCATTATAAATTGGCTTTGCCTTCCCAGTTTGATCTAAATGATATCACCTATGTGCTCAATTTCTCCAAACCACTAGGTCCACGTGTTTATATCATTCATATTAATCCCGACCCAATGTTGAGGATCTTTAGGGTAGCTAAAGAGCTTAATATGATGACTAGCGATTATGTGTGGCTTGCAACAGATTGGCTCTGTTCAACTTTAGATTCACTGCCCCCAGAGAATGAAAAATCTCTGAAATTGCTTGAAGGGGTAGTAGGCTTTCGTCACCATACACCCAAAAGAAATCTGGAAAAAGCATTTCGGTCCAGATGGAGACAAATGCAGGCTAACGGGTCAATTACTTCGGAGTTAAACTTTTATGGACTATATGCTTATGATACAGTATGGGCAGTTGCACGTTCGGTTGATAAATTCTTGGATGATGGAAACAATATAACATTTTCGGTCAGTGATAAGCTACGGAATGTGAAAGAAAGTGAAATACAGCTTGGAAAGCTTAAAACATTTGATGATGGAAATCATTTGTTAAAGTTACTATCTGAGTCAAACTTCACCGGTTTGACAGGACAAGTTTTATTTAATGATGACAGGAATCTAGTGCCCTGTAGTTATGAAGTAAATAATATTGTGCAAATGAAAATCCTTAGGGTTGGCTATTGGTCTAATTATTCAGGCTTCTCCATATTACCCCCAGAAGTTATTAAATCTGAAAACAATAGCAATCCTCGTTTGGATCAGAAACTTGAAAATGTCACATGGCCTGGTGATAGAAAACAAAGGCCACGTGGGTGGGTGATTGGTGATAATGAAAGACCGTTGAGAATTGGAGTACCAAGAAGAGCAGTTTTTGTTGACTTTGTAACTGAATTGGATAACCATACAGTACGAGGGTATTGTATTGATGTGTTTGAGGCTGCTACAAAACTAGTTGTATATGATCTTCCATTCAAATATGTGCCCTTCGGGAATGGTCTATATAACCCCCATTATGACGACATTATAAAAATGGTTGCAGATGATGTAAGTGAAAATGTTTAGGTGTCTCTTTCCTAAATAGATTGTAGAGGTCACTACGGTTTAAAGTTACAGTCATCTTCTGTGAAATGCAAAAGATATCGAATACTGTCGCTGTAAATAGATGATAATGAACATATTGCTCTGAACTAACGTGGACAAGTTTATTAACCTTTTTCAGTTTTAAAAATCTGGTGTCAGGTGTATGATGCGGCAGTTGGAGATTTTGCGATTGTCACAAACAGGACAAAGATTGTTGACTTCACTCAGCCATACATTGCCACTGGTCTTGTCATAGTAGCTCCAGTGCAAAACTCAGATTCAAGTGCATGGGTCTTTCTTAAGCCGTTTACATGGGAGATGTGGTGTGTAACTGCAGCTTCATTTTTAATAATTGGTATGGTCATTTGGATCCTTGAGCATCGTGTCAATGATGATTTTCGTGGTTCTCCAAAGAGACAGATTATAACATCACTCCTGTAAGCCCTTTTTGTGTTTCTCTTTCAGGTTCTCTGTATTCAACTTCCAAAATTATCTTGAGCTCCTTTCAGTTCAGTTATTTTTTCTTTATTTTTATGTTTGTGGAAACATTGATATACTTATGTTTCATTTGGTTTGAAAGAATAAAAAGGGATATGAATGGAATGGATATAGAAATGGAATGGAGGGGCTAACGGGAGGAACTTTTAGCGTTCCAGCTATATATTTGGTTAGCTTCAGGAATGCACACTGGAACCAAATAAAATATCTGAAAATAAATCAAGTTTCCTTCATGGCTTCGTCCAAAATACTATCAATTTTGGATTATTGTCAACTATTGTCAAAACTATAATTAATACTAATGTTAGTAATTTTAAATTATTACCATTTAACTATTTTACTTATTGTTATCTACTTTTATATTATTTATGTTATCTTTGTCATTATTAACATTAATATAACATCAATATTAAAATGGAATTAATATTGTTACTATAGTATAATTTCATTTTGTATTATTACTAGTATTATTCTTGCCAGTTTAGAAAAAATATTATTTTCACTGTAATGTAATTTCATTTTACCATTATTATCTTTATTTTGTCATATAGAGGGTGGTGTGGTCAAATTAATTTCCTTGGTGTGGAAGCCTCTGCAGAAGAATGAAATTCATTCCTAGGAATGAATTTTTGTTCCACTAATGTTGTATTTGATTGGTTGGAATGGAATAACATAAGAATGAATATGATGGATATGAAGAAAAATAGAGGTGGAAAGGAAAGATGAGAAAAAAGAAGGGAGCTTGGGAATGCAAAAAGATGTTGTGTATAAAATTTTGGTTGTGTTGGAATGGGGTAACTTAATGAGGAGTGGGGAATTGAAAAAGAACACTTAATTTTGTGGAATGGAATGAAGCTTGGAGTGAGTTCTATACATAATAGATAAGTGATCAAACAAATAGTATAAATATCCACTCCATACCAACCAAAGGCAACATAAATAACCAAATACACTTTTTTCATACTTCTGATTCATTCCATTCCTCCCGATTCCTTCAAACCAAATGTAACATCAGCACTTTTTTGTTTTATTTTTGTCTTTTGATGCCCAGAGTTGATTTATTTTTGGTTGCACAAAAAGAGTTATGACTTAAAAATGATTGTATAGTGCAGCAAAAAGAGTTTTAACTTCAAATGATTGTATAATGCAGGTTCAGCATGTCAACTTTATTCAAGACTAACCGTAAGTATAATTCAGCTTCAGAATCTATTATATTTTATCTGTAATACATAAGGTGGCTATAGAGTGACAACGCTATTCAAGACAAAGCGTGAGCGTAACTCAGCTTTCAAATTTAGTAGATTTATCTGTAATACATGTATCAATAAGGTCCAATAAGGTGGCGCTAGAACGAGCTAAAAGAAACTGGACATCTGAGCCTCCTGTTGCTCTGCGTTTGAAGCCAAAAGCTCAACCGAAAGATTAAAGTTCCACCAATTGTAAAAAAACATGGCTACCTAGTATATGTCAAATGAAAATTTTCCACATCTTTGTTTTTAGATTGATAGACCTAAAATTTTTTCTCACTTGCCGTTCATTTGCTAATGTAGCCGGGGCCCTTATAATAATTGGGTAATTTGAAGATCCAAAACTTTTTGTCTTAAGTTTGTGGCACAGCAAATCATCAGACACATAGTATCCTTATAAAGTTTATTGTGCTGGAAAAATTAAAGTACTGAATGTTTTCCATCATTTTATCATTTTAACTAACAATTGCAGTCTTCATTATTCCTTAGGTTCATAATGTCTACAATTGTTGTTACTTGACAGAAGAAGATACTGTAAGTGCACTCGGAAAGATGGTAATGGTGGTGTGGCTTTTTCTATTAATGGTGATCACTGCTAGCTATACAGCAAGTTTGACATCAATTCTTACAGTCCAGCAGCTGCCATCATCTATAACAGGGATAGACAGCTTAATAGCAAGTAACTGGCCAATTGGTTATCAAGTAGGTTCATTTGCATACGATTATTTGACGGATAGTCTTAATATTCCTCGATCAAGACTTGTCGAATTATACACCCCAGAAGAGTATGAGAAAGCACTGAGGCAATGGCCGAAAAGCGGAGGTGTGGCAGCTATAGTAGACGAGCTTCCATATGTGGAACTATTCCTGTCAAAGCGGCCTGATTTTGCAATCATTGGTCAACCATTCACAAAGAGTGGATGGGGATTTGTAAGTAACTTCCCTCGCCTCTGATGAAAGCATTATTTACATGATGCACGTTATATTCACTGATTCTTGGGACTAACTTTCAAATTTATTTAAAATTACGAAAAGAAAACGAAAATTTAATAAATGACGTATCACCATTATTCATAAATATGATCTTTGCTTGTGTATTCTCACCTAGTCATTTGCTTGTGTATATTACAAACAGGTTTTCCAAAAAGACTCCCCTCTTGCCATTGATTTGTCCTCTGCAATCCTAAATCTCGCTGAGGCCGGAACGCTTCAAAAGATCCATGACAAGTGGTTGTGTAAAACAGGCTGTGCAGTCAATAGGCAACAAGATTATGAGCCTAATCAGCTCCACTTGAACAGTTTCATGGGTTTATATATTATATTTGGTGCTTTCACTTTGTCGATCTTCATAATTTACTTGTGCCGAACGGTTCATCAGTACAATCGTTACAGAAAAAGGCAGATGGATCCTTCCTCAATTTCAATATCATCCAGGAGCAGCTTTTCTCAGGGCTTATCTAGCTTTTTCGCCTTCATTGATGAGAAGGAAGAATCTTTCAAACACATGTTCAAGAGTGAGCACTCGAATTCCAACTCATAGATGGGTAGGTATGTACTAAAGCTGTCCCAAAATAACAGATGCACTGTTTTCAGGCAACGATATAATAAACTTCACAATTGGTACAATGTATAAACGTCTCAAATGTAATATGTTTTGCAATTAATAGTTAGTTTGTAATATAACTATACAATTATAATAATTGTATCAACTAAATTTTTTTTTAAAAAAAAAAGAAAGAAAGAAAGAACCACATAAACTTGAAGTTTTATACATTGGCGGTTGCCTAAAAAAAGTCAGACATGTCCATAGTTGTTTGCAGATGGTCTAGTAGACATGCAAGTATTATTCTCTGAAAATGTGATGATCTCCACTACACTTTTCCTTTTTTTTTTTTAATTTTTAATTTCTGATTGTCAGTCACTGAAATTACGAGTAATTCTAAATATTATTATAGGGTTTGATCTTTGTACAGGTCTTATCTATCGTAGAATTTTTATGTTGGGGTTGTGTACAGGAAAACTAATTCAAATTGTAGACGAAAGACATTACTGCTTTCCTGTTGCCTTTCTATTTTGGATTTTATAGAAATTTCGTCGTTTCATTTTCTTTTTTATTTATTTGTTTTGTGGTGAACGAGTGCTTTAGATTGATTATGATTTCTGTAATATATACTTTCTTCGGTTGCAGACTTGTATGCTTAGTGCATTTTTTCTTACATAGATACAACCTAACCGCGTAAAGCATACCATACCATACATATTGTCATTTTGGATGAGTTGCGATCCCCAGTCATGAAACCATCACTTCCTCCATTCTTTCAACCCCATTCACAAGTTTTTGGCACTCAAACTCTTCCCCGCCTCACAACCACACCTTTCGTACCACGTCTCAACCACCATCATCACCGACAAATAAGAAATCAAAATCCGTTGTCACCGTCGCTATGGTAACACCATCAAATCTCATAACAATCTGCTACATCTGCAATGCATCACCAACCAGTCTGACGATATATATATATATATATATATATGTTTACTGGAATGATTATTTATATCCCTTTTGGCTATTTTAGATACTCATGTACAAGGGTTTGATGTGAATGATAGGAATATGTGTATGACTGGAAATAGGAAAATAGATGTCCCCTTTATTTGGTCACAAACCTTGGCAAGAAACTCATAAGATCACTGCTTTCTTATTTGTTTTGATATGTTTATATGCAGTCCCTACCAAGTGTGCGTTAGAAATTCTTATATATCGATATACCAATTAAATATATGGCGCATTTATGTTTCTATTCCCATGCCATCACTACTTCCCAACCAAACTCTTAACACTCTTATGCGGTCTTAAATATGAAAGTGTGTATGGAATTTAAAATTAGAAGTGATTCGGTGAAAAGAGTAATAGAAAACAAATTACAATTATAGAGGGATTGTGCTAAACTCAAAAAAAAAAAAAAAAAAAAAGAAGGGGGGGGTGGGGGGTGTGTATATTTGTAATCAAAATAAGTAAGAACTGAAAATTTAAACATAATTAATTTGACATAAAACAATAAATTAAGACGCTGAGAATAAAGTGGAGGCAGCCTTTCTTTGCATATAAAAATTCAAACCAATATCTTGTTTTTCCTAAAAACAAATACCTTGTTCCTAAAATTTTCTAATTAAACTCATATTTTAATTAATTTGATTTAGAGTAAGTAACTTATCTATAACTAAAATTGTTTTAGTTTATTTACGGTTCATTAGCTTCGTAGTTGGTGTTTCATTCAAGCTGCAGTTATTATCTAATCAATCTAATTAGTTCGGAATCCTTATAATTTTTTATTTTCTTACTGTAATTAAATAGAATCAAAACAATTCATTTGCATACCTATCGAAATACTTATCAAATAGATAAATATACAAATAAAAATATCTTATTTAATATACACAAGGATATAATAATAATAATTACACTAGCATGACCTATGTCACAAACAAATTTATACACATAACAGAACCTAATAATTGTTTAACATGACCTATGTCACAAATAAATTTTAATTTGATACCGCCTGCGTCAAATTTGTTGAGTACAACAACTATTATGAATTGTAGTTCTACAATTATTAATGTAACATAAAATCATAGTAAATTAAGCATGTACAGAAATGTTTATAAATAGTAGCCAAATATAACGATGAAATAAATATATATTAGTTACAAGAGAAAAACTAATTTGAATTGAAATTCAAAATTTTTAATAAATAATGACAATGGATAGAAAAATTCTTAGAAATAAACAAATTCAAATATAATTCAATATTTAAATTATTCTTTTACAAATGTATAATTCAACATTGAAATTATTTATAATTCAATAAAGGGATAATATTCTTATACTTTGATGTTAATCGTTTTGGGTTTTTCCTTCAAAAAGATGTTATAGTCGCATATTGCCATTTGGAGTTGTCTGCAATTATTGTAAATTGTGGGACATTTTATTTATTTGTTTGAGACAAAATTCGATAACTCCTCTGCCATGTGGGACACTGATGTATTCCCATTCCCTAAATTGGTGACTTTTTTGGCAAAGACTTGACTTTGAGTTGATAGAAGTTTTTCTTTGTAACAATTTATTTGAGTTGATAGAAGTTTTTATAGTTATTTAAGAAATCATATTCAATTCATATTTTTGTAATTAATAATGAAAATTATTTAATTATCCTTGAAACAATAAATATTTCATCTAATACAAAATACTAAAATCAAAGACATATATCTTTGTATATAAAAAGTTGAATAAATATTTTATCCAAAACATCCGAAATAGATGTCTAAATTAACTACATTGTCATTTGAACTCAGTTTAATATTAAATAACACTGATTCCGAACGAGTTACAAAAACTAAAATAAAAATTTCATCCCTAAAAATTCTCCAATTTTATTTTAATTTAGTTCAAAATAACTTATCACTTTTCCAATTAAAACTAATTTGTAATTAACTACAATTTTTATGTAATAAAATTAATTTATTTAGAGTTTTAAAGTTTTTATTGCAATAAAATGTTATTAAAATATAACTAAAATAATGATAACAAATGCTTATAAATTATAAACAATTATAAATATAATATAATTTTTAAAATTTAATTATACAAATTTTATAACTATATTAGAACTAAATAAGTTCAAGTGTTTGTAGAAGGGGAGGTGAATACAAATACTCAAAACTTTTTGCTCTTTAAAATCTTGTTAAACACAGTCGAAAATAGCTAAAACATCAGAGAAACTATAAAGAATATTAAGATGAACACACAATCATTTTAGTTAAAATTATTGTATTAAAACTTGATATTTTTCTGAAAATCTGTTTATTCACAAATGTGATTAATCAACTATAATCTCTGGAACGAGTTACAGTTTCTCTGTAAGAATTACAGTTTCATTTTCACACTTACTAGCTTCTATTTTTTTTGAATATTTCTCTCAAGATATATTTCAAAACTTCTCTCTAGTGTTTGTGTGCTTCACTCTGTCTGGTTGTCCTGTTGGATGTTCTTCTATATATATTTTTGTAATGTGAACTCTTTTTCATATCTAGAACATCAGTTGTTGAACCCATATGCATAGACGTGCTGCTTTTTCAACTTAGCTACATATATGTCACATTGATGTCATTTGGGAATGATGTGTCAGCCTACTAATGACTTTAGTTGCTTCTTTTTCATTCCCTGAACTTTGTGCATTTAATGATCGAGAGTTGTCATTGAACCACCAAATTTCAAGAAATATTTTTTCAGTCATATCTCTTACTTCTATGACAAGTTTCAATTATTTGCGTGTAAAACCTGATAACAAGTGTATGCAATCATAACTATCCCCTGATAATAAGGCCTGATGTGGACTTGATCAGTGTTTCTGGATCCCCTGATGACAAATCTTGTTTAAGACTTGATCAGTACTTCATGTTTCACTCAAGTTAATCTCTTGTTGTAGAGTTATTCAAGTGCTTCTTGATCTCCTGACGTTAAGACTTACATCATCCATTGATGACTTCCACTGATGCAGTTTTGAGCATTTCCCATGATGGGTTTCCCTGATTGGTTGGCTTATCACTATCATGCCCTGATGAGTTTCCCTGATAGGTTGGCCTGTCATTGTCATTTCCTAATGAGTTCCCCTGACAGGTTGGTTTACCATTGTCATCACCTGATGGGTTTCCCTGATTGGTTTCAATCACTGAAGTTTTGTCGATTTCGTCTGAAATATCTGATGTGCGGAATACTCAAAAGCTTATAAGTAACTTCAGACATTTTCTATTATACTATTAAGTACTTTAGATATTTTCACTGATGACTTGTATAGTGTTATGCAGTTCATCCCCTGATAACTAAATTGATCATCAGTGGATGCAAAACTTGTGCTAAAATACTAAGATTTATAGAAAACCTTGAGTATTTACAGATACACATATATTTTCTAAACATCATCATCATTATATATTTTTAACAAACTATAAAAAATAAAACACATGCTTGGCACGACTAACAAAACTTATGAATTAAATAATTAAGTTATATCTCTTAATTCTCCTAAAATTTTATATGCGACAAATAAATAGAAAAAAAAATAGAAAAATAGACTAATATTTCAAGTAAAATTAAACGGAGAAATAGAAGATTTATATTCTTAGCTTACTTATGTTCTCTTATACATCAAATATTCCTTTCTAACCCCAATTATATTTTTCATTTCAAATTTCTTAATTTTTCTTCTTAATTAATATAATTATCATACCTTATTTAAAATTAATTCTATGAAATAAGTATAATAATTCTTAAGTAATTAATTATAAACACATTAATATAGACTTGACTTTGAGTTGATAGAAGTTTTTCTTCATAACAATTTATTTGAGTTGATAGAAGTTTTTATAGTTATTTAAGAAATCCTATTCAATTCAAATTTTTGTAATTAATAATGAAAATTATTTAATTATCCTTGAAACAATAAATATTTCATGTAATACAAAATACTAAAATCAAAGACATATATTTTTGTATATACAAAGTTGAATAAATATTTTATCTAAAACATCCGAAATAAGTACCTAAATATTAGATTGCAGTTTACTTTTTTCGATCACTTTATATTACTTTGAGTCTTTTGTTGTTGTACCAAATAATTTTGAAATATTTTACCTGTTCCAAAATTATATATATATTTTGATTTTTTTAGCCAAAAAACGACATATTCTCAAAATTAAAATTATTTACAAAAATTTTGGATGGAAGATATATCGTGACTAAAAATTTTGTTACAAAACTTAAATATAATAATTATATCAACTATAATCAACTAAACTAATAATAATTTAGAATTTAATATACCGTTGCTTGAAAGTCAAAACGTATATATAATTTTCAAATAATATATTAATTAAGTCAAATACTACTATAGTTAACGTGGCAGGTGGGTCGAGAATCTAAAATTTTTACAAATGATGGCAACTTGGTTGAAAATATTGGTCCGACCAGTCATATTGCTTTTCTTGTTATTTTATTTTCTCTTGGATGTAGACTCTCGTCAAACTCCCATCTTGAGGGTATTTTAGGTTCTGCTATTTATCTATAACATTTCTGTTACATAATTGTCAAATGTTTTTAATTGTGTTATAGAATGACCTTTTGAGAAATTGTATGTCCTTTATTCTGAAATATAAGTTCAAGTTAAATGGAATAAAATATAATCCTTTTGTATTTTAAAACAACACATAATAAATACGAACAAATTCTAAAATATATGTAACGTGTGATTTAAATTGCTGAGTTAACCCGTGATATAGATGTGATCCACCAAATTCTTTTTTTTTTCTGGTGAAGTAATATGAATGTTTAAATTTGTAATATATAGTTACTCCGTATTTTATTTATAATAAAAGAAGAAAGAAAAATATTCCCGTCATGACCGTCATTTCCTTTTCGCTATAATATTTATATAAATGATAAAATTTTAATTCCAACTTTTTTCTTATCATTTGCAAATTAACATTATACTGTAAAAATTTTTAAAGCATGTTAGGACACTTCGCATAAGTTCTGCTATCTTAAAATTTTAAAATTGATTAGATTTTACATCTTAATTTATCTATCTATTACTGCATAGTATTTTAGCAAGACCATTTCACTTTTGAAATAATCTTATTCTTTGAATTCTATTTAATCACTAATTATTAAACTTAAAAAAATCCTTTCACAAATTTGATTATAGGAATGAAAAGTAAACCAATGATTATTACTATATATATAAAACATTAAAAAAATCATGTACGTCTTTCAAAATTAAATATCACAACGAAAAAGAATAAAAAAAAAAGATTAACAAGATAATCAACAATTAAAAAATAAAATAAATAAAAATTACAACAACTTATATGTCAAAAAATAAAATAAAATAGAGCACCACGATAAAGTTACTAAAATAGAATTTTAAAAAATTAAGAAATTTAGATTTATTACATTATTTTGACTAATATAAAGAAAAATATATTTAGAATTAGGCTATGTAAATTATTTTAGATAATTTAAAATAACTTAAGAACTTGAAAATATAGAAACAACTTCAAAAATATAATAATTATTTATTAAATGACTTATATTTAAAAAAATAAAATACACCAATCAATTTTCAAATTTATAAATATAAAACTAATGATATTATCAACAACAATATGAATTATTGATCTCATATTTAATATAAATTTTTTTAAAAAATATTATAAAATAATACATATTATGAACTCTAAAATTTTAATCAACTCATGAACGAAAAAAATTTGTACTGTGCTCGAATACAAACTAGTATTCAGATATTTCAAAAGATTTTTTTGGTAGAAAGATATTTCAAAGAATTGACATATCTACATCTTGCTAGTAATTCGAAGAAGTATATGACTAGATATAAATAACAAGTATAGATAGCTAAATTAATTTAAATAACAACTCGAATCAGATTAAGTTCAATATTTAATAACTCAGTATCAAATTACACAATATTTATTTATTTAATTTTAATTATAAAATATTTAAGTGACGAAAGACTCGGTTAATGATTAAAAGCAAACCGCGGGAATATATATAAAGGAAAGATTGAAAATACAGTTTTGATAATGATTCCATGATAGTCTACGAACAAGAATAGACAATATTTTAAAATTGAAATAACATAGTGTGTCTAACAAATCACTGCAAACCGCACATTTATTTTGAAGCAGTGTTGTCCCCATCACCAACCCCATTTTACATCTTTTATGGAGAGTAAAACAATCTAATGGTGGATTCAGGGCTCAGGACATGGATGTCACGTGGATCTTTCTTCATATTTATAGAATTATAGATAACAGTACAAGATATTAAAGAGTGGTAGATATTATAACCGGAAGAGAGTGGCAAGAATGATTCTTTACCGAGTTAACAAGACCGTTCCCTCTTTTCTTTGCATTTTTTAAAAGAAAATAGTCTCTTTTTTTTTTTTCCTAAAATTGCAGCCAGAGCAGTTCAAGATTCCATCTTTGGATGAGTTTCAGGTAATCTCATTTTAATATTTAATACCCACTATCTATTTTTCTGTTTCAATAAGATATTTAATCACCTTTCAGTCATTTATTAATTCTTCCATGTGGGTTTTCTTGTTCATACTTAATTTGACAAACATGGCTTCTTCAACTAGGTATTCTTCTCTGCTACCTTATTCTTAAATAAAACAAGCACATATTAACAATTTTGCTTAAACTTATGGGCACTTGGAATTTTGAGACTTAATATTATATTTTGATTGAATATTGTTTTCTCTTGGTACTCTATCTTGATTTCCCATGTGGGTATCAATATATAAGCACCAAATTGGTTTATTCTTGATTTCAGTTTCAGATTATTGTATTTTGTTGTCTTTTGGATATTTTCTTAGGCTTTAACTGAGGGATTGAAAGCACATAACCCTTTGATTAAAATCTTGATGGTATATCTTGAAATTCAGTGTAATGCCTATTATTTGCTTATTTTTAATGCATACTTTTAGAAACAGGTATGTTTTCTTGAAGCAATGCTAATCTGAGCTGAAGAATCAGTTGCTCAGTTGCTGGCTTTCTCAAAAATGGAGGGCCATGTACTTGTGAGGAGTGCAGTATATGTGTTACTGTTTTGTTTGTGGATGCCCATGGGAGTAATGGGTCGGGTTGGAAAAACCAATGTTTCGAGTTTAAGACCAACTGTTGTTAATATTGGAGCATTATTCACTATAGATTCTGTGATTGGGAGGTCGGTGATGCCGGCAATTGCAGCTGCTGTGGATGATGTCAATCATGATTCAACTGTTCTCCGCGGGAAACAGTTGAACCTGATTTTGCATGACACGAATTGCAGCGGATTTCTTGGCACTGTAGAAGGTAAATCTTTATCAAACTCTACTGATGAACAATTATTTTGAATGTTATTTGAAATTCAATAATCTCTTCAAAGTAAAGAACTGAAAAGCCTAATTACCCAGGTTTTGACTCTGCATTGCAAAGCTCTCTTATGCTTTGTATGAAGAAGCTTATGTGTATATATGTTTATAATTTTATATGCAAGACAAATATGCGCACGCATTCTTTTGGTTGTGAGTTGTTACTGCAGTCTTTGGTTCTACGTATCAGTAATATTGTTCTTTCTCTGGTAGCCTTTTCTCCATAATTACGAGCTTGATAACATACAACGGAGTACTTTAGTTTTACCCAGACGTGGTCCTAGAATGCACCGCTAAAGTTACTCATTGCCTCTCTGTGTGAAATACCACTGGCAAAATATATGAATGTTGTCCTATTAGTTGCAATAGCTCCTATAATCCATATATCCCCAAGATATGTTAATCAACTTATACTTCGTACCATACATTTACACTATTTGAAGGCCAACATGACATCTGGAATGAACCAAACATCGATACTCTGATAGGTGTTTTAGAAGCTGAAAAGAGTACACAGTTTATAAATCTTCCCAAATTTTTACTTGGACAGACGGACATAATTTGCTAGACTTGCTCAGACACATCGTTACCCTTTCAGTAATTTAGAACTTGCAAAAATTAAAAAATACTTGAGGGTACATACAAGGTATTCCATATGACTTGGGTGGTTGGTGCCGTGAAGGAGTTACCTTTTTTGAACATTGAGTTTCAATGTCAGGATAATTAGAAGGCTGGGAGAAAGAAAAAATGGCGTGATATGTACTTTTCACCATATCACAACAGTATTAGAATGATATTTTTTAAGCATTTTATCTTATGGCTTGATTGACTTGATAATTCAAGTGAGTCATGCAAACAACAAATCAATGAGTAAAGGAAATCTAACAAGAACAGGACTTTGAAATTAGCAACTTACCCTCTGATAGTATAGTCAATTCTGGTGAATGTTTCCCACTACAAAGTACAGAGACTTTTGGCACTCACCTTCAAAATCTACACTAGTCTAGTATAATGGCTTTATCATTGTTAGCGATATGCTTGTCATTCACAACTCATTGCCATGAACAAGAATGAAAATTTGATTTAAAACCTCCCTCCCTCCCTCTCTCTCAATCAATCATTATATGTGTGTGTGGGTGTGCTTTGATCAGTCATGCATTCACTCACTCTCTATTTCACATAAAAATAAAAGAGAAGAGGTTTTGACCAAGCATCCTTGCTCATGTAGCTTTGCAGTTGATGGTGAATGATGTGGTTGCTATAATTGGTCCACAGTCGTCTGGAATAGCTCACATCATATCACACGTTGTGAATGAACTTCACGTGCCACTACTGTCGTTTGGAGCAACAGACCCCACTCTTACCGCTATGCAGTTTCCATATTTCCTCCGCACAACACAGAGTGATTATTTTCAGATGCATGCAATTGCTGATCTTGTTGAATATTATAGATGGAGAGAGGTAATAGCTATTTATGTTGATGACGACTATGGTAGGAATGGAATTTCTGCATTGGGTGATGCACTTGCAAAGAAACGTGCCATGATTTCTTTCAAGGCCGCCTTTAGTCCCGGAGCCACAGTTAATGACATCAACGATTTGTTGGTTGGAGTAAATCTGATGGAATCCCGAGTTTATGTTGTACATGTAAATCCTGACTCTGGTCTGAATATATTCTCTGCAGCCAAGCATCTTGGGATGATTTCCAATGGCTATGTTTGGATTGCTACGGATTGGCTTTCTTCTGTTCTGGATTTATCGGAATTGATGGATCCTGACAAAATGGATCTTCTACAGGGAGTTGTTGCACTGCGGCAGCACACCCCAGATTCTAATTCAAGAAAGGGCTTTTTAACTCGGTGGAAACAGAGAAAAGATAAGAAAACATCAAGCTTCAACTCTTATGCACTCTATGCATACGATTCTGTATGGTTAGTAGCTCATGCTATTGATGTTCTCTTCAACCAAGGTGATAACATATCCTTCTCCTATGACCCCAAGTTGAAAGACACAGTAGGAAGTACGTTACATCTATCAACTCTTCGTATCTTTGATCAAGGAGAGAAATTACTCCAGATACTTTCCAAAACGAATTTCACTGGTCTCACTGGTCCAATTAGATTTGATGAAGAAAGGAATTTAATTCGTCCAGCATATGAAATTCTTAACATAGGAGGAACAGCATCACGCAGAATAGGTTATTGGTCAAATTATTCTGGTCTGTCTGTCATTTCTCCTGAAATGTTATATACGAAGGCTGCAAACCCTTCTGCTGGGGATATACAGCTCCATGATGTAATATGGCCTGGAGAAACTAGCACAACCCCTCGGGGATGGGTGTTCCCTAACAACGGCAAGCCTTTACGAATTGCAGTGCCTTATAGAGTAGGTTACAAAGAATTTGTAACAAAAGACAACAGCCCTATGGGGGTGAGAGGATATTGCGTTGATGTCTTTGAAGCTGCAGTGGCTCTGCTGCCTTACCCTGTCCCTCGTAAATACGAACTATATGGAGATGGTCTAAGAAACCCTAACTTCAGCGATCTAGTGTATGCGGTTTCCCAGAATGTCAGTCTCGAACTTCAAATTTTAAATTTCAATAAATAGAAAACAAAGCTTTATCAAGTGTCAAGTTGAGTGTTCCATCAGTTTGTTGAGTTTCGGTTTATCCCTTTATTCTTTTATAATATTTGCGAAATGCTAATTTCGTTTCCCTCCCATTTGTGCTTTGCTTTCAAGTTTGTTGTTAATATGTAAGTTTCTCTGCGATTTTCTTTATTTGGGTCATTTATGCTACTCATCTTCCTCCATATATGGTTTTTATATTAAACTGTGTTTTACTCCATATCATATTCTTCTATGATTTGTTTTTATATATTCAGTTTCTCCTAATCTTTGTGCTTTAAACAAAGTAATCGGGATGCATATTTAGGCTACCTGCTATCCCAGCTAGTCAAGTGTTTAATTTGGCTGTGTCATTTTCTCAGAATTATGATGCAGCTGTTGGGGATATTACCATTGTCACAAGTAGGACAAAGATTGTGGACTTCACGCAACCTTACACAGAATCAGGACTTGTTGTAATTGTTGCAGTTAAAAAAGAAAAATCTAGTGCTTGGGCTTTCCTCAAACCATTCACATGGGAAATGTGGGGTGTTACTGGTGCTTTCTTCCTCTTCGTGGGAGTTGTCGTTTGGATTCTTGAGCATCGTTTGAATCATGAATTCCGTGGTTCAATAAGACAACAACTAATTACGATTTTTTGGTTAGTATATGTCCTGATTTGATATCCATTTATATAGAATAGATACTTTTGAGATACCTACTTTAGGATGCTAGAAACTGCATATGCTAATTTGACATTCAATCTTGCAGGTTTAGTTTCTCTACAATGTTTTTTTCCCACAGTACGTATCTCATCCCCAGTCTGTTAAGCTTTCTTTCCATCTATTCTTTGAATCTTCTGTTTTATCTCATGACTATTCCAATGCATATCCTGTGGTATTGGGGAAATTAAAGCTGAAAGTTCTTAAATTTCGTCCTTGATATTGATGCAGGAGAGAACACTGTTAGCACTATGGGACGCTTGGTGCTGATCTTATGGCTCTTTGTTGTGTTGATTATCAATTCAAGCTACACAGCTAGTTTGACATCAATCCTCACGGTGCAGAAGCTTGTATCGCAGATTGAAGGGATAGACAGCTTGATCTCGTCTAACGTGCCAATTGGAATTCAGGATGGATCATTTGCATATAATTATCTGATTAATGAGCTCGGCATAGCTCAGTCCAGGATCAGAATGTTGAAAAACCAGGACGAATATATTGATCTTCTTCGTAAAGGTCCAAAAAATGGTGGCGTAGGTGCAATCGTTGATGAACTTCCTTATGTTGAGCTCTTCTTGTCCAATGTCAATTGTGAATTTAAGACCGTGGGACAAGAGTTCACAAGAAGTGGATGGGGATTCGTAAGTACCTTCATCCTATAACTTAAGATCTCCATCCATTCTATATGTTAGAAATTCAGTTTCATTTTTTATATGTTCCAAAGTAAATATACTTTCTAATTTTAGACTATAAAGTGACATGAAATTTGTCAGATGGTGCCAAAAATTTAATACTCTGTAGCAAAATAGTATAGCGATTCTACATCTGATTATTAAGTTCAGTGACATTTGATTGTATGCAATAATTTTGATGGCCAGCCAGAACAGGAACTACTTGTCTTTTTAAGAAACAGAGAGATCAAATGAATTTTATAGAGTTGAACTAATTTTAATATTATTTATGTTCTTATTTTGTTGTTATTATTATTATTATTTTCTGGTGATGGAGTAGCATTATTAACAGTTTCCCCAACTCAGGCATTCCAAAGGGACTCTCCTCTTGCAGTTGACTTGTCCACTGCCATTCTTCAACTTTCGGAAAATGGTGACCTACAAAGAATCCATGACAAGTGGCTTTCGAAAAATGCTTGCTCTGGACAAAACAACCAAGTTGACGATAGCCGGCTCTCTCTAAACAGCTTCTGGGGCTTATTCCTCATCTGTGCCGTTGCATGCTTCCTTTCTCTCGTTGTGTTCTTCTGTAGAGTTTACTGTCAATACCGCAGATTTACCCCAGAAGACGTGGAAGATGGCATTGAGGAGCCTGAGTCCATAAGGTCTTCCGGTAAACGCCCTTCTCATGCCACTAGCTTCAAGGAAATTTTTGATAGGAAAGAGAATGAGATTAAGGAGATTCTTAAGCGAAAGGGTAGTGATAGCAAGCGACAAGCCAGCATCTCGGATGGACAGCCTAGTTCACCTTCGTAAGTGAGAGCTGTTTTCGAATCTTCCTCCTGCATCTGTATATGATTTACACAATCTCATGTGCTCATAATTCCTATGAACTCTTATGCTAAAATATAGAATGAGATTATAGTATAGATAATTGTGGTAGATTGATAGAGTACTACAGGCAGTGTCAAGCCCCGACATTCTTGATTTGAATGACAATGAATGTGACTGGGATGATAGAGAACTGATTGTATTGCTGGCTAAGATATACAACACTTCAATTTTGAAATCCTTTTACATTTTTATTGCAATCTGCAAGTTACTTGCAAGATCTTCTTCAATTTGTGGGGAAGTAGTAAAGTTTGGGAATAAATATACTGTATGAAAAATAATGGACTGCTATAATATTTTCTAAATAATTAAAGTGTTCAATTTCTAGTTCTTAGAGATGGATTATTAGTACTTTTTTTTAGCATTATACACCATTTTGATACGCAATGTACTATTTGCCCAATCAAGATTGACCAACTACCAGCAATACTAATTACTTATAATAAACTTGTTATTTCAACATATATTTCTCAATCAAATAAGAAATAGTAATATTCTTAAAAAATTGAAATATAACTCTTTTTATGAAATTGAAAGAATACATAATCGGATGACGATCACGGAATTCTTAAATCAAGAGTTCTCACAAATTTCATAAGTTTAGGTTGATATTTCTATTTTATTTTTTGATGGGGTGATATTTTCATTTTCTTTTTTACTGGAAATGGAACTTTCATTCGTTTACGTTATGAGCAATTCGTAGTTTATTAATATGTACACTTGTACTTTATTCCTTTCGAGTGGGAACTATGAAGAAAAAAAATAAAAAGGACCAGATTAGTGCACGTCTTTTATATTTAGAGTAACAGCGTGTTGTTCCATTACTAACGATTATCATATGTTTATTCCATTACTAATTTTGGTTTTAAGATTTTCACGAGTTTCAACTCTATATCCTGTCTTGCGTTTTCAATAATCTGGACCATTAAGAATCTCATGTAGTATTTCGCAAATATTTATAACGACCACTGAGATGAGTTCGTTTGCAAACTTAAAATTTAGACACTTACAATTAAATAAAATAAAATAAATTATTAATCAATCTATCTAATTAAAAATAATAATAATAATAACAACAACAATAATCAAATCAATAATCAGAAAAAAAAATGATTTGACAATGACAGCTAAACCAATTTATAATATAAACTATTAATCAAAGTTATTATATCCTAATTAAAATAATTATAATCAAGCCAACTATTACACACCACAGATTTTGAGTATAATGTGCGATAGAACTGAGTATAAGCTAAAATTATATATGTATGTAATAAAAGCAAAAAGTTATATATTTGCGATAAGAATGCAATGTGCTCCTTGAATTGTATACGCGAGCATCTCCAAAAACAATATTCCGTACAATTTAAAAGTTAGAGTATCGCATAATCGCACCACAACTACACCATGATACGTGTAATTTCTCTATGATGTAATGTGAATATAATTCCAAATTAATGCGAATACTTCTTCTGCTCCAATTTATTTGTAATATTAGACTTTATACGAATACAATGAGACTAGTTGATTTTGTGTTAATTGTCTAAAATAAATTTGAATAAAATTTGGGAAGAAAATATTTAGGATAAGAAAAAGCGAAAAAGCAAGAAATAAAGAGGTTGGGTGGAACAGAAAGTAAGAAAAAATTATAAAGATGTAATATTATAATTGTAATATGTGAGACCACATAAAAACGAGTCAGAAAAAGAAATGTTAAATTTATCATTTCATTTAATAAATTACTAAACGGTATTAACAGTCATTTTTTTGACCGCTGAAAATAGGAGAGATTACTGAATGCATGAGCGAGAATTTTAATAGACATAGAATAGTGGTAGGAACCGCCATAACCGAATTTTAATAGATATAGAATAGTGGTAGAAACGGTCACAACTGAATTTTAATAAATATAGAATAGTGGTAGAAATCGTCACAATCACTTTAATGGAGAATGAGAGTTTTAATAGATATAAAATAGTGATAGAAATCGTCACAACTACTCTAATGGAGAAAAATAGTAACTATTTATTCAGTAATTACTTATTTTTTTTTTTCTCTTATAAATATTTTAACACTATTTATGGAGAATAATTGCTCTTCCCTACGAGTTAACACCTGACCTACCTGACTAAATGTCATATATAAGTACAGACAATTTCCATTGTGTCGTGTATAAGAAAAAGTCCAACGTTAAGTTGCTCACGTGTTAAGACTCCGGCACGAGGTATTTGAAAATTCAACCCAAGTTTTTTTCTTTCTTGGTAAATATAATATATATTAAACATTAAAGCAAATTCATATTCCTGATATTAATTAAAACGAATCATCATTGCATGTCAATGAGCCAAGTTGATTTTACTCTTCAGTGCATCCTAATACTTACAGTTCAGTGCATCATTGTGTGTCACGAAGGTAAAGAATTTATTTCCAAATAAAAATCAATTTAAAGGTTTAGATTTGGAATAATTTCAGCACGTAACCTGAATCAATCAAAGAAAATTTTGCTAACAAAGGCTTACGTACTAAAAGGATTGTATTTTCCTAATCTACTTACAAAAATATTATCATTGCTCAATACACATTTGATATCTAAAGTAACCAATAAATAATTCTTAAATTAACAAACTTTTAATACTTTTAATGAGACATTTGCTCGGTAGAATAAATAAATATTTATATTTTTCTTTATGTGTGTATGAATTTGTTAAATTAGTTGCAATTTGAATAATTTTCTTATATCTATTTAATAAAACTTGAAGGGTTTCTTATGGTTAATTGCGTAAACAATACGTGAAAGTTTCATTTTTTTATTGTATTCCTATTTTCTTGACATTCTGTAGTAAAAAGCTTTGCAATGAAGAGTCTATAGTCTAGTATACCGTGATATGTTTATCCAGTAATCCTTTTTCAATTTTTTTTTTCTAATTTTTTTCCTTCCATTCTCACAATTTGTTTGATCTTGAATTAAAACTTTTTATCGATCTAAATTATACAATCATATAATAAAAATTTATATTACGTGTGCAAAGAGAATAGTATAAATTACTCCGTTTCATTACCCAGATGACAAATCACACGTCGGGACCTAAACAACCTAAAGCTACTTGCTTGCATAGGCCAATGGCTAGTTGTGAGTGATAAGCGTGGGAAGCGTGCCGATGACAGCAGATGTTGAGGATAGTTCTAATTCACTCTCAGTTTAACGGTCATAGACCAAATTTTTATATACCTTCTACAGCATTATGCGGAGTAGTTACTAATTCCTTCCTCTTCAGTTTTCCCCCATCAAACGTGATAGTAAAAGTAGTTCAAATTTGTCATTAGTGAAGCGACTTTTGATGTTTACAAATCAAACGCACCGTCCATTTTTATTTATTTATTATTCCTTCCGTTCAAAAATTAAAACGGAATTTTTTATTTTTTAAATTAAATAACGATATATTAAACTTTAAAATTAATATAACTGATAAAAATTTGTAATGAAAATTATATTATGATCAAAAATTTTTGTTATGAACTATAAAAATATAATAATCAATCAACTAAAATCAATTAAGTTAACATTAATTTTAAAATCTGATATATTATCATTTGACTTAAAAAATTAAAACCTATCTTAATTTTAAAATGGAGGATAATATTATTATTATTATTAATACAATTATCATCTTTTTAGGGTCAGCGTGCAGCATTTGTAAGTAAAATCCCCTGCAAAATATGTATTTACAAAATGGATAAGATTCTTATTTGTTTAAATCACAAAAACCAAAAAACACTCCAAAATGCACGATAAGAAATTAACAAAACACAAGTGTCAGATCCCAATTTAGTGATGGAGACGACTAACAAATAGCAGTAGTAACAAATACAAGAGTAGATCCTGTTTTCACGTTAAAAAAAAAAAATACAATTAGATGGGAATATACACGGAAGATTGACAATTGTCCCTAAACGTTTCCACTAGTAAAACCAAATGCAGCCATCCTTCCCTTTCAATCAATTATTTTGGGTTTTGTATCGGTCAAGTGTCCACATTTTACGGTCACCATCAAATAGTCATTAGCTAATATCCCTTTTTAATTAGTGAATTTCTAAAAATATACCAAACAGTGGTTGAGAAATATGAGACAGCAGATTTGGCTTAGTTTTCTTCTTCATGGCCTTACAAGAACAGAAACAATAAGAGCGACCACTAACTAGTTTTTCTTGAGGGCCATCCTTCGTATTTCCCACCAATATGACGAGAATTTGCAGACGAATGCTTCTTCGCTCCAACATGAAACGAACCATTCTTTGGCACGTCACCGTTTCCCGGCACTGTGTTGCCTCCTGTTGGAACAGAATTCTTGCTTGTTATGCCGGAAAATCGACTCGTTATCGACAGCTGCAACCTTCCCTGTCTCTTCCTCCCCCGGTATCAGCTCCGAGCTGCTGTCCGTCCAGAGAAACGTCGGCTCCACGTTGCTCTGTAGACGATATGGACGAGTCGGATTTGGTTGCTTTGAAAATATGTATTCTGGGTGATTGTCAGATAGGGAAAACCAGCTTCTTGGTTAGTTTGCTATGAGCTGCAGGATGCTTGTATTAAATGTTTTCTTCACTTGTCTGATTTCCTGGCAACAAAACAATTCCTAATATCTGCGTTTTTTTCTTCTGAAGACAAAATATATAGGTAGAGATGTAGAAGAACGAGGGGTAGAGATTAGAGGACTAAACCAGATTGACAAGACATTGTGTGTTAGTGGGGCCCGGATCGCATATAGCATGTGGGAAGTTGAAGGTATGATGACCATTCATGCATAAATTTCTTGTGAAATCATTGAATGGAAATGCATTTGAATGGTGCAGGAAATGACAATTCTCAGAATCAACTTCCACTTGCTTGCAAAGACTCCGTAGCAATTTTGTTCATGTTTGATCTAACAAGTCGACGTACATTGAATAGGTTTGATCTTCACTAACTGCTGATTTAAACAACGTTCTCCATTGCTTGGATGGTTTTATAATTCCTCATACATTACAAATGTCTTTCTGGGATGCGTGAAATGTAGTGATCTTGATGTTCTTGCTTTTGTATTTTTCAGTGTAATCAGCTGGTACAAAAAAGCCAGGAAATGGAACCAGGTGAATAGTTAATTCTATACCAACTGCGTTTACTTCACTTTACTATTTGTGTGTGCATGTGTGTGCATGTGTGTGTGTGTGTATGTGTGTTTTTGCATTTCCTATGTTTTCTGACCAGTTTTATGCATTGCAGAGTGCAATTCCGGTACTAGTGGGAACCAAGTTTGATGATTTCGTGCAGTTACCAATTGATTTGCAATGGACAATCGCTAGTCAGGTAATACCTGCTTCCATCTTAATCGAAAAGCAAGACACCTAACATAAGTTTTAGCACATTTTGAAACAGCACATTATAATCATAAGCTGCAAAATTCTGTTATGCCTAGCTTCACTAGTTTTGCGTATGTGAGGTTTCAAGGCGTACCTCTGTTCACCTATTTTATTGCTGATGACAGGCAAGAGAATATGCCAAGGCCATGAATGCAACTTTATTCTTCTCAAGTTCAACCTACAACATAAATGTGAATAAGATTTTCAAGTTCATCACAGCAAAACTCTTCAACTTACCTTGGTCTTTGGAGCGTAATTTGACAGTTGGAGAGCCAATAATTGACTTCTAGCATAGCTTTGGGATCTTCTAACAATTGTAGATAACGATATTGCCTGAACTTATGATAACTTTGTCAACCAGTTGGATTGGAGGAGTGTCTACCTCCAAGCGAAAACTTGAGTTGTTTTCTTTTTAGCATACTGATGAGAAGTCAAGAAACATAGCCTTTACACTTTTGCATATAAATAATAGTCACTCTTTATTTGTTTTTATTTTTTATATCTGGTGTGTTTCAACAAATCCACACAAAATCCAAGAAAGAAGGGAAACAAATTCATATATGGAATATTGAATCCAGCGGCAGTCTATTAATGTAATTACAAAATAATAGTGGAAGAGCTGGATGTTATTAGATATACTGAATGCTAGGGGAACAGGTATTATATGAGAAGTTCTCAGGCAGTTGTGAATGATTAAAAGAAAAAGAAAAAAAAAAGTAGAATGATACACGTGTGTGCGCGCATGTGAGAGTGAGATCTTAAAAGAAGGGAAAGGAAAAGCATTCAGAACCAAAATTACATAACCAGTAATATTGCAGAAATAATAGGAAGCCAATGTTTCTATCTGAGGGGGAGAGAGGGGATTAGACCGCCTGAGTGGGTCATGAGTAGACCATAACTTGCGCGAATGTGTGGGCTGTTCATTTTCTGTTCTAAAAAACTAGAACAAAGTTGGTGACAGCAGATGGATACATGAGATTTGGCTGCCCATTGAAAGACAATCCATTATGTCAGTAAAACAATAATCCATCTTTAGGAATTAGAACCTCCTATATAATGTATAATATTTTTTGACAATAAATTTGTGACATAACCAATATACCATATATTTTTTCTAGTTTACTGACTCTACTATTTAATTTATATTGACAAGCAATTTTCATTCACATCCAACATTTATTTGACTTCAGTAATCAACCATAAAAGGTTTCTACTTGATGCAAATAGACACACAGCTACCATCTACGTAACCAAATACAAAGAATGATGACAAAGTAGCATATTCCAACAAACTGCATTAAAATCATTAGTCAACTTAGAATGCAAAGTTGATCACTCTATAATCAATAAAAGGTAAAAACTAGCATCATATCTAACCATAAAAATGGTTGTGGAAAGGAAACGTTGAACACGATGATTTGATATTTATTTCATCACTTGATGAAGTTAAAGTACTTTTCAGAATCTGAAAGCCAGAAAATCAGATGTGGCTTCAAAACAACTTCTCCAAAACAACTTTTGACGTTGATAACATCAGGCAAAGCAAAGAAATAGGGAGCAACTAAAAAGTTGCAAGGAAATTCTAAGACAGGGCATTACTAGTTTACTCAAGTTTTACTTCTCGCTTTGGGGGATCCAGTTGCAAATAAGTGAATGGTTCAGTTGGCTCTTCCCTGCAATCCAAACACAAGTTCTACTTATTAGCAACACAAATGCTGAATAATATATCAACAAATGTTAAGATATAAGAGAAGTACAAGAGAGCAGAACGCCACCCCTTCAAGATTTCTTAGAGGTATAATATATTGGTTCAGTAAGTTGAATGTAATATATTTGAAGGTTCAATGTTATAAACCTTCATTCAAATTACAAGAGTTCTAGTTTAAAATGTTTATCGCAATATCAATGATGTGGTCACATTTCAATCATGAATCATGATTCAAATATCTTTCAAATTGATAGATATCACAAAATAAGGAAACACATAGATGGTCTTCAATCACGTGCAAAGGAATGAAGATCAAACATACCCAGGTTTAGAGCGCATGCACCGCCAGAAGAGCTTAAAAGGCCCCGGAACTGTTTTAAATGGATTACCTTCAAAACATGCCTACACAAAATAAAGAAGAAACAAATTCAGATAAAAAACATGACCATCATTTATACCATTAAAGTCCACTTTTCATCTCTGATGAAATAAGGAAAATAATGCTAATATATGTTCCAGAAAGATTGAAATAATCATATAGATGTTGTAGACGTGTAGACGGAGATCAGGAACAACAAATCAGCTACACTAGCAAGAATGAAATTTGATATTTGTTCTCTCCACTCCACAAGTAGAGATACTTTTCAATTTATCCAAATACATTTGTGGTTTGGATACAATTTTAGTAGGATTCCTATCAAATTCGAACCAAGGATTCTACAATTAGATAACAACAAAAAAAAATAATTTGGGAAAAAAATGAGTACTATAGAAGTTGCATTAGAGCACTTGCAGTAGTTTCCCTAAACTCAATCATGTTCCTTAAAATATTCCTTATAATAGAGAATCTTGATGAAAAGTGAAGAAAAAGTGAGTTGCAGTAGTATTCTTATTTTAAAGTTAATTCGACGATTGTGAACAGTAAATCTTAACTTATAGTATCACTATTTACATTCATCAAAAATATAATATTATTTTATACTATTCTATAACCCTAATTTACTAAATA
>CM025782.1:17717673-17730561 GCA_014636745.2 Centella asiatica
ATTAATTTATTTTGTGCATGAAGGTTTAATTTCTTTTTTTTTTTTTTTTGGGTATGAACAATGAATTCATATCTTAAATGAAAGTTCAATGGCAATGTGATGTTCAAAAGATTTTAAATGTATTTTGAGCTCAAATCTTTAAATGATTATTTTATTCAAGTTGTATCAAGAGGGAGTGCAATACTTTTCACGTGAGAAGGAAGCACACGGGTATGAGCTACAGTACCCATTTTGAACCAAAGACTGTAGTGTGACAAGTGATATAATTATATTATTTCTGAGTTGTGCACGTGACCCGTCAGGTGTATATCATCTCCAACAATACACTAGATTGTTGACTATAATAGATGACTGACTGACTGACCTTTAGCAGCCATA
Organism: Centella asiatica; assembly: GCA_014636745.2. Taxonomy (NCBI): domain Eukaryota; kingdom Viridiplantae; phylum Streptophyta; class Magnoliopsida; order Apiales; family Apiaceae; genus Centella; species Centella asiatica. The sequence continues at coordinate 17,718,052 of CM025782.1, forward strand.
ACACTGGCCTTTCAAACCAATCATTTCATTCTAAAGCGTGTTACTGCCTTTTTTCAATCAATGACTAAAATCAAATCTAAAACAATCCAACAGCTCTCGTTGCTCGACAAGTGATATAAATATATCATTTGGAGTACAACCCTAACCCACTTTCATAAATTTTCTATACAGTCTACCACCAAATCTAGGTTCACTTTCGTAACAAATGTCCTTTTCGAAGAACAACCCAAACTTTCAACTCCTTCGTTGCAGCCAAAGAGATAAGAGCACTATATTAAAGTTCTGCTCTCTTTTTGCACTATTTCGTTCCGTTATGCGTGCCACGTTTGTAAAAGAACCTTATTTATTCACTTCCAAAAGTATAATTTAGTGCATATTTTTAACATCTGGAGTTAATGCCATTTATTTCAAAAAGCCATCCAAGATGAGAGTATCAAATGTAGACAAACCATTATCTTCCAAATATTTCTTTACATCAATAGTTAAAACATCATGCTTGAGCCCTGTCAACCAGAGTTCTTGAAGTCTAGTAGTGTTTATAAGTTTTAGTGGACCATAAGAAATGTTTTACATTACAAAAAGGATGATGAGGGTTGATTTGTGTATGATTATCTGTTGAGAACATCACCCATGGAGGAGTGAAGAAGACACTACTGTATCTGAGACAAGTTCTAACTTAGTCTCCGACAACATGAGGTTAGACTACGATAATATAAAATAGTCACTGTGAGATTCCAAGTTAGTATCTGACAGTATGGTATTAGTCTCTGATAGGCTAAAGTTATTAGTCTCCGAGAGTTAAATTGTAAATCCTTGATGAAGGAAAATGTTGTTAGTCTCCAATGAACAAAATTTTGTTAGTCTTTAATGAAAAAATTTCCTAGTTTCCGAGGAGTTCAGCGATGACTTATTGAGTTTGACGTTGAACAACTTTTCTCCGAAGAGTTTGGCGCTGAACAAATTATCCATTGATGATTTCAGCGATGACTTATTGAGTCTGGCGCTGAACAAGTTATCACCCGATGAGTTTGGCGATAAACAAATCCATCCCCTGATGACTATTCCATGACGGGTGAATTATCCGCTGATGGGTAAGTCATCCCCTGATGACTATTCCCTGACGGGTGAATTATACCCTGATGGTTGAGAGATCATCCCCTGATGACCAAAAACCATCCCCTGACGGGTGAGCCATCCCATGACGGGTGAAGTTGTCCACTGATGACTAGTCATCCCTTGACGGGTAATTTATCCCCTGATGACCAGTCATCCACTGACGAGTAAATTGTCCACTTTTTTACGCAATTTGCCTCAAGGGTATAAAGTATCATTTCTTTTATTTTATTAAGAAACTTTTATTAATTATTTTTAAAACTCATCAGTTCAGTTAGCAAGTTAAGACAGTAAAAGTTTTTGGACATCACATGTGCATTTTTTTCTCATAACTTTATCAATGAAATAGATTTCTCATATTATATGCATGTTTTACAGAGTGTCTCACTCAAGAGTGAATTGAAATTGATTTTATTGCATAGGACCGAGGCAAGTATATATTCAATCTTATGCTTATTTCAATTTAACGTATTATCTTTTGATTCGATATGCGTGCAAGACTATGATTCATATATTTTAATTGCTCTTATGAATGAGAGTGCTATTGTGAGACCCCGAAAAATAAGATGAATTTTGTTGTATGATTTATTTCACTTTATGATTTATTTTATGTATGAGGGTTTAAATTATTTTCTTTTGTTATTTTATATTTGTTATTATTCTTGGTATGAATAATAAATTCATATCTTAAAGGAAATTTTATGGCAATGTGATGTTCAAAAGTTTTTAAATATATTTTTGAACTCAAACCCTTTAATGATTATTTTGTTATTATCATACTTCTCTTTATTTTTATTCAAGCACTTATCAAGAGTAAGTGTATTTCTCACACGGGGAAGGCAATACAAGGCTACAATACCCGTTTTTTTTTAAACCAAAGACGGCAGTGAGACAAAAGTATTAATTACACTATGTCAGGATTGAGAGTACGTGACCCGTCAAACCAGCTAATCTACTCCAACAGTACACGGATTATTGGCTATGATTGATGATTGACTGACTTTAGCTACCGTTGCATCCACCTTTCTCGCCAATCACTTCTTTCTAAAGCTTATTATTTCCTTTTACAGCCAACGACTGAAATCTATTTCCAAATAATCCAACTGCTCTTGTTGCTCTGCAAGTGAGATATGTATATCTTTTGTTTATAACCTTAGCCCCACTTTCATAAATTTTTTATACAACAAACCACCCACAAAATCCAGGCTCACTCTCAAAGAACAACTGTCTTTCTAAAGGGACAACCCAAACTTTTAACTTCTTCCTTGTAGCCAAAAAGGGTAAGAACACTATACTAAAGCTTTGCTCTGTTCCTACACTTTTTGTTCTGTTATGCATGCCATGTTTGTGAACACACTAGGTTCATTCACTTCCAAAAGTATAACTTAATGCATGCTTTTAACATTTGGTTTTAATTCCTTTTATTTCAAAGCTACCTAAGAGGAGAGTAAGATTTGTTGGCAACCACCTAGTAGACAACCTTTGACTATCGAACATTTTTTTTTATCAGTAATGAAAACATCGTGCTTGAGTTTTCCTCAACCTGAATCCTTGAAGTTTAGCAGTGTCTATAAGTTTTGGTAGACGATAAAAATATTACACACTGCAGAAGAGACGTTGAGAGTTGCCCTAGTCGTGGTCACCTGGTAATAACACCACCCTTTGTTGTGTGATGAAATCACCCCTGTATCAGAGACAAATCCTAGCTTAGTCTCCGTTAGCTTGAAATTTTCCTCTGACAGTGGAAATAATCCCTGGGAGATTCCAAGTTAGTCTCCGATGAAGGAAATTCCTTAGTCTCTGATGGACAAATTTCTTAGTCTCTAATAAAGGAAATTCCTTAGTCTCTGATGGACAAATTTTGTTAGTCTCTAATAAAAGAAATTCCTTAGTCTCTGATGGACAAATTTTGTTAGTCTCTGATGACAAAAAAATTCCTAGTCCCCGACAAGTTCAACGATGACTTATTGAGTTCGGCGCTGAACAAATTAACCACCGAGGAGTTTGGCGCTGAACAAATCGTTTACTGATGAGTTCAGTGATGACTTATCGAGTTTGGCGATGAACAAATCATCCCTTAACAGCCAAGAGAGTTTGGCGATAGCCAAGAGAGTTTGGCACTGACTTATGGAGTTTGACGCTGAACAAACTAACCACCGAGGAGTTTGGTGATGAACGAATCATCCCCTAACGGGTAAGTCATCCCCTGATGACTATCCCCTGATGGGTGAATTTTACCTTGATGGTCGAAGGCTATCTCCTGATGGTCGAGAGATCATCCCCTGATGACCAGACTGTCCCCTGACAGGTAGTTATCCCCTGATGGCCATATCACATTCCCTGATGGGCTAGACTGCAACCCCTAATGACCACTTTTCATGCTTCGATGTTTATCCACTGATGCGTAGTTTGCCTTGAAAGTATAAAATATTATCTTCTTAAATTATTTTAAGACATTATTGATTATTTATTAAACCTCAAAGGTTCAGAAGGTCATTTTGACATTTAAAAGTTCACGAAAATCACACGTGCATCTTTTCTCATATTTTTATCAAAAATATAGATTTCTTATGTTATATACATGTTTTACAGAGTGTCTCACTCACAAGCGAATTGAGTTTGATTTTTAGCTAAGGACTAAGGCAAGTATGTACTCACTCTATTTTCTTTCAATAAATACGCATGATCATTCTTTCGATATGCGTAATGTATCTAAGATATTTTTATGTTTACACTTATGATTAAATTTCTTCAAAGTTAAGTAACATATGATCTTTTGATCCGATGTACGTGGAAAATGTTGTACTAGAATCAAGCATTTTTGGGCGGATGTTAGTTATTCAAATTCACTAACTGTTAGAGTTAAACAATGATGATGATGTTTAGAGAATAAATTGTGTATCTGTAAATACTTAAGGTATCTTATAAACCTTAATATATCTGCACAAGTTTTGCATCCACTGATGATAAACTTAGTCATCAGGGGATGAACTGCACTTCACAAGACAAGTCACAAAAATGAAACTTCTAAAGGACTTGATAAGTGAAGAGGGATGTCTATTGTTACTCAAAATTATTTAAAGTATTCCGCACATCAAACATTCAGTCAACAAAACTTCAGTGATTAAAATCATGAGGGGAATCCATTAGGGGAACCCATCAGGGGATGATAAAGGCAGACCAACCCATCAGGGGAACGCGTCAGGGTATGGCAGTGACAAGCCAAACTCGTCAGGGGAACGTGTTAGGGCATGACCAAGAAATGTCAACCTGTCAAGGAAAAACATTATGGTATGATAGTGTTAGGCTAACTCATCAGGGGGAATGCTCAACACTGCATCAGTGAAAGCCATCAGTGTATGTTGTGAGTCATAACATCAGGGGATCTAGAAGCACTTAGTAAACTAAAGTGAAGTTTAAAGCACTGATCCAGTCTTTGACAAGACTTGTCATCAGGGGATCCAGAAACACTAATCAAGTTCACACGAGAGCTTGCCATCAGTGGATAGTTATGACTACATACACCCGCCGTCAGGTCTTACACGTAAATCAATGAAGCTAGTTACAGAAGCAAGAGATATTAATTGGAAAGATATCTCTTGAAGTTTGTTGGTGCAATGACAACTCTCGAACATTAAATGCAGGCAGATCAGGGGATAAAAAAAGAACAACAAAAGTAGCAGCAGTCTGACACATAGGACAACGATGTGACATATATGTGGCAAAATTGAAAAGAGCAGCACGTCTACGCACGTGGTTTCAACTACTGATCTTCTATATATGCAAAAGAGTTCTCATTACTCAAAGTATCAATCCAATAGATCAACAAACTCAGAAGCATACAAATCACTAGAGAGAAACTTTGTAATATATCTTGAGAGAAATATTCAAAGAAAATAGAAGTTAGTGTGCATGATTTAGAAGCTGTAGGTTTATAGAGAAGCTGTAACTTGTTACAGAAATTGTAGCTGATTAATCAGATTTCCAGAAAAATCTCAAGTTTCAATACAATTATTTTAACCTGAATGCTTGTGTGTTCATCTTATTATTTATTATCATTTTTCTGATATTGTAGCTATTTCCAACAGTCTTTAATAAGTTTCAAAAAGAGCAAAAAGTTTTGAGTGTTTGTATTCCCCCCCCCCCCCCCCCAATTACAAACACTTGAGCTTATTTAGTTCTAACAATTGGTATCAGAGCCATATAGCAGATTACACGTGCTAAAAGATCTTGAGCTATGGTCAACAAAGCTGGAAATAGTAAAGTCCCCATGTTGGAAATGGGAAAATACTTTTTCTGGAAACAAAGAATGATAGTTCATCTAAGAGCAATCGATGATAAATACTTGCAAATTCTGGAGGAAGGCCCTCACGTTCCAAAGAAGCTCATTCCCCAAGAGGTCGTCAATGGAGTCAGTGTCCCAGAAAAATTAATTCCAAAGACCACTGATGAGATGACACTAGAGGAAAGAGAAAAAGTAAAGAAGGATCTAAAAGTAACAGACATCCTTTATAATGGCATAGACAATGATATGCTAAATAGTATCATGAATCTTACAATGTCTAAGTCAATATGGGATACCATCCAGATCCTATGTGACGGAACTGAAGAAGTGAGGGAAAACAAATTGCAGCTGTTAACACAATAGTATGAGTGGTTCACAATGAAAAATGGTGAAACACTCACTGAGATGTTTGATAGATTTAATAGGTTGGTAAATGACCTGAGGATATATGGGAAGGCTTATGCTAATAAAGATGTGAACAGAAAGTTCATGAGAGCCCCTCCTATATCATGGGATCCTAAGACAACAGTCATCAGGGAATCCAAGGACATGAATCTCTTAGACTTGGATAGGCTCTATGGCACCCTAAAGACATATGAACTGGAAGTTCAACTAAGATTTGAAATGTTAGGGGATGCCAAGAAGGTTATATCTGTAGCCCTGATGGCTGCCAAGAAGGACAAAGAAGAAGCAAGACTAAGTGTCTTGATGAAGCAGCAGTCAGGGGATGTTGAAAAGGTAGGGGACAATGAAGCTAACTCAAAGGAGGATGAATATACTCCTGAAGAGTTAGAGGAACTGGATGAGACCATGGCATTTTTGTAAAGAGGTTTTCAAAGCTGAAATTTCAAAAAGCTTCTGGATCTAAAAGATTTTCAGCAAAGAAGCCAAGTAGCACTAAAAACTTAATTGACAAATCAAGAATAAAGTGCTACAAGTGCAATGAGATGGGGCCACTTTGCAAATGAGTGCAACAAGGCCACAAAGGAAGGTGAATCTAGGGGAAAGGAAGCTGAAGTGGATTACAAAAAGAAATACTTTGACCTTCTAAATGCCACCAAGAAGGGAAAAGCTTACATTGCAGAGAAAAAGGACCGGGCTGACTCAGATGAAGAAGATAATAAAGAATATGTCAACCTAGCCCTGATGGCCTCATCCATTGACAGTAGCAGTTCACAAGTAAGTCTTGAAATTTCCTCTAACATGTCTAAAAATGATTGTGTTAAAACTGTTAAGGAAATGACTTGTGAGATAAAGGATCTTTATGACACCCTAAAGAGTGCTATAGCTGAGACTGAGAGAGTGCAGAAAATAAATGAACAGTTGATTTCTAGAAATACTCTCTTAGAATCTGAACTCACTAGACTTGAGAGTCTTGAAAAAGAACTCTCAAGGACTAAAAATCTCCTTGATTGTTCTGTTAAAAGAGAGGAATGAACCTCCAATCTTCTGAGTCAAGAAAAGGAAGTCATAAAGAAATGAAATGAGTCTAGCAAAAAACTGGAGGATCAATTAAACAGTCAAAAATCTGATCCTAAATCTGGTTCAGGTTATGAAGAGACTCCTGTGAAGCAACCTCATATTGAGGTTGCAGCTAGCTTTGGAAAAAGGCCAATACAACCTATCAAATTTGTAAAGGCCGTAACAAAGTTAGAAAAAGGGAATGCTTTCCCGATGAGTGAAGCCTCCACAAGTGGTAGAAGTGGCAAGAAACCTATTTTTGCCAAAGCACTCAAATCCCCAGTCAAGAAAGAACTAGACTGTGCATCAGTGGATACACAATCATCAGGGGATAATAGTGCATCAGGCCGTCATAGCCCTTCAAGGGAAAGAGACCTGTTAGGGGAAAATAAAGAGAATAGGAATGGTAATCTAGGTGTAAACAAGGCTAATAATTACACCTCTATTCATGAAGCCCCTAGAAAAGTGTGTTGGAATATTGGTAGTAATAATCATTTATCTTTTCAGTGTAAAGAAAAACCACAAATTTTAACTGGCACAATTTTATATGCTAATGATTTACCTACTGCTCAAGCATACACCCATAAGGGTAAAGATAAAAAAGTTGTTGATAAATCAAAAGCATATGTTGAAGCTCCTAAAAATGAGAAAATTTTTAATTTGCCAAAATCAAAAGTCACACATAAAGAAAAGACTGTTTTACCATTAACTGTGACTAAACCTAGAGGACCCAAAGCCATTTGGGTAACAAAAACAAATTAAATATTTTTTGTGTGCAGGGAAAAGTCAAAAGCAGTCAAATCTAGTTTCTAGACAGTGGTTGCTCAAGACACATGACACGAAACAAAGCCCTGCTCACAGAATTTCAAGAAAAGGTTGGTCCAGTAATCTCTTTCGGTGATAACAGCAAATGACTGACTCTTGGTTATGGCAAAACAGCAAATGAGAATGTCTCATTTGAAAATGTAGCACTAGTTGATGGGCTTAAGCACAACTTGTTAAGCATAAGTCAACTATGTGACAAAGGATACATTATTTCTTTTAAAGGGGATCGATGCTTGATCTCAAATGAGGATGATGGGAAGCTGGTTTTATCAGTGATAAGAAAAGGAGATCTCTACATTGCTGATTTCAATTCAGTAAGTGGAGAATCATGTTTCTACAGCAAGGCAACCCTTGATGAGAGCAGACTGTGGCATAAGAAGCTCTCTCACCTAAACTTCAAGGCTATCAATGATAGTGAAGTGAGAGTTGATAACTAGACTACCTTAAATGGAATTCATTCGAGAAGGAATATTTTCAGCTTGTCAACAAGGGAAGCAAAGGAAAAATATCCTTTGTCAGCAAGGAAGCCATAATGATCAAAGATCCAATTCAATTGCTTTATATGGATCTCTTTAGCCCTGTCAACATTATGTCAGTGCCAAAGAAAAGATTTGCAATGGTTATTGTGGGTGACTACACCAGATACACTTGGGTTAAGTTTCAAAATTCTAAATCAGAAGTACCTCAACAAATCATTGACCATATTAAGAAAGTGGAAACTGAGTCAGGGTCAGTGGTTAGAATTTTGAGAACAAAGAATGGAATTGAATTCAAGAATGCAGCTTTTGATGGATTTTGTATGGATAAAGGCATCAATCATACATTTTCTCTCTAAGGACTCCTCAACAGAATGGTGTAGTGGATAGAAAGAACAGAACCCTGATAGAAGCTACTAGAATAATGCTAGTAGAGGCAAAGATTCCTACTTATTTTTGGGCTGAGGCAATTTCCACTGCTTACTTCACTCACAATAGGTCCTTAATCAACAAGGCTCACAATAAGGCACCATATGAGCTAATGACAGGGAGAAAACCAAATATCAAGTTTCTACATGTTTTTGGATGCAAATGTGTTTTCCCAGTGAGATGACCTAGAACTTGTAGAAAGGGGGTTGAATACAAGTTCTCACAACTTTTTTTAATTTCTTGTTCTTTAAGAAATTAAACTCTTCTGCGGAATATAAAGAACAAGATCAAAACTTTATAAACAATTGCTTTTATTGATTTAACAATTGATTACAAGTTTTCTAGCAATCAAAACAAGCTTTGATCGTCAGCTTCTATTCTGTGTATATATAAAATACAACACTTTCAATTCTCTCTCTCTATACACATACACAGCTTCGTATTTCTTTTCTGTAATTTATAATTACAGCTTCTAAAACTAAGTTATCAAAAACCTAGCTTCCTAATTCAAATCAAATACAATCTTTCCAATTGAAAGATTTCTAACAAGTTTCCTTATCAGCTACGTCTTCAATAAAGTCTACGTGTGCATGGAAGACTTTCCTTCTTTGATTTGAACTCTAACTCCATCAGTGATTAAGTCTTCGACTAATCTCCGATAGCTTCTTTAATTAGTCCCTGATCACTTCGAGTAATCTCCGATGCTTTACAACGTGTAATCTCTGATGCTTTACTTCGTGTAATCTCCGATGCTTTGGCTTTAGTCTCTGGTGATGTCAGCTTTTAATCTCCGAGGTATTGTTTTAATCTCTGATGACGTCAGCATTAATCTCTGACTCTTTAGTTACAATCTCCGATGACGTAAGCTTTAATCTTCGATGACCAATCCTTCAATCTCCGATGAACAAAACATTTTAATCTCCGATGAAGGATTCTTCAATCTCCGATGGGCAAAGTCCAATCTCTGATGAACAAAACTTTATTCTCTGATAGACTTTTCCCTTAATCTCCGACAAGCCAAAATCAATCTCCGAAGGACTAATTAATTTAAACAACTTGTTGAACAAACTCAACAAGTATTCCAGCAGTACATACAAAAGAAATGAACCTATCTCTTTATTATAATGACTAATTTACAAACAAGAGATACTACTGCTAGCTACAAAACTAAAGTGTTACAAACCAACACTTTTCTGTACATTTGTATTCCTAAGTATTCTAAAGACAATCATCATCAAATGTTCATAAAACCTAACAATCTCCCCCTAATTGACTTTGATGAAACTTTTGCACCAGTAGCCAGACTTGAGGTTATAAGAATTTTCTTAGCCTATGCAGCACATTCAAACTTCAAAGTTTATCAAATAGATGTGAAAAGTGCCTTTCTCAATGGAAAATTGGAACAGGAGTTGTATGTCCAACAACCTCCAGGGTTTGAAAGTTCAAAATACCCAAATCATGTATTCAAACTAGAAAAGGCACTTTATGGACTGAAGCAAGCTCCTAGAGCTTGGTATGACACACTGTCTAAGTTTCTGGTGAAAAACAAGTTTTCAAGAGTTATCATGGACAAGACATTGTTCTTTAGACAACACCAAGGTCATCTGGTCCTGGTTCAAATATATGTTGATGATATTATCTTTGAATCCACTGATATATACTAGATTGTGTGAAAAGTTCTCCAAGCTCATACAAAGCAAGTATGAAATGAGTTTGATGGGTGACTTGTCTTATTTCTTGGGACTGCAGATCAAACAAGTCACTGATGGGATTTACATCCATCAAACAAAGTATGCCAAAGAACTTCTTAAGAAATTTGACATGGAGGACTCGAAAGTAGCGAAGACACCAATGGCCATAACAACCAAGATTGACCCTGATAAGAATGGAAATAAAGTTGATTTGAAGACTTATAGGGGAATGATTGGATCATTGTTGTATCTAACAACAAGTAGGTTTGACATTATGTTTGCAACATATCTTTGTGCAAGATATCAAGCTGATCCAAGGGAGTCTCATCTCATTGTAGTGAAAAGAATCTTGAGATATATTAAGGGCACTATAAAGTTGGGACTATGGTATTCGAAGGAGTTTGGATTTGAATTATTGGGATATTCTGATGCTGACTTTGGAGGATTCAGAATTGACAGAAAAAGTACAATTAGAAGCTGTCAGTTTCTAAGAGGAAGGCTTGTATCTTGGTTCAACAAAAAGGAAAACTTAGTTTCAACATCAACTGCTGGAGCTGAATATATTGCAGCTGAAAGTTGTTGTGCATAAATCCTATGGATGAAAAATTAGTTAATAAACTATGGCCTAAATTTCAACAAAATTCCAATCAGGTGTGATAACACGAGTGCCATTACCATTGCTGAAAATCTTGTGCAGCTTTCTAGAACCAAACATATAGAAATCAGATATCACTTTATTAGGGAACATGTTATGAATGGAACTATTGAACTACAGTTTGTACCAATAAATAAACAGCTAACAGACATATTCACCAAGGCTCTTGATGAAGCCACTTTCTTCAATCTTGTGGGAGAGCTAGGAATGGTGAGTTATGCAAAATGAAATTCACTAATCTTGCTAAAAGTCTTGTCAAAAAGGTTATTGGTGTTGGTTTTTATTGGGTCTAAACGCAGCGGAAAAATACGATATAAAACACCACAAGACGAAACCCAAACCTGAGGATCTATGCGACACAATTTAATACAGATGGTTTAAGATTTTACCGATTAATTGTGCGAATCTGAAGATTTGGCGAAGGTGTTGATCGTCTCCTTGCCTTTAACGCAATCCAACAGAACTACGTCTCTACTGTATCCACACGAACACCCACGAATCATCTCACGATTCGAACAAGAAGAGTTACAGTACTAGCATTACGATCTGTATCTCTCTTTTCTCTCTATATCTTTGAACTCTAGTCTCTCTCTTGTGAGCAACTAGGGTTCTTAGAATACGTGAAACGTTGGTTTGAGAGAATAGCTGCTATATCATATATATATAGCCTTTTATAGAGTAATTCCAAAACCTAATCTAATTAGGAGAATTATAATGCGAATTTTATATTTATTAGATATATATATTTAATCAAGTCTCACTTAATTAATATATATGTACAAATAAATATATATTCATATTTCCTTCCAAAGGACTCTATTTCATACAGATTACTAATATATAATTTAAAGTCATGATTTAATTAAATCAATCTTATTGATATATTAAAATCATTGACATTTAAATTATATCTCCTTAATGAATGTTCTATGTGTGTGATCCTGTAGGTTATTATTACGTTGACAATAATTTTAAATCATATTATAAAATTATAAACAGTGAGTGGTATCTAGTAATACATTACTGTTACCCAAGTAATAATAAAGTCGTAGATTCGACATTACCTTTCGTGACCATTAATGTTTCAATGTAATTTAATCAATTTAACCATGATATCTAAGATTAAATTGAAGGCATGGATGTGTCATCCTCTTCATAATTTAATCTCAGTTTTCTTGATCAATGAGTAGACTATATGAAACAAATTTCTATTTGAGGATGGCCATGCATTTCATAGTCTCACTCAATTAAGAGGCCTATAGATATCACCCCTAATTTATAGGAGGGTTAAATTCCATCTACATCACTCCCATTTCTCACATAGCTCATTATGCATCCAACAATCACCTTTATCGTCCACCTGGTTAAAGGTGACTTTTGATAATGTCTTCCTGATGAAATTAGTTGATATGTGACTATATATGTTGTGTAAATATGTATATATACTTGTGTATTATGTATGTGTTTGTTTTTAAATGATGCATCAGGGTCAGGGTCTCTGTCAAGGAGCATTAGGGTCAGGGCATCCGACTCGCGCATCAGGGTCAGGGCATCTGACTCGCGCATCAGGGTCAG
>CM025782.1:17730571-17768070 GCA_014636745.2 Centella asiatica
GACTCGCGCATCAGGGTCAGGGCATCTGACTCGCGCATCAGGGTCAGGGCATCCGACTCGGGCATCAGGGTCAGGGCATCCGACTCGGGCATCAGGGTCCGCGTATGTATATACAATAAACATCAGGGTCAAGTAAAGTGCTTTTGACTTTATCAGAGGATTATGTCTAGTAATGTGATGACAACTCATCAGGGAATTCTTCTCTCACTGATGACGTGTCATCACAGAACTGATATGACACCCTAATTGGGTGTTTTTAGGAACGATTTTCAAACCTCAAAAGGTGGGTATTTATACTCCTTCTCTTTTTATTTCTAAAACACTTCAAAATATTTAATCTGACTCTAATATTTTCTCGAGTTTTCTTTTTCTCTCTCTCAAATTTACAGAAACCCTAGAACTTCAAATTTTCAACAGCATCAATGGCACCCAGTAATGTTCAACAACTTCCGAGAAATTTGGTGGTTCCACCCACAAACTATGTGAGTTTGTCCGACATTAATGAGGTAAATAATTGCTTCAAACCGATGATGAACTATCTACTCAACTCTGAGTATAGTCAAGCAATCTTCACCGATGAAGAATGTCTAGGGAAGCACTGTCACAACTATGGACAAGTGCAAAGTTCATGTACTCCACAACAAAGCCTGATGTGGTAAAGGGAATCTCGTTCAAGATTTCTTCTAAAAAGGATAAAATAACTCCTTTCAAAATTAATTCTGCATTAGGGCTACCTACACAAGACCTTGTGGAAGTAGCATCTAATGCTGATCTGCTTGATTTCTTGAGGGAACTGGGCTACAACGCTGCTCCCAGTACAACGTTAAAGTACAAGGACCTCAAGTGGGTCAACGTAAAGTGAGAGATTTCTTATCTCTTTGACACCATCACAAAGGTGTTTTCAGTTAAGTCTTCTAACTTTGAGGTGATAACCTCATTAACTTTAAAGATAGCTTATGCAATAATTAAAAATGTATATATAAATATAGAAAAATTAATTTTTGACGATCTTGTAAATAAAATGTGTAGTTTTAATTCTAGGAAATTAGAAGTTTATTTTGCTAGATTTTTATATATGATCATTAAGGATCAAATTACTAACCTTTCTTTTGAGAACGACATTTCTGTACAGACTTACAAGCAAACAAAGAATTATTTGTAGAAATAATAAAGAAATCGTATACTGTAGAACTATTTGCACTTCCATTGCATATGGAACAGGTATTGCATACTTCTCCCTCTACTATGGTAGAGATCACAACCACTTCTCTGCCTTCCCAAGTAGTACAACCAATTTCCACACAACCACTCTCAATAGCCCAACCCTTACTCTCCCAAAAGACTACTGGTATTAAAAGAAAATTCGCTGAAGTTACCACAACAACTGAGGGGGAGTAAGGAGAGAGAGTGATTGCCTAAAAGAGATTAAAAAGGAAAGTGACAATGAGTGTTACCCAACAACCAAGCCAAATAGTATCCTCTCAAAAGGATATTGCTTTTGATAAGGAATTAAACATATTTCTAACTAGTTCTTCTCAAAAGGAATTAGTTATTGAAAATAGTCCCCAAGCAGGGACACAGTTGAGTGAGGCACATACATTGACCATAGCTCCTGATGAAACTAACATCAGGGTCTCTGAGAGCCACTTGTAGATATATGACACAGTGAGTGCAAACACAATTTCTCTTGATGGATCACCTCCTCATTCAGTGATCCAACCAACACTCCCTTCTACACCACTTCCTTCTTTCTCTGTTCCTCAAATTTCTTTAGATATTATGACACAAACATTAAGTGTCATAAGATCAAATTCTCCAATTTTTCAATTCATGGAGGAGCCAACACTTTCTGACATAGTGATTAATAGTCAACACACTCAAATGGTTGACTCATTTCTACTTGATACAATCATTGTTGATCAGCTAGGGGACATAAATTCATCTGTATATACTATTGCAATAAGTCTTTATGTTCCCCCACATGTACATACTTCTTCTATAGAAACATACACTTCTCCAATTGTACATACACAAATTTCTTCTACTCCTTTTCCTATCACTTATATGGAATCAGTAACTGTACATAATTTACTTGAACTGGCCACAATAGTTGATCTCACAGCCCATAGGAGCCCATCTAGGACAATTTTGAGTGAGGATGTGAGAATACATAGTGAAGAGAGGCAAAGTCAATCCCTTGAGAGGACTTTGGCAAAAGGAGAGGATGAGAGTACTGCCTTAGAAGGCACCGAAAAAGGAAAGATTGAGGGAGATAAGGATGAGATCTTTGTAAATAAAGAAAAGAGAGAAAATTTTGATACTACCACTGTAAATATTGAACATACTTCCAACTTTTCTGAAAGTGATGAAAATGATACTCCAGCAGTTGATTTTTCCCAGTTCATTGGAGTTGATTTATATTTTCAACAAAATCAAATGGCTGATACTGTACAGTTACTGAAACAGAAGCTCTCAAGGACCATAGATCCAATTTTGGCAAAGGTGTTCAAATAACAAATTATGATTGGGCAATCTATGGATATAGAAAATAAAAAGCTCTATACACACTTCACAAACAAAATAAACAATGTACAACAAGTTGTCGACTCCCTTATAACAAGCTAAACCTTGCTCCGAATGAAGAAACAAACTGACAACGATGACAAGAAACTTGTTGATCTTACTACTCAAATGGCAAGCATGGAAACTCTGCAACTATCAATGACTGACACTCTAAAATAAGTTATTCAAGTCACATCCCAACTCTCGACTTTCACTGATGATGCTGTTAAAAAAGGGGAGAAATCTTTAGGGCCATCGTCAGGGGATGTTGCAGAAAAGCCCTCAAATACTCAACCATCAGGGGATGTGACTGTTACTGCTCCTGCTCCAAAACCCAAGGATAAAGGCAAAGGCATCCTAATTGAGGAACCAAATAAGAAATCAAATACTCAATCAGGGCCTAAGCTACTTGGAGATGCCATGAAGACAGTCCACTTTCCAACACCCGTTGAAACTATAATTGATGGAAAAGTGGAGTTGGTCTTTCCTCAAGACAAGAAACTGGTGGAAGCTGATGCATTTTACACACAACAACTTCAAGAGGAGGAGAGGGAAATGACAAAGGAGAAGGAGGAAGAACAAAAGAAGAAAAAGAGTGTTAGGCCAAGATCTTCCAGGAAACCTCAACCAAGGAAATCTCAAAATCCCAAGGGTGGATTAGGGGATAAAAACCAAGAAAAAACTAATGACCCTGATGCCATCAAACCCAAGTCATCTGAAGCCAAGGATCAAATACCTTCTCCTATAACCACAACATATGTTCCACCCACTCTAGCTGAATCCCTAAGAGACGAAAGATGCAAGAATCTGACATTTATGTTCTCAATAAAAAGCATAAATGTCAGCGTCAACAACAAAAGGGATCAGCTAATCTCTGTTCAACTAAAGAGTACTGGGTCCCAATTCACAGTAACTATGTACTGGTTTAGGAGAATGGATGCTGAGTAGTTAGAAATGATCCTGAACTTAATTATATTCCAAGAACATCACGGCTTAACAGAGACTTGGGGGGGATGATTGAGAGGCTGAGGAATGCCATCAACAATGAAAGAAGCCTGCCCACAGCTTTGGATAGACCATTAAAGCTGTTCTATAAATCCACTGATGGGCAGGAGAAGAACTTAAGGATAAGAGAAGTTGATGGGCTTGACCTAGAGAAAGCGATGCATGTTCTAAGCCAAATTTCTTATCACAAAAATGAACATGTCATCCAGTTTAGAATCTTGCTGCTGCAAAGAGTGCTGAAAGAGATTGAAGAAACTGAACCTGATGATGGGAGTACAGCTGCAGTAAGGGATGTGCCACTAGTAGAAGGATTCAAAGAATATCTTAAGATAATCACAAACCCCATGGGTGTAGAATTCAAAAACAAAAAGGGGGAGATCATCACCTTCTACTGGTCATAACTTGCTACAACTAATGTGCCAGAAATCAAATTAGTCCTTGAAACTTTGGAATCAAGCAAGAATGTCAACATTGTGAACTTCAAAAGACTTCTTCAAAAGGAGCTGGAGCAATTGTTAGTAGGAGGGGAAGACAAAAGACTTAGGATTCCAGATCAAAATCCAGATCAGAGAAGACAAGGTCTTGGAAGTGACTCTCAACCTATTGAATCAAGTCGTCCATTGCCTTTTGTCTTAGCCAAACGAAAAAGGGATCCTGATGTCTAAGAGTGTATTTTTTTTTGTAATAGATATAGGAAATACTTGTACAATGAGATTTTTTTTGTACAATAGATTAGTTCATACACAATTCTTTTTATACAGTTTTCGTTTTGACATCATCATCAGTGCATCATGTAAATTTATGGTTATCAAAATGATAATCATAAATAGGGGGAGATTGTTAGAGTTAAAAAATGATGATGATGTTTAGAGAATAAATTGTGCATCTGTAAATACTTAAGGTATCTTATAAACCTTAATATATCTGCACAAGTTTTGCATCCACTGACGATAAACTTAGTCATCAGGGGATGAACTGCACTTCACAAGACAAGTCACAAAAATGAAACTTCTAAAGGACTTGATAAGTGAAGAGGGATATCTATTGTTACTCAAAATTATTTAAAGTATTCCGCACATCAAACATTCAGTCAACAAAGCTTCAGTGATTAAAATCATGAGGGGAATCCATCAGGGGAACCCATCAGGGGATGACAAAGGCAGACCAACCCATCAGGGGAACGCGTCAGGGTATGGCAGTGACAAGCCAAACTCGTCAGGGGAACGTGTTAGGGCATGACCAAGAAATGTCAACCTGTCAAGGAAAAACATTATGGTATGATAGTGTTAGGCTAACTCATCAGGGGGAATGCTCAACACTGCATCAGTGGAAGCCATCAGTGTATGTTGTGAGTCATAACATCAGGGGATCTAGAAGCACTTAGTAAACTAAAGTGAAGTTTGAAGCACTGATCCAGTCTTTGACAAGACTTGTCATCAGGGGATCCAGAAGCACTGATCAAGTTCATATGAGAGCTTGCCATCAGTGGATAGTTATGACTACATACACCCGCCGTCAGGTCTTACACGTAAATCAATGAAGCTAGTTACAGAAGCAAGAGATATTAATTGGAAAGATATCTCTTGAAGTTTGTTGGTGCAATGACAACTCTCGAACATTAAATGCAGGCAGATTAGGGGATAAAAAAAGAACAACAAAAGTAGCAGCAGTCTGACACATAGGACAACGATGTGACATATATGCGGCAAAGTTGAAATGAGCAGCACGTCTACGTACATGGTTTCAACTACTGATCTTCTATATATGCAAAAGAGTTCTCATTACTCAAAGTATCAATCCAATAGATCAACAAACTCAGAAGCATATAAATCACTAGAAAGAAGATTTGTAATATATTTTGAGAGAAATATTCAAAGAAAATAGAAGTTAATGTCATGATTTAGAAGCTGTAGTTTTATAGAGAAGCTGTAACTTGTTACAGAAATTGTATCTGATTAATCACATTTGTGATTAAATCAGATTTCCAGAAAAACCTCAAGTTTCAATACAATTATTTTAACTTGAATGCTTGTGTGTTCATCTTATTATTTATTTTGAGTGTTTGTATTCCCCCCCCCCCCTACAAACACTTGAGCTTATTTAGTTCTAACACTAACGCGCCAAGGTAAATCATATATGGATAGATTATAACTTAATTTTTCTTACCCCTTACTTATAAAGTATATTCGTGTGAGTAACTAAAGGCTAACGGGTTGCGTCTGCCTGACACCCTAGGCCTAAGTATGATAGGGAACGAAAACTGATGTATCGGTAACCGAACCCTCGCAGACCAAAGATTCTGCTTTGACACTACAAATAAAATGGCCTTCAGTGACGATTGATTTTTGGTCACTAACAGAACTTTTGGTGACCAAAAAAATTTTCGTCACCTACCGTCAGTAAAGCTCAGTCACTAAAGGCTTTGGTGACCACGATTTTGAAGGTGGTCACTAAGTTGCTCTAAGGAAAGTTGGTAACTAAAAATATTAAGTCAAACCGTGAGTCAAATCCAGGTCGGACCGACCTGTCTTCTTCAGCACATTTCTACAGCATGTCGCTGACGGCCGGCGCCGTTTCTGGCCAGCCGCAGCCTTAGCAGCTCGATTCACGTGCACACACATAACGAAACAAGGTAGAGGCACCGCCGTGACAATCACCATAGGCGATCACCCCATTTTCCCTCACGCCTTCGCCTAAAAATCACCGGAACACCCATTCGAAGCTCGTCGCCGTTGCCGAGCTGCCATTAACGGTCGAGCTCCCAAACCACGATTCTTCACTATTTTTGACGAATCAAGTATGGATTTGAATCCTGGGACTTCCAGAAACTCATTCATACAATCAATTTCAAGTTTTAAAAACTAAATCGCAAGAAAAATGGAAATCTTTCGTTCGGGTCTTCAAACTTTTGGCCGAAGAAGAAATCCAAAAATACTTTATAATTTTTCAAATTGTTTGAGGCAAAACAATCGGATTAAGTGCAGAAACAATTTGGTAAAATCAATTTGGACAAACAACATGTAATTCGGCCGGAATTTGAATCTGAAATTTTTGGGTTCTATGTTCATACGAATTATTTCTTGAATTTTTTTTAATTAAATTTTAAAAATCAATAACTCTCAAACCATAATTGCTATAAACTTGTGCTATATATGAAAATGATATTGAAAATTATTATCTACACAATGGTATAAATAGAAATGATAATAAATGTAAAAATAAAAATACTAAAAAAAATAACTTTTTAAAGCTTCAATAGAAAAAAATAGTAAAAAAAAAATATAAAGAACAAAAAATAGTAAAAAAAATATAAAGTAAAAAAAAGAAAAAGAAATAATAATATAAAGTATAAATATAAAGTTAAATAAAAAATGATAATAAATTGCTTAATATGGAGAGTTATAGTAAAAAAAAAGTACCTTTTTTTATAAAAATGTTATCACTAATATGACACAACAAATGTATAATATATCATAAAATTGTATGTTATTATAAAGTAAAAAGAAAATTACTACACATTATTATATTATAAAATTATATAGAGTGAAAATCCATTTTTTCACCAAAAAATTTAGTGACCAACATCTCTATGGTTAAGAAGTTTAGTGACTAGGATCTCTAGTCATTAAAGAAAAATTTATTGACGATACTAATGTGTGGTCACCAAATTTGGTCACTAAAGAAAATTTATTGACCACTTTCTTGTCTTGGTCACTAAATTTGTTTGTTCACTAAAATTTGGTGACAAAAAAAAATAAAAAATTAAGTCACAAAAGGTTACTTTTGGTGACCAGAATTTTGTTCGTCACTAAAATTTTCATCACTAAAGGCCATTTTTTTGTAGTGTGACTACGTATATCATTATGATGAAGTCAAACGACCAGGCTGATATGTTGTTTGATGAAGAGATGAAGTCAGATAGTGGTCAGGCTGGCCAGGTGACACACTATTTGATGAAGAGAGGGTAGATGAATGATTCAAGATTTCTTTCAAGTAAAGGGTTAAATCTCTCGTTATCATTCGGGGACCCTGAAAGTTATATATACACATTCTTCTTTAAAGTTATTTAGATGTGTGGACATTATTTCCGTCCAACCGCATAAACACTTAAGCCAAGAAAATTTCTTCTATTTCAAAGCCAACAATACTTGATTATATACTTGCGGGCATAATTCGCTCATGTTACTATTATATAATGTTTTACAGGTCATGAAGAGAAGGCCGAGCCGTCTGCTAAAGGCAAAGAAAGGATGACATAGTGAACGCTTTCTCATTGCCCTATTATGGATGGAATTTTGAGGAAGAGTGAAGCGTGAGACGATCATTGAATTGTTTAGGTTGTAAGGCCTGTGTGGGCTCTCATAAACTTTCGCTGTTAGAATCTTATTTTGGACGAATGTAATAGAGAATACAATTTACTTCTCTTATTTAATGATATGTATGCTTGGATGTTATTTCTGTTTTTTTGTCAATTAATGACGGTGCCCGAAGTCCGGTAAGGAATTTTTTTGGGGCCGTCACAGTTATGCTCTAAATTTCGCTAGCATGATATGAATAAATGTACATGGATATAATTGAACTTTGATTCATCAGTATTCTTTAATACTATATTCGTGCAAACAAATGAGAATAATATGTCCCTTAAATGGGTTATGCCACATGGTTGGCTAGAGAAAAGGAAAGGTGCTTATTTGTTTTGTCACTTGACCTAGAGGAATTATAAGTGACTAGTACGTTCACACATTAGGGGATCATACGGTTACAGTTAGGCCAACTGTATACCATATGGTTAGCAGATCCAACGAGTTTAGCCCCCGATGAATATTTTGAGAAAGATGTACATAGGTGGATACCTATCTTTCTTCAAGGAGGGTTACATGTTGTTTATCATCAGTAATCCTTGAAGTTCTTCAAAGATTTCCAAGGCATTGATATTGTTTCACCGAGCCTCACAAACAGAATTGAACCTCCATTAACATTCCAGTTTTGCTCCTCTTATTTGTTTATGTACTTGCTAAGTGTAAATCGCTCATCCTTGTTGAACTTAATGTCTTGCAGGGCATGGTACAAAGGCTGAACCCTCTGACAAGGGGAAAACAAGGATGATTAATTACTGAGCTTGTGCTGACCCTATGGGTGGCCGCTAAGGAAGGAAGATGTTTGGAAGTTGATGTCATGGACTGTAATTTAGAAATATCTTAGCTTCTGCCAAGGATGTAATATTTTGGGTCGTAATAACTTGCTACTACTTTTGTTTAACTTTAATTATGCTACGAATGGATGTGACGTTATCTTTATATTTTCCTTTTGACAAAGCCCTGGGTCGATAAGAGATTTTAGGGCCGTCACAAGCAGCATCCATAACAAAAAATTGTACTATCAGTTAAACAATAACCATCTAGTTCTTAGTTCCAATGCCCTAAAGCACATAATGCTAGAATATAAGAAGGTCCCTGATTGGGGCTTGAGTATTATTCACAATATATAAGCTAAACTGTTACAGTGTGAACACAATCAATTAGATATACATAAGTTATTTCTAACCATCTACAATTATGGAGACTTTATATAAATAAAATATTTATGTATCCTATTGTTTACTATCACACCCCTTCAATTGTAAAAGGAGGAGTACGGACGATGAGACTAGAGTGAAACTCTACAAAAAGGGAAGTCGGGAGATGTCAACGTATTGGGACGAAGATGGCATGTGTAAAACCCGAACTTGGCCGAGGGCGACCTTTTCACGAACAAAATGAAAATCCATCTCAATATGTTTAGTGCGTTGATGTTGTACCAGATTAAAGGAGAGGTACACGACATTAATATTATTACAATATACAAAAGTGGCTTTCTGAATAGGACAATGCAGTTCAAGGAGTAAGTTTGGAAGCCACAAAGTTTCAGCAACATCATTAGCAACACCATGATACTCCACTTCGGTACTGGAACGCGAGATAGTAGGTTGCAGTTTAGATGACCAAGAGAGAAGATTATCTCCCAAGTAGACACAATACCCAGAAGTAGTTTGTCTAGTGTTAGGACAATCACCCCAATCAACAACGAAATAAGCAATCAATCCGGTGAGAGCGGAGGCGTGAAATGAAGACCAAACTCAAGAGTGCCATATACATAGCACAAGATGCGCTTCATAGTATTACAATGTGAGTCACGGGGAGTGTGCATGAACAAATAGATCTGCTGCATGACATAACTAATATCAGGTCTAGTGAAGATCAAGTATTGGAGTGTACCAGCAAGGCTACAGTACAATGAAGGATCAGAGAGAAGTTGACCAACATCAACACTCAATTTTGCCTTAGTGTCAACATGAGTGCTTGTAGGTTTGCAATGGCTCATATGAGCTTGTTGTAAGATCTCCTCAGCATATTTTCGTTGTGAAAGAAACAATATCTCTTTGGACTGCTAGACAGAAATTCCCAAAAAATAAGATAAGGGACCCAAGTCTGTCATGACAAATTCAACACTTAAGAATGAGTTAAGATGCCAAAGAAAAGCCATGGAGGAAGCATTGAGCACAATGTCATCCACATACAAAAGTAGAAAAACAGTGTCTCCTCTATGTTTATATATGAAAAGAGATGAATCACTCTTGCTACTTGTAAAACCCATCTTAAGAAAACATGTAGCAAAACGGTGATACTAGGCTCGAGTAGCCTGTTTAAGACTATATAGTGACTTACAAAGAAGACAAAACTTTCTTTGGAGAATGAGTGTTAACAAAACCAGGGGGTTGGTGCATGTACACAGTTTCTTGTAAATCCCCATGGAGAAAGGCATTCTTGACATCAAGCTGTTGTATGGGCTAAGAATGCGATAATGCAAGAGTGAGAACTGTACGAATAGTAGTCGGTTTAACCACGGGGCTAAATGTTTCATCATAATCCACCCCAACTTGTTGTGACTTTCCATTTACAACTAATCGACCCTTATATTGCTGTAAGGAACCGTCAAAGTTGTACTTATGTTTGAAAAGTCACATACAACAGATCACATTCACATTTGAAGGACGATCAACCAATTCCCAAGTTTTATTCTACATTAAAGCTTTGTACTCTTCCTCCATGGCCGCCTTCCAGTTAGGATCATGCATAGCACAAAGGTGGGAGCGGGGAAGGGGTGAAGGTGCAATGTCCTTGACATGGAGGTTGAATTGGGTTTTTGGATTGAAAATGCCCAACTGATTATGAGTGACCATTCGAGGAGATGGTGGTGGAGGAGGTGGCGAGGAATTTGGTGGGGTAGATTGGCTGTGAGGGAGGGAGAGAAAAGCATGTGCATTTGAGGGTGTGGCTATAGTAGGAGATTTTCGAGGTCATCTACTGTAGACAATGAGAGGTTTTGGAGGTAAGAGGTGGTGGTGTGGGATGGGCACATGTGTTTGAGGTGCCATGAGTTGCTCAATGAGAAGAGGTGATATACTCAGAGAAGAGAGGAAATCGCATGATGGTGCTGTGTACGACTATAAATTGGAGAAAGGAAAAACTGTCTCGTCGAATGTGACATGGTGAGACAATATTATTTATCGAGAAGAAACGTCGAGATATAAGTAGCCATGATGGTTTGAAGGAAAACCAATGAAGACACAAGGAATAGGCGAGGGGAAAGTTTGTGTTTTTTTGTAGAACTTAAGTTAGGAAAACAAAGACAACCAAACACTTTAAGATGATTATAAGTGTGGTGGTGGGGGGGGGGGGGGGGCAGAGGAACAAGGCTAGAGTAGGTGAGCCATAGTTTAAGGTTTTGGTAGAAAGAATATTATAAAGATAGGTGACCATATGTAGTGCATCAACCCAATAAGAAAGAGGCATGGATGCATGAGTAAGGAGCGAGCGAGTGATATCGTTGAGGGTACGAATCATTCGTTTAGCTTTAACGTTTTGAGAAGAAGTATTGGGGCAAGTGAATCAAAATTCCATTCCATGTTGGTTACGAAAATGAAGAAATTTGGTGAAAGCTTTAGATTTATGCTTAAGAGGGTACACCCAGACATAATGTGTATAGTCATCAAGTAACACAAAATAATAACGGTGACCATTTTTACTCAAAACCGGTGACGTCCACAAATCACTATGAATAATGTCAAAAGGGAGTATAAGTAACTGAATTTGATGAATGAAAAGGTAACCGTTTATGTTTTGCAATCTCACATGATGAACATAAATGGAAGCTTGCATCCTTATTTAATGAAATGAAATTATTTTTCCTAAGAAATCTAAAAACATGATCTCCTAGATGACCAAAACGATGATGCCAAAGTTGAGGAGTGATGACATCAAAAGAGACTCGTGAAGGAGTGGCAAACTTGGTGACTGGATAAAGGTCTCCTGACCTATTACACCTTATGATTATTCCCCCCATTCGAAGATCCTTTATATGAAAACCAAAAGGGTCAAATTCGACAGAATTATTATTATCATAAGTAAACTTTCGAATTGAGACAAGATTTTTGATGATGTGAGGAGTTACTAAGATGTTAGAAATAGTAAGGTTGGTTAATTGTGCTATGCCGGAGCTCTGCATGTTAATAGAACAACCATTTCTAACCAAAACATGAGATGTATTGCTATGATTTGAAAAAGAACGAAGTTTACTAGGAGTAGTGGCCATGTGTGAGGATGCACTAGTATCTATATACCATGAATCATCTGATGGTTGCAAGGTCATGGTATTGAAGGTATGTGGAAACTCGGTTGGCTGATAGTTATAGTCTGCAGAAGGAGTAGCAGAATGAGCAGTATATGCTTGTGCGATGCCACATAGAGGAGCATCGACGATGTTTGGAGAAATGGTGCGTTGAGCCATTGTCGGGTATGGACACTGTGGGATGACCCAAGGAGGAGGCCAGTAGTAAGACCACTGTGGTGGAGAAGGGCCGCGTGGCTGAAATTGTTGCTTACCAAGAGTATTTTGTCCTGGTCCACTAGTATTACCTCGACCACCGCGGTTGTTGGTGCGGTTATTTTTGCTGCGGTTTCGACCACTAGAATTGTTGCGAGGTTGATTGTTGTGAACAACATGAGGGGTGCTGGAAAAGGGGGTAGCAACGACAGTGCCTGCAACGAGGGCAATGGGGTAAAAGTTGCGTTGTTGACATTTCTCCTCACGCACGAGCATACTACAAGCAGTAAAAAATGTTGGGAGGGGAGACATATTACTAATGAAGCTACCAGTTACATCAAACGCATGGTTGGGTCCGTTAACCAATTGTTAATGACTAAACGTTGATCACTCACAGACTCATTGACATCCTTAAGCTGATCCGCTAGTGATTTGAGGCGCTGACAATACACGTGAACATTAGGAAAATCCTCCAATTTAGTGTGATTAAATTGGTACTCAAGGTCGGCAGCTTGGGCTCCCTTATTGTCGTGAAACAAGTTTTTCACTTGAAGCCAAGCATCTCGTGTAGTCGATCCCGATTGAATAATAGTGAGGAGAAGATCCTCCAAGATTGTGCCATATATCTAAGAGAGTACTATGGTATCAAGTTGTTTTTACTTGGCGGCGAAAACATTTGAATCTAGAGCAGTAGTGGTAGGGTCATCAATATGATCCATAACGTTGTGAGCCAGTGCAACAACTTTGAAGAGTTCAAGCCATGTATTATACCGTACACATTGAAGATCAAGGGTGGGAGAGATGACACCCTTGATGTTGTGGACAGTCTGCGCTAGGTGAAGGGTTGAGGGAGGAGGTGTTTTGTCTTTACTCATTGTGCCGTACAAGGTAGAGGCAGCGGAAGAGAGAAGAATAGAGGTAGAGAGAGAAAAGAAAAATTAGGGTTAGGAACTTAGGCTCTTGATACTATGCTAGAATATGAGAAAGTCCTTAATTGGGACTTGAGTATTATTCACAATATATAGGCTAAACTGTTACAGTGTGAACACAATCATTGGTGTGAACACAATCAATTAGATATATATAAAATATTCTAACCATCTATAATTATGGAGACTTTAGATAAATAAAATATTTAGATATCATATTGTTTACTATCACATAAAAATACCAAGTGACATAAAACTGAAATATGCATTATTTTTTGTTCGCTAAATGAATTACTCATTTTAATTTTGGAAAAATCTGTATTTCTCTTATTTATTTGTGGAAAATATATTTCAGGATGCGGTAGTTTGTACTACGATGACCAAGTGGCCGCGAACAAACAGACAACAACAGCCGGCGAAAACATAGCCTGGACGACAAGTAAGTTTTAACAGATTGAGAACTTCAAGAGGAAAATGTTTTTGGGACCTTTATCATTTCTGTTTCTATATAAAGCCCATCTAAGTATGACTAACTCAAGCATGTACTAACAAATATCTGAAACAGTGCACTACTATAACAAGCTCTTTCATTTTATTTTGTTCAAGCCAGAATGTCTTCTTTCTCTTCAACATTTACCTCATTTTGCAGCTTCTTGCTATCCCTTTTTATTCTATTCTATATTGTGATTGCAGTTGATCCTTTAGCCCACTTTTGTGAAAATTCTGCTAATTTCACCGCTGGTAGTCTTTATGAGAAACACTTGGTTAAGCTTTTGGGTGATCTCTACTTGAAAACTCCTTCCACCGGCTTCGGATTGGCAGGAGGACGCAACCAAGAAACACCATTCGGGTTATCACTTTGTCGTGGCGACATTTCTACTCAAGACTGTAAAGCCTGTGTTACTAATGCGAGGAGTTCGATACGTAACCTCTGTCCAAACAATAAAGCGGCTACTATATGGTATGAAAAGTGTTTCTTGAAGTACTCCAATGATGATTTCTTTGGCACAATCGATAGGGGAATTGTATTATTTTCTTGTAATCCTAGTTCTGTAAGTGATTCTATGTCATTTAATCAGACAACACAGAACTTGTTGAACAAATTATCGAAGAAAGCTTCTGTTACACCTAAAAAATTTGCTACCGGGAAGTCTGAGGTGAAAGGATCACAAAAGCTCTTTGGACTGGTGCAGTGCACCAGAGATCTTTCCGGTGTTGATTGTAAGAAGTGTTTGGATGATACAGTCAGTAGTGTTCCACACCTTTGCAGTGGACAACAAGGAGGCACTGTTCTTGGGGGCAGTTGTGGTATAAGATACGAGAGTTATCCTTTCTTCAGTGCTTAATAAATTTAATCAAGAAATATAAAACTACAACAACTGTGACAATTCGTCTCATAGCTATTATATTATTATGAAAACTGCAATTTGAGAATGTTTGGGCGAATATTTAACCAAAAAAGTATGAACTAATTAAATTAGTGGTTCTTTTCTTTATTTCTTTTTTTGATCCGCAAATAAAAATTTCATAAAAACTCAAAGGAGATTACAAAGATAACGCTGTCCAAAAGAATTGGACCAAAACAGAAGATGAACACCAGAAAAAAAAAATAAAAAATAATAATAATAGAGAAAACAAACTGTAAAAAAACGCACAAGGGAGAATTTTCTAACCAACCCACAACTAACTTCTTTTCTTTATTAAATATTTACAATTAAGAGAACTTGCATTGTATTCTTAAGAAATTAGAAAATAGTATTTTGCTTTCAAAACATCAGTTATATGCAACCCTTTTATATTCGAACAATGATTGCATAAATTTTTTTGAGTTGCATCCCACAAAGTAGAGAACCGTTAATTAGTAATTGCTCTTTCAATTTTATAGATTGAAATTGTGATTGACCTTGTCTTAATAGAACGGATGTCGGTTATACTCATTTTGACTTAAATTTTATAAATTTTATATTCTAACGGTACAAATAAAATTTTTAAAATTTAATCAGAAATAAACTGGGTCGTTGTCTCCTAGACAAAAGATAGAGATCCATGGTGGCCTAATTGTGTCATACGCGGACTCTGGACCGAGTCATGGATGTGATCAATTTAACCAGGGTTGCATGAACGACAAACGAAAGGGACAGAATGGGCCTCGAGTTGGCCGTGACCTGGGCCACTGCTGAAAATCCTTGGTATGACAGAATTATCCTAATTTGGACATTTTTGTATTCATATGAAATCAGAAAAATGATAATTCATTTTTGAATAAACAATTAGACATTCCTCCCCATCATAAATTATTCATTAAAACTATATATAAGTTGTGTCGCGGAAAAAGAACTTTAGGTTTTATTCTTAGGTTTAGGGTTTTCAAAACAATTAGGGTGAAACCTGGCCAGTCAGTAGGGTTAAAATGGTGTACCAAGTCACTCGAATTTTCAGAAAAATATTTAATGTAGGCCCTTTGATTAAGTGAGTCTGTGCGGTTTGCAAGTCATTAGAATTTAGGAGATTGGTTGTGGAACAGGAGCCTATTAGGCATTCCTCACTGGTCTCACAGTTGCTACTATTCACTCTTGTCCAATTAATAATAAAAGAAATGCCTTGTGTTTTTGCCTGAAATTAAGTAAAAAACTAAAGAGCAACTTTAAGTAATAAACTAACTAAATTGAACATTAAATATTAAAGTGAGTGGATCTACATCTTTGATCACATGATATATAATTAAGAATTTAAACATGCAGATATAAAAAAAATATCGATCATTAATGACCAACTTACCAAATTAAAATATAATATTAAGAAAACAGATGAATCAAATAATGGCATGATATTAATGAACAAAGAATGGAAATTGAATTATAAATTGATTGCTAACTCTTTACAATCTTAATGACACGAATTTATTAGTTACTAAAAAGAAATTTAAATATTTAAATACTTCAAATAAAAAATATCAACGACTAGATAGCTACCTTAAACCGAAAAGGAACAAATGTGACAACATCCAAGTAGAGCTGTAATTCGACTCCGTAATAAATCGGCTCGAATTACTAACCGAGTCGAATATGATCAATTTATTGTTGTTCTTCTCGGTTAGCCATGCGATTAAAAGCAATAAGATAGCGAAGCACTTGCAAAAACCCACAATAGAACTACTACATCAACAAGATCCAAGCCAGCATTGATTCAAACACTAACAATAAATCTTAGGAAATGATACTGCCACAGCAAAAGTTATACTGCAAATGCAAAATCGTCCGTAAAAAAACAAATGTCGCTAAATACATCATATAAGTGTCGTTAAAAGTGAAACTACTCAAGTCATAATTTTTGATCTTACAATATCATCCTCCTAGTTTTACTCAAATATTAGCCTCACTTTCTGGTTGAGAGAGGTTTTCCACAAAGAACATACTCCTGCTAGAAAACTGCAGAGAAAAGTTCAACCAATTCAAATCTAGTACCACAAGAAAACTGGCTCAAAAGACTTAACTAGCCCCCAAGAATAGAATTCCATTCTATTGTACAAAGATTCACTACAAAAAAAATGACCTTCAGTGACGATCGATTTTTGGTCACTAAAAGGACTTTTGGTGACCAGAAAATGGTTGGTCACCTGCTCGTCATTAAATCTCAGTCACTAAAGGCTTTGGTGACCACGATTTTGAAGGTGATCACTAAGTTGTTCCAAGAAAAGTTGGTCACTAAAAGTATTGAGTCAAATCCGGGTCAAATCCGGGTCGGACCGACCCGTCTTCTTCAGCACATTTCTGCAGCATGTCGCCGGCGGCCGGCGCCATTTTCGGCCGGCCGCAGCTTCAACAGTCCGATTCACACACACACACATAACGAAACGAGGTAGAGGCACCGACGTGACAATCACCATAGGTGATTACCCCGTTTTCCCTCACGCCATTGCCTGAAAATCACTGGAACACCCACTCGAAGCTCGCCACTGGCAAGCTCCCGCCGTTGCCGAGAACGCCATTGACGGCAAGCTCCCAAACCTCGAAAATGCAACCATTTTTGACGAATCAAGTATAGAAATGAATCTGGAGACTTCCAGGAACCCATTCATGCAATCAATTTCAAGTTTTAACAACTAAATCGTAAGAAAAATCAAGAAGAACATTCGGGTTTTAAAAGTTTCGACTGAGTTCCTAAAACGAGCTATAGTTTGCCATTTTTGAAATTGATTGAGGTAAAACGTCGGTCATAAGTGCAGAAACAAGGTCATGTAATCAATTTGAAGAACCATGAATCAATTTGAACCTGAATTGCGAAATTTGTAAGTCGGGTTATAGGGTTCTATGTTTTTTTTTCTTGATTTTTTTTTTGATTAAACTTTAAAAATCAATAACTCTCAAACCATAAATGCTATAAACATGTTCTATATATGAAAATGATACTGAAAATTATGATCTACACAATGGTATAAACAAAAATGATAATAAATGTAAAAATAAAAGAGAAGTATGTATACCTCTTTAAAGCTTTAATAGAAAAAAAAAATATAAAGTAAAAATAATATAAATTAAAAAAATAGTAAAAAAATATATAGTAAAAAAAGTAAATGATAATATAAAGTATAAATATAAAGTTAAAACATAAATGATAATAAATTGCTTAATATGGAGAGCTATAGTAAAAAAAAAAAAAAAATAGTACCTTTTTTTTATAAAAATGTTATCACTAATATTACACAACAAAAAAATAATATATCATAAAGTTATATGTTATTATAAAGTAAACAAAATTGCTATACATTATTATATCATAAAATTATATAGAGTGAAAATGTAATTTTTAACCAAAAAATTTAGTGACCAACATCTCTAGTCACTAAAGAAAAATTTATTGACGATACAAAGATGTGGTCACCAAATTCGGTCACTAAAGGAAATTTATTGACCACTTTCTTGTTTTGGTCACTAAATTTGTTTGTTCACTAACATTTGGTGACCAAAAAAAATTCGGTCATTAAAGACTATTTTTGGTGACCAGAATTTTGTTCGTCACTAAATCCCATTTTTTTTGTAGTGATTAGAGTTCTAATCTTCATGAACTAGAGATAAAACAAAACATAGAAAGGCAAAGGTAGAATTCAGCCTTACAAAAGGTAAGTCAAGATCACATTAGCTTTTTGTTAAGAACCTTATTGTGCTCGTATACTTCCTCATTTCTGATCCGTTAGTGATAAGGACTTTAAGATATTTAAAAGATATATCTATATAGTATATTTTTGGAATATTCATCATACGCTTATACTATTCCATCTACTCCTAAATACAAGAAAATTCATAATAACATTTAAAAGATATTTAGTCTAAATACGTGTTTTTACTGTCCTAAAATGACTGTCACACAATAGTTGACTGAAGGACTTTATCCTCATTTGCATGGAAGGTCGCAAACAAGAGAAGCCAACAAAGTGGTCACCACTGCATATTCTAATCTGTTTTGGATCAAAAAATTACAACAAAAACGCAAGACTCTATATATATAGTTCGTCACACAATAAATTTTTTATTGAATTTACTATATATAAAACTAAAACTTAGAAAAAGTCGATAAAAAGATTCCAAACCATATATCAACATGTTTAATACGTTTATAACTTAGACATAATTTATTCACCAATAATCAAGGAAAATAGAGGAGCATACTAGTTTTTTAAATGTAGCAACAAAATCCATATAGCAACGATAAGTAGAACAAATTTCATACTCAATAACCAAGTAAGCGTATGGAGCTCTTAATCTGTCCTAAAAATCATGAAAAATGTTGCAGCCAATAAGATTATAACTGAAATATATATAACCATACAGTTTCTATGAATGAGTTTCACATTTTAATTCTGTTTGTGAAAAACTTATTTCTATAATTGTTTGCTGAAATTATTTGTCATATTTCAGGAATTTTGTCCTTTTATTAAAGTTTTTTTTTTCTTTTTGGTGATCTACTTTTCGTCGGAGTTTAGAATTAAAGTTGTCACTTGTGGTGTGAAATAGGGTATACCTCCTTTCCTAAGGTATAAACGGCCGGCAAAAACTTAACCTTGAAAATATACATGATAAAGGAATTAATAAATTCATGAATAATAATTTTACTCATTAAATAATTATCCATCAAATTTATTTAGCTACTCATTTCTCAGTTCCAATTAAAAAAAGAATGTATTTAACAGATTGAGAACTTCATGTGTAAAATGTCCAAGACCTTATCATTTCCTTCTATATAAACCCCACATACAAATAACTGACCCATGGATTATAGTAACCAAGAAAGTATCTGAAGCAGCGTACTACTATATCAAGCTCTCTCCTTTTGATCATTTTAATCAATCCACAATGTCTTACTCTTCTTCAACATTGACAACCTTTTGCATCTTTATGCTATCCCGTTCTCTTTGTCCTCCACTCACGTGAAAATTTTGGGAATTTTACGCCCAGCAGTTCTTATGAGAGAAACTTAGATAAGCTTATGAGGGACCTCTCCCTTAAGGCACTATTTGGAACTAGGAAAAAGAAAATAGAATCCTCTGTTTGGAACCAAGGAAAAGAAAAGAAAAAGAAAAAGAGAGGAAAAAAATACTTCATATTTTAGACTTAAAATTGGGGATAACAAATTCCTCTCAAAACAGTGAGGAAAAGGTGAGAAAATTCGTTCGACTCTCTCGCAATAGATTTGTCTAGACTTGCAAGAAGTTTGTTAACTGACGGTGAAGAACTTGATATTTGGGTGAAGAGAGCTGCACGTCAGATGTTTGTTATGGTGTCTTACTCAAGTTATGAGTGGGTTTCTTGCTTGAATTTAGACTCTGAGGTAGAAAAAGTGGAGGAGGATTTCGGGTCATTGCCTGATTGACTCAAGGAGGCTGCTAGTGATAGCGATTTGGTTCTTCCATTGCTTCCTATGTTGTCGGATGCAATGAATGAGAAAATGCCAGTTGACAAATCTGGAGTTCCTGAAGATTCTTTGTGAGCAGGGGATGATAAGGCTAGCAAAGGAGTTGACTCTGTTTATGGGAATAATGATCCCATAAGTCCTGATATTGAAAAAAGGCAGCCATTTTGAAATCCCAAATATTGCATTTTGAATGCACTTCAACAACTGTTGAAATATTTGAGTCTTATATTGGAATATGTTGAAAATTATGTTTTTGGGAAACTGATGTTTCTTACTTTAAGTTTCCACATCCAACAATTTGACTAAACTACCTAATGTTGACAGATGGGTTCTAATTGGTATGTTATTCATTTAGATGTTCATAGATGGATTGAATGTCATATATTGAAATGAAATAAGTTGTGCGTCTGCTATGTTAATATTTCTTTTAGTTAATGAGAGAACTTTTTGAGTTGCCTGATAGTTAGCTACTATTAAATGTGTGGTCTTGACTCTATGGTTAATTAACAATTTTTGTTGTAGTTTTAATTTTGTTAATCTTGTGCAGCTGGATTGAGATTGGTGTGCCGGAAAGCACTTGTATGTTTAGTAAGATTACTTATATAATACGATGAAGTGATCTTTAGTATTTGTACTAGGCGTTCTTTTCTTGGGTTCTGATTGTTCTATTTAATTTGTGGAATTAATAAATTAAAATAATGGATAAAATTTGGTACGATCCCAACAATCGTGATATAATATTCTCCTCAAATAATTTTTTAAATAATTACAAATAAATTTTTTTGTTATAATTTCAAAATTCATTGAAATAAAAAAGAATCATCTAATATTAGTTGTTCTTTTTCATTTTCTTTTCCGTTTCCATTCTTGTTTTCCAAGTTCCAAACATAGATTGGATTCTAGTTTTTCTTTTCCATTTCCTTTTCCTTAATTTCCAAACAACCTAAAATTTTTGATTTCCTTTTCCTTTTCCTTCCATTTTCTTTACTTTTATTTTTCCTACCATTTCCCAAGTTCTAAAAGGGGCCTAAAACTCCTCGCACTGGCTTGGGCATTTCCTCCTCAGGGAAACACTCCCAAGAACCAGTTAAAATAAAATCATGTTTAATTTGCACATTTAAGCCCTTTAGTCTTTTAGTACTTAATTTAACTTGGCTCTTATACCACTGTTAAAAACATTTCATTTGTGCAACCATTTATTCCACGTTTTGATGGTCATTATGACCATTGGAGAAAGCTGATGGAAAAGTTTTTGCGCTCAAAGGAGTATTGGGCCGTTGTTCAATCTGGAGTTCAAGAGCCACCCGAAGGCGCCACTCAGACAGAGGCTCAAAAGGCTGAACTTGAAGCCCAAAGGTTGAATGATCTGAAAGCGAAAAACTATTTCTTTTAGGCCATTGATTGTACCATCTTGGAAACTAGTCTTTGCAAAAGATACTTCCCAGGATATTTGGGACTACATGAAGAAAAAATATCAAGGCTCAACTAGGGTAAAGCGTGCACAAATTCAAGCTTTGAGAAAGAATTATGAGGCATTGGAGATGAAAGATAAAGAGCCTGTTAAAAGCTACTTTGCAAGGGTGATGGAAATTAGCAACAAGATGCGTTATTTTGGTGAGAAAATAAGTGACAACAGCATAGTGGAGAAAATTTTACGCTCCATGTCAAAGGACTTTAACTACATTGTTTCCTCCATTAAAAAGTCAAATGACATAGATGCACTCTCTATTGATGAGCTACAAGTTTCATTAGTGGTACATGAGCAAAAGATGAATCGATCACCACCAACAGAAGAACAAGCACTAAAGGCTTCTACCAATACTCACTCCAACAACTTCAGAGGGAAGGGTAGAGGTAGAGATAGAGGTAGGGGAAGGGGAGATCGAGGATATTCTAGCAGGAATTCGAAAGATAAGTTCAAGGTAGAGTATTTTAGATGTCATAAGCATGGTCATTAATTGCTATACAAAACTGGCCAGCGACAAAGAAAAGGGGGAGAGTTTAAATTTTGTCAAGAAAGAGGAAGGAGAAACCTTGCTAATGGCTGTCCAAGATGGAGATAATTCCAAATTTGACATTTGGTATGTGGATACTAGCTGCAACAAACACATGAGTGGAAGTAAGTCTTCTTTTTCGCACCTTAATGAGAATTTTCGTTCAACTGTTAGTTTTGGTGATAGCTTTACTGTTAATGTAATGGGAAAAGATGATATTAAGATAAAAATCAAGAATGGTTTTGTGAAAACAATCTCTAATGTGCTATATGTTCCTAAATTGAATAATAATTTGTTGAGTGTTGGTTAATTGCAAGACAAGGGTTATATTATCTCCATTCAGATGGGTACAAGCAAGAATGTGAGATTGATTACATTGAAATGTTTTCACTAGTGGCAAGACACGACAAAATCAAGTTGGTAGTAGCACTTGCAACACAAAATTCATGGCCTATATACCAAGTTGATGTCAAATCAGCCTTCTTGCATGGTTACTTGGAGGAGTAGATATTTGTTCAACAACCCTCTGGTTATGTTAAAATTGGTAATTAGCATAAAGTTTGTAAACTAAAAAGGCTCTTTATGGCCTTAAAACAAGTCCCGAGGGCCTGGTACACTCGTATTGAGACTTACTTTCTTTAAGTTGGTCTTAAGAAATGTCCTTATGAGCATACTTTATTTGTCAAACTTGGAGGAAATGGAAAGATGTTTATAGTATGCCTATATGTTGATGATCTTATATTCACTAAAACTTGTCCTGCTATGTTTGCTGAGTTTAAAAGGTCTACGATGAATGAGTTTGAAATGTCTGACTTTGTTATGATGCATTACTTTCTTGGGATAGAAGTGGTGCAATTAACTGATGGTATTTTTCTATCACAAAAGAAGTATGTTGGAGACATTTTAGATCTGTTTCATATGAAGGATTGTAATCCTATAAATACTCCAGGTGAATGTGGTTTTAAGCTTCATAAAGACCAGGGAGGGAAGAAGGTAGACAACACATTATACAAGTAGATTGTAGGTAGCTTGATGTATTAAACTGCAACAAGACTTGCTATTATGTATGCAGTGAGTTCGATAAGCAGGTACATGGAAAATCCAACTGAAATACACTTACTAGCTGCCAAGAGGATCCTTCGTTACTTGCAAGGAACTAGAAGCTTTGGTTGTGTTATAAGAAACGTAACAAGTCCAATGTGGTGAGCTTTACTGATAGTGATTATGCAGGAGATCAAGATGATCGAAAGAGTACTTCTTGCTTTGTATTTATGCTCGACATGAGTGCTATCTCTTGGATGTCAAAGAAGCAGCATATCGTAACTTTGTCAAGTACTGAAGTCGAGTTTGTTGTTGCAATGACTTGCGCTTGTCAAGCTATTTGGCTAAGAAAAGTTCTAAAGGAGCTGAATTTCAAGCAAGTTAGAGCTACTGAGATTTTTTGTGACAATAATTCAGTAATTAAATTGTCTAAAAATCTAGTGTTTCATGAAAGAAGCAAGCACATAGATGTGAAATATTACTTTCTCAAGGATCTTTGTACTGATGGAGCAATCAAGCTATGTTACTGCAAGAGTAAAGACCAGGTGGTTGATATATTCACCAAGGCCCTGAAGAAAGAGTCATTCATTAAGGTAAGAAGACTGTTAGGAGTTTATTCTATCCAATAGTTAAACTGAGTGTTAGTAAACATCAGTTTAAAGGAGGAAATGTTGAAATAAAATCATGTTTAATTTGTATGTTTAAGTCCTTTAGTCTTTCGGTAGACTTAGTCTTTTGTTTGTTGTTTAAGTCAACTATTATGTTCTGATTTTTAGGAGTAGTTGAGCCAAATTTTAGGAGTTGTGGTGTTGTGCAGATCATGGTTGTTTTAGATCCTATTTTTTAGGTTTTCAGTTGTGTACTTATGCCTATAAAAAGGCTACAGAAGTAGTATATATAAGTGATAGTTTTTTCTGAGACAATTTTCTTTTTTGAAATCATTTTTTTTTTCTGAGTTAATTCTGTTGTTGCTAGTTGTTAATAGAACCACCATTCGGACTTTCTCTTTGTCGCAGCGACATCTCAACTCAAGATCGTAAAGCCTGTGTCAGTGAAGCAAGTGGTGCATACGTGACCTCTGTCCAAATAGCAAAGGGGCTGGAATATGGTACAACAACTGTCACTTGAAATACTCAAGTAACTTTTTCTTTCACGAAGTTCATAACGGACCTGCATTTTTCGCGTGCAATACAAATAATGTAAGTGATTCTAAGGGCCTGTTTGGATACATGGATTCAATGCAGTGGAATTCGTATTGGAGATCCAAATACCATATCTATCATTTGTGTACATATTTTGAATATGGTATTAAGAATTCTAATGTCGATCAATTCCTTAAAATCAATACCATAGTAAAATAAAAGATTTCAAAAACAAAATCGTTATCGAATTCCAAACCCCCTTGCCCCTCGCCCCCCTCGCCTCTCATCCTCTGTCATGGCTGTCTCTTTTATCACATCAAGTCCTTGTTAATCCTTGTTGCCATGGCTATCTTCTATCTCGTTTTTACTATGGGCAATAAGTTCGTCGCCATAACCGCCAGAGAAGGTAACAAAGGAAATTAGTGACGGAGTTTGGCAAAAGCTTTTTGTTGCTAAAACACTTGATTCCAACACTATTGGGATTGTGGGGGAAAGTGAGCGATGATATATACATGTTACAATGAAAGATTAAAATCAGTGTTGAATTTTTGCTTTTCTTTCTTTCGTTTACCTTTTATTATTATCATTTTATTTTTATTGATTGTCTATATTTTTTATTGTTTCATTTTTGTACATTTTTATTGTTTTATTTTATTAACTTTAGAGATGAGAAACTATTTGGTCGATTTCAAAACCAAATGATAAATTTTCTTATCCAAACAATGGATTTAGTATTGGAGTGTAATATGATAAAAAATTAACTTGATATCCAAACATTTATATTATGATGATTTAGTGTTAGAATTCATTGAAATTTAATACTATTGTTTTTGAATTCCAATTGGATTCCAAATCAAAATATCCAAACGCACCATGTAAGTTTATTTATAAGAAAACAAAGAACTTCTTGAACGAATTATCCGAGAAAGCTAGGGTTAGACCAAAAATGTTCGCCAGGGGAGAGAGTGAGCTTGAAGGGTCACAAAAGCTCTTTGGTATGGTCCAGTGCACGAGAGATCCTTTGAGGGTTGAGTGTAAGCAGTGTTTGGAATTCGAAATCAATGCACTTCCAGGTGGTTGTGATGGAAGGCAAGGAGGCAGTCTTCTTTGGGGCACTTGTATTATAAGATACGAGACATTTCCATTCTTCACTGCTTAGATAAAAAATATGAAACAGCAATGGCCATGGTTTGAATAATGTTTTTGCGTTTTGCCTCTTTAGGTTTTCAATCTTTTTTTCCTTCTTAATATTTGAATGTGGATGCAGATGTGAGAATTCACGCGAAGATCTTCTCAAGTGAAAGACTCAGATATAACTGAACAAATATCTAGTAATCCCCTTTCGGAGTAAAGAAGTTATTGCTGTCATTTTATATGTAAGATTGTTATAGAACCTATGCAATGAAATTTTTTATATATCACTTTTGTTTTGTTTCTTCTATTTTAGTGAGTCATTTATTTTATTTTTTCTTAACATTTTGTATGTAAATAGTAATTAATGAGTGCATGTTTTCAGAATATCTATATCTTAAGGTTTTCCTGAATACATAGTACCATATATAACTCTTGGAAATCTTTCTAAATTGCAGCACAACTTAAACTAATATATATATATATATATATATATATATAAAAGACAAGAACATGACTTTGATTTTTAAAAATCAAACAAACAGTAAATTGAAAAGAACTAACAACACAGTTAGTATAAGAAAGAACTATATATATAAGAACATGACTTTGATTTTTAAAAATCAAACAAACAGTAAATTGGAAAGAACTAACAACACAGTTAGTATAAGAAAGAACTAACAACACAATTAGTATAAGAAATAAAAATAGAAAGTGCAGAAGAAATTAACAAACAGATGAATAGCTCAATCATCAAACCCTAGAAAAGAAATGAATGTTCTTGAAAAAGTAATTGCCCCACTCAAGTTGTAAAGGGTTGCTGCAAGTCTTCTTCTAGGGTAAAACAACAAAATACTGATATGACACAATCCAATCTCAGTGCAATAACGACTATCACTACAGTTCACTTAAATCCAACACTTACGGTTCTAAATAAATGTGAGGGATTATACTTTGCATATGTTCTGAAATTTTGTATCTCAATGTATCTCAGTATACCATATCAAGAGTACTTTTAAAACATTTTCGAAATCAATAGTTTCAGAAACGTCCCCTTAAAATATTCCTAATAATGTCTGTCCACAATATTTAGACATAAATAGGTTGTTACATTGAATTACACCAACCTAGAATCAAATTAAAATACTTAGTCATTATCTGATATGATAATAATACTTAACTTCGATTTGAATCAGTTTGGTCTATATAAATAAATTTTCAATAAAGATGTAACATCATCTGATAGCAGATTATCCTCTGATGAAGAATATCATCTGATGGGTAAAACATCTGCCGATGAACAAAACATCATCTGATAAGTTAATTTATCTATCAATGAACAACTATCCTTTGATGAACAAATATCATCTGATGCCAAATTATCTGCTGATGACCAATATCTTTTGATAGCCATTTTATCTGTTGATGACTATATCCTCTGATAGGTAAATTATTTGCCGATGACCTATGGGAAAATTATTTGCCAATGACCTATTTTCCTCCAATGGGAAAATTATCTGCCGATGACCAAATGTCATCAGTAGATAATTCCATCAGTGGATAATCATGTCAGCAGATAATTTTATCAGTGGATAATCATATTAGCAAATAATTCTATTTGTGAATAACCACTTCAGTAGATAATTTCATTAATGGATAAACACAATGAAACATATCAAATACATGCAGTCTAAGTTTAATCACTTCTTGAAAGTTATTTCACAGTTATTTATATATGAATTTTACTAAGAAAATATTTTAGATCCAAAAAATAATAATTTGTGTTAGATTTCTGCATAAAACATGATTAGAATTCTCTTTATTTAGACCCTAAAGTCTCCATTTTCTAACATGGCGGAGTCAATCCAGTCACATACTTGATCATAATGTGAATTCCGACTAAACTCAGTTTCAATCTATTATTAACAATATTGTCAACACGGCCATTGTAACGGACTCGGGGAAAAACAAAGGTCTGAAGGTACAACTACAACTCAATCAAAAGACATAACCAAACAAAACAACCTTTGTAAACCTTTGCTGAATTCAAAAGGGTAAGAATACATTTTATTACGTAGATAATATGTAAAACAATTAAAATAAACTTCGGTAAAAGGTGCTTTTTGTAAACTAAATAAGTTATTGAGTGTAAATGTAAGAAAATATTAGATAAAAAATTATAGTGAAATGAATTTTACTACCGTGCGAAATA
The DNA here is from genome assembly GCA_014636745.2 of Centella asiatica. Lineage (NCBI taxonomy): Eukaryota > Viridiplantae > Streptophyta > Magnoliopsida > Apiales > Apiaceae > Centella > Centella asiatica. The sequence continues at coordinate 17,758,359 of CM025782.1, forward strand.
GCCCCTCAAGAAAAATTTGAAGTGTTTTATTCTATTCTTTTATGTTATAATTAATTTTTTTTTATTATTTTCGTTTTTATCTAAAACTCAGAAAGTTAAAATATCTTGTGTAATATTGCACTACCCTAGTTGCGCCAGACAGGGCTTTGTATAAGTGAATAGGACTACCGTGGAAAAACTAGAATTAAAAGTCAAGCAGTGCAATTATTAATAATACTGTAGGATAACATTTATGGTTTTTGGATATCCATTTTATAGTTGAAGTCGTGAAAATGTTTGAATTGTTCATCTCTTCTCAATAAATGTTATCGTAATAATGATTACAATATTTCCTCGCATAAATATGTTTTTACAATTTGAATTTTTGCATTTGGTTGAAATAAATTGCCATTTCATTCAGCTCAAAATATTATATTTGCTTGAATATATACTATTCATATTAATATTTTTCAATTATTTCCTCCCGATAATAGAGAAAATATACAACAAGGTGTTGAATTTTATGAATTATGGCATTTTAAAGCCAAATTTCCACACATGAAAAACGGCATACATAAACTATAAGTACAAAAAGGACAAAACAATGGGGTAGAATTAATTTATATAAAACGAACATGAATGACAATGCAACTCGATCAATTATTCAAACAACTCACAGCACGTCACAAGAATAATGTTATGCTTCATAATAATCAAAATAAACCAAGAATCTAACTATTCACAAAAGCGCAGCTCTTTCGTATTTCGCCAGAAGATCCGGTTTTAACATTGATCCGACCCATTTTCTCCATGGACTTTGCAAATTCAGCATAAAAATTCCCAAGTGAGCCTTGAACAAGTTGAGTAACAAATGTTCTTGTTGTTGAGCTTGTGGTCAAGGACGAATCGGATACGAAAATGCCTCTTCTCTTGAGTACGTTTGTGTAGTAGCTAAGATCAAATGTTCTTGCACTTCCTGGATCCATCTCAACTTTTGTAGTATTGTCATTGATTGATTTGCATTTGTTTGCCTTTAGATTTGCAGCATATTCACTGTCTAGAGCTGGATCTTGATCTCCTACACCGGTGAAGTTGTATAGACGGCTTGAGAAGGATGAACAATGGGCAATTCCAATTGTGTGAGCACCTATGTACAACAATTTAACCAATATTAGAAACACACAACTTATTTGATATTTATGCATCCGTGAAGGGAAATTTTTTCTATTTAATTATCTGATATCATGTCGAGGCATTCAATTCAAAATCGTCGTATACGTAATAAGTGGCGTAGCATCTCTTAACTTTTAATTATTTCAATGTGAGATCGATTCTATTCGTCGCTTAGCATAAAATAAGTTTTATTTGAATATTAAAATTTGTGGACTAGAATTATGGATCGAATGACCTGAAATGTATATACTCAATATCATTAAAGTAGATAGTTAAAAAACAAGAATTTAACAAGTAGTAATTAAATTAAAAACTTATGTAGAAAATAGCCATGTTAGTGGTGGGCTAGTGTGACAAAAGGTGGGTACAATGATATCGATAGAATGATATCGATAGACTGGTCACATTTGCACAATATAGTCCATATATACAAAAGGGGACCACCAAAAGAAGAAAGATAAAGGCAAAGGGACAATTAGTACGTACCATGAGAGAGAGAGAGAGAGAGAGAGAGAGAGAGAGAGAGAGAGAGTCTAGAGCAATGGAGAAACTAGACGGTGTGTTGTGTTAAAGAAATAAAAGATTACAAGGTCTTTTAATCTCTTTAAAACTTCGACGTCGTATAAGTAATATCACAGTTTATAAAAAAAAGAAAAACAAAACAATGGACAGAGTATTGTCGCCATATGTGTATATATATATAGAGATAGAGTGTCCTTATCACAAAGAGAGAGAGAGAGAGAGACTGTGTAAAGTTACCGGATAGCAGGACGAGGTCTGTCAAGTTAAGGCCCTGGTTGGCAAAATTGGTTTGTAATCTGGAAAAATTGAAACTTGGACCAGGAATATTATTGTTTGCTTCTGTGACATTTGAGATCAACCCGTCCCTTCGGCCAGTTGGCACTTTCCAAGTAGGACCACCCTACAAATGAAAAAATAACATGATATTATAGAAATGAGGAGGATTTACCTAAATTCCAAAAATATTTTATGTATATGTGGGACAGATTGATCCTAGGGTCGGAAATTAAAGTGAAGCTTATATACCCGCGCATCTAATATCGTCCAGTGGATCAAACTAAATGCATCAAATTTTAAAAGTCTAGATATTATCCAAAAATTGTTTTTGACAAGACAGAAATGCCAAGAATAAGAAAATGAAAATCGATCTTAATTAGGCAAATAGTTGTTGATGGTATTTGCTTAAAAATCTCATCAATTGTGGTGATGAACGTTTTCTTTTCCTTTTTCTCGTACAGTAAGCGACTACATATAGTAAATAACTACGTACAGTAAGAAACTACGTAATAACGAACACACAATCATTACCGTTAATACCTCGCAATACTATTTTTACATAATTTATAAGATTTAAAATCTTGACCTCTCACTCCTTGATTATTTAAACTTAAATTTTAGAATTTAAAATTTTAACAGTATAATTTGTATTATAAATATTTAAAATCTTTAAAATTTAAATTTAAATAAACAGGACTTTAAAATGACTCACACTCACCGTGGTAACGATGGAATCTCTAGCAGTCAAAGCTATAATATCTGCACAAGAGACTACGCCGGGACATTCAGCTTCAAGTAAGCTCTTTATTCTGTCAATAAAATCGAAGCCTCGGATCGTTCGGTTTGGAGTTGCCAACCTCTCAGTTTGATTGCCTGAACTCGAAGTCGAATTCAGCAAAATGGAAGCATCACAACCCTTATAATGATCAAAACAATTCCCAAATCAATGATAATTTATTCCCTCCGTTTTAAAATTAGAGTTGTACATAACGTACCTACATTAGTCACAAAAAAATTCAATTTTTCGCGGATCAAAGAGAAAAAAATAAAACTTACCCTCACAAAGCAATCATGGAAATGCATTCTTATCAGGGTTGCAGCCAGTGATGGAGCATTTGGGATGTGTTCTTTCACAAAATCTTGCACTATTTCCTCGGCTTTCGGGCAGCTCTTAGAGTAAAAATTCATCTTTAGATCAGCATGAGCAGTTCTTAGAATTAATCCTAGGATTGTAAAACATAAATATTTGAGTGAAATGTTCATTTTGTTGATAGAATGAAAGAACTTCCGAGCTTCACCTTTATGAATAGTTGAAGCAGATATTAAGGAATGCCACTTTTATAAGGAGCAAGTATATAGACTTGTTTGGTTAGTAAAAATAACAAGACAAAAGCCAAAAAAGCGAAACTTCTTGGCCTTGATTAATAACCATGTGATGTTCCCTGACACTTTTATTTAGTATTTAAAATGAGGGAAAAAGCTAAAGTTTAATGATTCGTTAGGGTTGTTGATGACTTTCATTATTTGAGAGTGCGTCTGTATAGTGTTCGAATTAATTTTTTAAGTGGAAATTTTTACAACGGTCTCGAATTATATCAGTTTTACGTATTTGGTATCTAAATTTTTTTCGTAACTTGTTTGATGCACAAACTTTTTAAAATTTGCGTCATCAATAAATTTCGTCAATATTTCGTTAAATCTGACATAAAACACACTAATGTGAGTATATTTAATTTTTAATTTTTATCTTATTGAGAAATTCTCTTTGAATGTTTGTAACTGAACTTGAAAAGTTGATAGAACTCGTGAACAATCGAAAAAAAAGTTTACATATGATATAAACCAACTATTTTATTCTTTGAAAATTACATGTGTGATTCATAAGAGTGTATTTTCTATCAGATTTAACGAGTGATTGGTGAAATTTTCTAATTGCCCATGTTTTAAAATGTTTGTGTACCAAACAAGATACGAAAAAAATTTAAAGACCAAATGTGCAAAATTGATGTAGGTTAAGGTGTCATCGAAAAGATTTTCTCATATTTTAATAATAATTCACTTTACTTCATGGATATGGGAAGATAATCCAAATTAAGATATATACGGTATAAACCGTTTATTTTTATTTAAATTCAAATTAATTGTAAAGGTTAAGATATACGGTACAAAATTTATTTATTTTATCATAACCATAAAATTTGTACAAGTTTCTTCCTCCGTCGTTAGATTTTTTTTAGTCAAATTAACTATACATAGTCACACTCGAAGAATTATTATAAGAATTAAATCAAAGATTGTATGAATTTTTTTGTAACGATTGTACTTATATATTTATAAAGTAATAAAATTTTTAAAGTAAACATAGGTCAACTTAAACTAAAACAAAATTATAAATGTCATTTAATTGGGAACCAAGTATTCTCTCCGTTCTATTAAAAAAATATTTTAAAAATAAAATTTGTTTAAAATAAAAAATTTATTTAATTTTTTTTTTGATACTATATTTATTAAAATTTGTCGCTCCATCCCTGCATGTGTGAGTAGTTAGTTGATTGAGATTTACAGCTGTGCGCTGCGCTGGTGAAGAAAAGTCTTCTTCACGTAATCTTGGGGGGACCCCGTTAATACTAAAAGATAAGGTACGGAATCACGAGACTAGGTAAAGGGCAAGTGTTGATGATCTATATATACACGGCCAAGTGTTGATGATCTACATATATACTAATGGATACTATGTGATATATTATCTTCTAAACTCTTAAGTGCCAGTGGTCGGATAAAATAAAATAAAATAAAATAAAATAAAATAAGAAATATAGAGGTAAAAGAAAACAATTATAAAATTTACAAAATTACAAAACGTCCAATTAATTTCACATGTTTTATAAAACCCTCGACATGGTTTTAATCATTTCTTTGGACGTTCATGGCCGGGTCTCTACGACTCATTGATCCCTTAATAATTTTATAATTATTATTATGGTTCCTGTGTCCTCAACCCAATAATGTTATAAGTACAGTTATGCCAGTGATATAAGAAAGGTCTAAATTGCCCTCAAGGGCATAAACAAATGGTTATTGATTACAATAATTTTGTTTTCTGTCTACATCACTTTCCTATTGATGTAACTTACCCCAACAGGTGTAAAAGAATACGGTTCTGATCACGTTAAGTGACTGATGAGGACAATAGTATAGCACTGTGGCACTAATCGTTACAGTATATATTATTAATTAATGGCTGAAGTACAAATTACTTTTTACATTTTATCTCTGCTTTTTATTTTTATTTGTCCCTAAGATTTGAAATAAATATATTTTATATTTGTTTCGACTAACTAAAAGTAGCATACCCCTTTATAATCGAATGACTTGAAAATTAAGGTTAGAATATTTTTAGTTTGTTAAGTTGTGAGAAACAAAAATGTGAAATGCTTTTCATTTATATATAAATTTAGGTTGCAAATAGAAATTGGAGAGAAAATATTGGCTTCCAATTGTACTTGAAGTTTGTGACATTTGGTTTTTATCCTAAAAGTAAGATTAATATTTGAGGGAGTGAATGAGAATGTATCTTATCAATGATCAAAATAGGAATGATGCGACTGATTAGTGAGAGCATTTATAATTTTCTTTTTAATCTGGAGTTTCCATCTAATTTTCTGTAAGAGTATCACTAATCATATCGTTTGAGACCCACATTCTTGTGAAAAGTGATACACCTTATTAGGTATTTGTATCATTATTTTGTAGGTGTTGTTGTATGAAATATATATATATATATATGGGACCGATACATGTCTAACGTTAGTTCTGAAGTCTTTCGTAGCTAACACTTTTACAGCCGTCCAACGAATGATCCAACGCTTGAGATCAAACTTAAAAAAAAAAAAAATATCCCTTCCGCCAGTGTTAGCAGCGGAAGGCATATTTTTTTTTAAAAAAAATTTTCCCCTTCCGCCAGTGTTACCAGCGGAAGGGAAAAAAGTTTTCAAAATTTTTTTTTTTTTTTTTCTTTCCGCCAGTAGGAGTGGCGGAAGGGAAAAAAAAACAAAAAAAAATTTCCCCTTTCCGCCAGTGGGAGTGGCGGAAAGGGGAAATTTTTTTTTCCCTTTTGCTACTAACTGGCGGAAGGCAAAAAAAATAAAAATAAAAAAATTTTTGTCTTTCCGCCACTAAGACGTTTTTTCGCTTGACCTTATTATTTTTTTTAAAGCCTTCTGTCAGACATTTTCAGTGTAAAAATAACTTTTAAGATTTAATTTGAGGATTTTTTTTCAGAGTAAAGACATTTTGAGTGCTTGATATTTATTCTTGAAAGAGATTTTTTTTTTAAAGTCTTCCTCTAATTTAAAAAAAGAATTGCTTGATAAAATGTTATTTTAAACCTTTATGTCATATGTTTTTATTGTTATACATTATATTACACTGAAAAATCAAATTGTATAACACACAATCAATAAATACAAATATATAACACACCATTGAGAAAAAACATATATATTACATTGACAAACATAAATTGTATTACATATGAATCAAATATAGTTAAAACAAATACAATTTCACTCCATTGATCGTACATATTTAGCATTAGTCTTCATCAGAATCCAACGTCTGTGATCCTGCCATCTTGTACCCTCTAGGAGGACCCCTGGCCATTCCTTTGTGCAGTTCCCAAGCAAGACGCAAGCGAAGAATGGATGCATCTTGAACTGTCCATTTAGCTGCAGCGGAATTTAGTCCACGTGAGATTGCGTCCATATATTTACAAATGTAAACCCCACAGTCTGAACCATTATTTTGTTTCGCCACTACAACTTTCTTCTCGAGTCTTGCATCTCTAGGGGCCCAATTGGTCTCAGGGGCAGCAAATCTTAGCAATATAGGTATAAGAGTCTTCTGCTAATTCAAAAAAAAAAATATTAGTAAGTGACAATAATAAATTTTAACCAAATGTAAAGCAACATAAAATCTTTCGTACTTACCGCAACTGCAACATCGGCCTGGTATCGCGCATCCAACTGTGTCGGAGTCATCTCTGGATGCATAGGATCAATGATTTTTATTGTCCATGCCTTAACATTGAACATCACCAGGACAAAATGTTCGTGTATGCGAAAATGGAATGACATGAAAATGACATCACATTCCGAAACACGTAAACCATTTTGTTCTACAAAGTGTTGTATAAAATCAACTGCATTTGCAATATCAGTCTCGACTCCGGCATTTATCATGGTTTGACCCACGACAATGAAGAAAGTCGGCAGATAGTACAAATTTCTTTTTAACCTCTTTCCCGTCCGTGTTATGACAGCGTCTCTTTCTGCCAACAATTCTTGGTAGGCGTCCACAATTGTGTTGCCTAACCATGCCCCAGGCGATAATTCTGTGGCCTCCTGTTGATTAATATTGTAACCTTTAATTTTTCGAGGCCAATAATGCGAATCATCGATTGGTTCACCATTAAACCAGTGTCGAGTCAACCAATCCACCTTCCAAGGGTTTAAAGGCTTCACCATGCCCCCTTTGACCGGAACCATCAATAGATCGTGTCTTGACACTCTAGCCGGATTCTGGACGGGTGGTGCCTCTTGGGATAAATGGGTTGCAGTTGGATGCTCTGCGAAAGGATTGAACTCAGTTGTGAAGGATACTGGAGGATCCGATATTAACGTCATGGAAGTTGGAGCTTCTGAAGGATCAATGAAGGACGGAGTGTAGAAGGGTTGCTCCGAATAAACCCCGAGATTGGACAATTGCATTTGTTGAAACAGAGCACTATTATCAGTTAATAGTGCTTGATATTGTTGTTCAATCTTGGGAGGCTTATTCGACCACTGCTGCAACATCCTCAGTGTCTGTTTCAACTGCACAATAAAAAGATACAAGTATATGAATAGTGTTACAAAATAGATATAATGCAATAAATTGATTATAATTAACTGTACGTACCACGTTTATTACATGAGGTTGATCAACAATGACACGATTACTGTATCGGATATCAGTGACAGCCGGTTTTGCAATTCGTCTTCTGTCACCTTGTTGTACCACAAGTAGTTCACGTCTGTGTCTAGTTTGTTTTGCTTGGTATTTTCAGATACCAACAATCCCACAAGATTCTCCTGGAAGTCGTGCCACATCTCTACGTACGGCGCGCCGAATGCTTCATAATTGGAGACTTGAAATCTATTCTCCTTCTCTGTCCGATTCAACCTTAAATGAGTGTGATCAACAGGAGGGTCAGGTATCCTTTGATAATGACACAGTTGCCTAAGGACTCTGTCTGGCATTTGATACTCAATCTCGTCAAAATGTATCAGTGGGATTCGACTGTTTGCAAACAGTCATGCCATCCAAGCGTCCTCGTCATCATCATCAACCATCTGAATAGGCTTATACGGCTTCCAGGTGAATTTGTCTTGTGGTTGATTTTCAAACTCAGACCGGTATGTTAGGACGTTGTGGTGTGGATCTGCTCGCCTGTCCTTATAGTAAGCATGCTTAGCGTATGCATATGCTAACACACGCGGCGACCACAACTCAGATCCAGGCCGAGGCATTGGACGTCCTATCCATAATCTGTCATATGCCCAAGTTTGCATGACTGTCATGCATCCCGTTATCCTTCCAGGTAAGACAATTTTACCCTTAACTTCTCGGTAGTGGGATGCATCATGGAGTGCTCGGTAAATGGCTGCTAGGACTGCTGACCCCCAAGCGTAGTTCACTATATCTTCAATATCTCTAACAAAAACCATGTAGCTAACATGAAAATTAAAACAACACGTTAACCAAATTGATATCAAATTATGACAACAAATTATAATAACAAAGACAATAATTTATTCATACATAGCTTGGCATATGTCTTTCCTTTTTGTGGGAAACAATATAGCACCACACAACCACAGTATGTAGGCTCTTGTGTAGATAGCTATATAGTCAACCGGTGGATCCTCTGGCAGTTTACGAAAACACTCTAAAAGCCACGTCAAACGGATACCACCACCGTGCTTTGCTTCCTTGTAGAATTGGTTATAGAACCGTTCGCCAAAGCAGTCTTGAAACAATTCCTTTTGTTCCTTCTCGGACAAAACACCACAAGTAAGGGGTTTCCCGTTAATGGGTAAACCGATTATATAGTGGATGTCCTCCAATGTGATTGTGGCTTCACCACTATTAAAATGAAACGTGTTTGTAGATGATCTCTATCTTTCCACTAATGCAGTAATGAAGGATGCATCGTGTCTTGGGAATATACATCCGTGTGTAAATGCATGCATTCCAACTGCATTAAGTATATCCTTCTGTGCGTCACTCAACATCCAAAGATCATACCTCTGATTACTGTGTTGAGCAACGTCGAGTACTCTGAATTCATTTGTGTTGTATATGTGCGTCGATATATGAGTAGGTTGATCTTCCAACAAACTGTTATCTTCGGGACCCGGATTTAATTGATAATTGTCCATTGCAACCTACAAAATATTGAAAATCCTTTATCAAACACTGCACACACAAAAAACACACAAACACACAAACACACACTGCACACACACACACACTGCACACACAAAAAACACACACACACACACACACAAACACACACAAACACCCAAAAAACACACACACACACAAACACACACTGCACACCCAAAAAACACACACAAACACACACTACACACACAAAACAAACACACACACATACACAAACACACACTGCACACCCAAAAAATACACACACACACACAAA
>CM025782.1:17768470-17798552 GCA_014636745.2 Centella asiatica
TTTTAACAAATTTTTGAAAATTTTATTCTTCCCTTCAGCGTATACATGCGATAAGAAATATGGTAGTATTTCTGTTTTACGTCAAAGAGACAAAACATTAAATTTAAATACGAGTAGTTGTAAAATAATTGTTGACTAACATAAAAAGTCCTGCATAACATGAGTTTATTTTTAATAATTATTTTTTTACTCTTTTGATAGTTTTTATGTTTTTAATGTTTGAATATAAATTTTCTTTTATTGGTAATTATATTTACCTCATCTTTTGTAGTCATTTTTTTATAATCATAGTATTATAATGATTTCAAACATTATGATTATAATACTATTTTATTATAATCATAATATTGTACTTAATTATTTCAAACAATAACTAATAATCATAATAATTATAGTATTTTACTATACTCATACTATTAATCATAGTGTATAATCATAGTATTCTAATTATATCCACCGATCAAATACATCAAAAAATCATACAATTACAATTAATATAATTTAAAGGTCAAACTCGATCACGCCTCTTCTTCATCATCGTCTAAATCTAATGTGCTATGTTGAGACATTTGCGAGCGTATCTCCATTACTTTATCATGATTTCTCTTATCATGATCAGTGTATTCTTGACATATAGCACATTTTCGCAGCCTTTTTCCAAATTGAATTTGTTCAATTCCACTCTTAAATCTTGTGACCTTCTTACGACCTTTAGTTTGTGACTGAAGAGGTGGAAAATACTCATCTTCTTCGTCAATACTACCACCTTCCATGTGCAGCTCCTTCGATCTGCTCCCACCTTCAACCGTGTCATTTTCTTCAATCAATCTTGACTTACTTATCCATGCTTTCTCCTTCATAGCAGTTTCAAGACCATGCACGTAAGACGATTGCGATGTCGAACCAATTGCTGCAATTTCTTGATAAACCCTGTTCAAATGATTGTACCGTATTGTACTAATATCACCGACATCAGAGTTTGATTCAGCATTTACTTCATTTATGTAAACAGGATCACCATGAATTTTGTTTGTATTTCTCGTCCACCTGCCACAAATCAAAGACATTGGAATCTCATTTATGCTCTTGAAGGTGATATACCTCAAAATATGTCTACAAATCATGCCGCTGTGCTCAAAGCGTTGGCATATGCATGTCACATTGTCGGAATCCCCGTGTTTAACGACAACGTAATAATATCGTCGGTTTTGTGGTACCTCCTCATTGAAAACTGTATATCCCTTTGTACCACCGACCCCAAAATTCTGAATCTTACGACACGTTAACTTTTGACCCTCATAGAACTCATTCGAAAAGTCTTTAAAAATATTCTTCGTATATACAACTGCCGCATGCTTCTCCAATAAAGTTCCGTTACGCAAATTTCTTGTCTTATACTCAGTTTGAAGATCTTACTTTCTCTCATTCAAGTATTGTTTCTCAATGGCTATTTGTTAGTTAATCACAAAATCTTTCAAACCGGTACAATTATTTACGTATTGATCAAAAAAACTGTTCATAGATTCACTTCTCCCGGTTGTAGTCATCCTTGTAGCAAAATATGACTTTGAGTATGCTCCGATCCACTTCTCCTTTACATTATACATAGATTGAAGCCACTCGTGATGTTGTAAATCATATTGTTCCACCAATTTTGCCCACCTTTCCTCGAATTCGGCAGTTGTCACTGAATACAAACACCTACAATAACAACTTATTATAAATGACAACACAAAAATATTGACAATTTAACTTCGACTATTTGTAAAAATAGATACGTACCTGTCGAAGTCTTCCTTAAACGTTTCGTAACTATTATATAAATGATGCAGTTTCTCTGGGAATTTGTTACTGATATGCCAAGTACATATCAAATGTTTGGTGGAAGGCAATACGGTAGCAATGGCATTGTTCATGGCTCTATCCTGATCAGTTATGATCGTCAACGAAATTTTATTCTCAACCGCTTCTAGCCAATTTTCTAACACCCAAACAAATGTATCTTCTGTTTCATCCTTGATAAGGGCAAACCCAAACAAAATAGACTGATAATGATGATTAACTCCCGTAATTGGAACAAATGGCATCCCATATTTATTTGTTCTATAAGTGGTGTCAAAGGTCACTACGTCTCCAAAATTTCTATAACAAATAATTGATTGAGAATCCACCCACATGATACATACAATGCGATTCTCTTCGTCAACTTTTATATTATAAAAGAAATTTCCAACACTTTCTGACTTTAGTCTCTTTGAAACTGTCAAAGCTTTTTGTGCATCATTTGCATCGAATGCGTCATGTCGCAAGTTGCGTATAACATTTCGAATATCTTTGACAGTGAATTTAACATTTGTCCTTCCACCGCTCATTGTACTCAACACATTCATGATCAAACTTGGTTTGATTTTTGATCGGTGGAGTAAATTGATTAACTCTCTATCAACAACTGTTATATTTTTATGTGTTGCCATGAAATCTATTTTACTAGGCGTAACTATTGAATGATTGTGATTTAATTCCACTTTTGTTACACGCCAACTATTATTTTGCACGTTATGAACAACAAACATTCTCGCTTTACACATTGTGTGTTCAATAATATCTCTCTTCCTCCGGATTATGCTTTCATCATCATTTTCATTTTCAAACAAATTTTTTTTCTTAATAGGTCTACGTGCTTTTCTACATGCATATAGTCTATGAGCTAATTGATTTGACTCCAAATGTTTTCTGCTCTTTAAAATTTTTACTTCAAATCCACTATTATGAGCATATGCATTATAGTATTTTTCAACTTCAAATATACTTGTAAATATTTGACCCACATACAGAGGACAAACACCATCACTGTCTATATTTATTTTTTCTTTGTCATTCAAATTATTTTGTTCTTCCATATTATTTTCTTCCTCAATATCACGTTCTTCGTTCTCAACATTCATACTTATATCCGAATCCGAATCATCAAAAAATGTATCGACATCATATATTCTATCATTATCACTCATTTTAAAATGAAGAAGGTGAAGAGCTGAAAACCTGATTTAAATGTCAACCTGAGATATGCTTATCCGATCTGTAATAAAGAAAAATTTTGTAATAAATGAGTTAGATTCAAAATAAATAATTTTCATAAAACTAGAGAACGAAGAAAAAAACTGAAACGATAGAACGAAGAAGGAAACTTACATACAGCGGAATACGATAGTTTTTTGACCTAGGTCTTTGTTATCATATATATATAGCATATCACGAAGGAAGGAAGAAAAAATATATTGTACTTGTTATTATCAAGCACAAGACTGGCGAAAGGCAGGCGAAGGGGAAAAACGGAAGGAAAAAAAAAAAATTTCCCCTTTCCGCCACTCCCACTGGCGGAAAGGGGAAATTTTTTTTTTTCCTTTCCGCCACTCCCACTGGCGGAAGGCAAAAAAAAAAAAAAAAAAATTTATCCTTTCCGCCAGTGACAATGGCGGAAAGGAGAATTTTTTTTTTTTTTTTGCCTTCCGCCACTGAGACTGGTGGAAAGAAAAAAAAAAGAAAAAAATTTTGAAAATTTTTTTCCCTTCCGCCAGTGTTACCAGCGGAAGGGGAAATTTTTTTTTTAAAAAAATATGCCTTCCGCTATTAACACTGGCGGAAGGGGTATTTTTTTTTTTTTTTAAGTTTGATCTCAAGCGGTGGATCAATCGTTGGATGACTGTAAAAGTGTTAGCTACGACAGACTCCAGAGCTAACGTTAGACATGGATCGGTCCCCTATATATATATATATATAGTCAGCATGTAATATTATTTGTACTTTACACATGTGTATCATTCCTTTTAAAATAGATGGAGTATTTATAAATTTTGCAAAAATTACTAATATACAATACTCCATTGTCATATGAAAATAAAAGTAATTTTGTATTTGAATTAGTTTAATTGATCTTTGTTTTTAGAGCAACAATATTAGTAATTACTTTTGAGACAAAAAGGTGTGTTTCAGGCTCTAACTAGTACAAGAATAACTGTTAATTAAATGATATTTAAAAAAAAAAAAAGAAGGAAAAATGGACTGCTAATCAATTTGGGGCAGGAGTAGTTAGAAAGTCATGATTTGATTAGCGTTGAAAAGTAAAAGAACTATTGAATCGATCTAGCTTGAAGAGAAAGAACAAGGAAACATTTTAAAATGAATAATTTGACTTGTAGTCATTTATATGCATACATACATATACATATATGTGTCTGTACATACATACATACATATATATATATATATATATGACGTAGGTAAAATGTTAATTAGCTTCCTCAAGAACAGCCGCCGAAAACGAAATTAAAAATTGAACTAAATTATATGTTGGATCAGCTGCTCCCAAAACATGCGCATATGAATATTAATAAAGCTAAGTAGAAGTGTCATCTTCTTCCTTTGAACAGGACCATTATATTGGTAAAGTTATTTTTGATCGAATGAAATTGAATGGCAATAAAATATAATAAATGAATAAAAAAAATATTAGAGGCATAAAAACAACAATTATAAAATTATCAAGAAAATACATAAGAATAAAAAAAATATATTGTGTATCAAATTTTGGTTGTAATAAAATTGACAAACTCCATATAATGTTAAATTTAAAAATACACATAATTATGTAAAAATTAATAAAATAAAAAATGAACCTTATACATGAATAATTTAATAAATATTATAAAATTCATTGGCAAAATCTATCAAAATTTCATTGATGTTACGTTTTTCAGAATTGGCCACTAATTTATTAATTTTTTATTTTTCACCATTGACTTTACTTATTTTTTGACCCAACACATTTTGTTAAATATCCCTAACAGAGATGCTTATGTGGTCATTATTATCATATGTGGCAGGTTTAAAAAAAAAAAAGAAAAAAGTATCATAGTTGATAGAGTAATTTGGGCAGGAGAACCTTGCACATGACTTGCACGTGTTCCTCCTCCTTCTATAAACAAGTTTGCAAGTTCATCTTTCTCAAAATTTCTAGGTTGTTTTGCAAAAACATCAAATTTATTCGGTTACTTCGTAGGGCTGTCCCAAGCTTTTGCCGCTTTGAACATGTTGCTAGGAGCTAGGATATTATTTGAGAATGTCATATATGCCTCATAATATCCATGAGATATGAAGATATTACAATTACTTAATTAGGTAATTTTTAAAATGAAATAGAGTTGTGGTTATTACATACATTGACACAAGAACTGAATCAAAATCCAATTAAAAAAAATACTGAGAGTCAATATTCTCATAAATGGTTCAACTTCTTAGAATAAATTGTTTTTTTTTTTTTTCAGAATTTCATAATTGTCAAGCCATATATGGTTGTAAAGATCTGAAAGTATAGTTTTTAATGCTTCAAACGGTGCATGAATTAGAAGTCTTTAGATAAATTTATGACTATTTTACTAAAAGATGTTGAGACTAGTAGATTCATCTGAATCTGAATTATTAAGCACATTCAGGAACCTTGTGGTATCCTTTAGACACATTAGTAAATATATTCAAGATATAGATATCCAAAGGGATAATAAGTTTCAGATTTAATTACAAAGATTGCTTCGTGCTTCCACATTTTTGTTATGTATTTATTTGGCTTTAATTCCATTGAGTGATGAACTTCTAACTTTGTATCTCTTTGGCGGATTCCATTGAGTGGTGAGTTCATATGCCTTGTATCTTCAATGTGGAACCCTTGAAGTGGTGAGCATTCTATCCAATTGATTCTTATCCTTTCGTCTTCGATTCTTTTTACTTAATTTTCTAGCATCAAGTTTGGTATCAAAGCTTAAGGTTCAGTCCATGGCTCGAGGTTGTCATCGTGGTCCTAATGTTGATGAACAACTAGCTCGTGAAATGGATGTGTGAGATGTTGTTAGGAATTATAGTATTTGATGATGATGTATAAACTTAGAATTGTTAGATTTATAATTGTAGAAATATTTACAGTGGTACACTATGAGAAACTACTATCAAAGACTGTAGGTAAGCATCAGAGACTACAAAGAATGCATTTGGAGAGTTCAACAAAAGTCAAAGTTAGTCAAACAAAATTAACTCATCGGAGACTAAGTTTTTGTTCATCGGAGACTACGTTTTTGTTTATCTGAGACTAAGTTTTTGTTCATCAGAGACTAAGTTTTTGTTCACGAGAGACTAAGTTTTTGTTCACCAGAGACTAAGACTTTCAGAGACTAAGTGTTTATTCATCATATACTAAGTGTTTGTACTACCGGAGACTATTGTTGAAACTATCAAAGACTAAGGTAAAGACTCTTTATTGCATTGAAGGAGCCTTAAGAAGATTTGATCATCACCAAAGTTATTTGGCTAACGCCAAACTCAACATTACTCAAACATCAAAGTCATTTTGATTGTCGCCAAAGTCATTTGCCTATCGCCAAAGTTATCGGGCAAATCAACAACAACGCTAGACGCAAAATAACTATCACCAAAGTCGTCAGACAAATCATCAACATCGCTAAACTCAAAATGACTATTGCCAATTTCATTGGGAAATTCTCTATCGTTGAAGTCAAGTGAAGCCATTCAGGGGATAAATATCCAATGATGAACAAAATTGCAAGTATGAAAACTACAGTTGTAGCTTATAGAAACTTGAAGAGTAAAATATGGAAGTTGGTCCAATCAAAAACCAGGAAGCTTATAGAGATAAGTTATTCACTATAGAGATAACTTATCATGGGAACTCCAAGAGCAAATTAAGGGAGCTGGTGTGTTAATACACCAGAGATGTTACATAATAGGTTGACGTACAAGGAAGGTTATGCAAAAAGAAATTATTTGACAGAGATGCAATTACCAAAGAATATCAGAGATATTTTTGAAGTCAACTTACTGAAGAAGCTTGGAGGACAAATGAATTATGTCTATAAATAGATACATGGAGCAGTTGAGATAAAAAGGAGATACAACAAAATATCATTGAGATATACAAAAACACTAGTATACATATTATTTCAAATCATATCGCAGCTGTAATAAACTTACAAAGAGAGATAAATAAATTTTTTATAACTTGAGAGAAGGTAGAAATCATATTTTAGAGTGCAATTGTTATTTTCAATAGAGTTGTTAGAAGCTGGTCATTTACACCAGTGAGATTTTGTAGTATTTCATTGATTTATAAAAGTTCAGAAACACTTGTGATATATTGTATTATTTTAATTCTACAACTTTTAATACAGTATATTGACTAAACTCACAAAGTTCGAAAGAATTTTGTGGTTTGTATTCAACTCCCCTTACTATAAACCATCTTGTGGGACAAACAATTGGTATTAGAGCCTATTGATTAAAACACCAATCAATAGATAAAAAAGATGGGATAGAAAGATGGCAATGTCAAAATTCCAGTGCTCAAAAGGGAAGAGTACTTCTTATGGAAGAGAAAAATGTTTTTGCATTTGGGATCAATTGATTCCCAAAATGTTGACATCCTCAAGGAAGGACCTGTCATTCCCACAAAAGTTGTGCCACAAGGTATTGTTGATGACATTACAACCCAAGAGACATTTGTACTTAAAAAGCCAAATGAGCTCTCCAAGGAAGAAAAAAAGGAAGTCCTAAAGGACAGAAAACTTATGAACATCCTCTACAATGAGTTGGACAATGATATGTTCAACAGTGTCATCAACTGCCAAAGTTCCAAGGAGATATGGGAAACTATTCAAGTACTATGTGAAGGAACTGAAAAAGTTAGGGCCAACAAAAGATCATTACTCATTCAATAATATGAGTATTTTCTCTGCCAATCTGGAGAATCTATTACTCAACTGTATGATAGATTCAACAGACTCGTCAATGATTTTAGATTATACGGGAAAGTCTTTGAGATTATAGACACAAATATTAAATTCATAATATCACTTCCACAATCTTGGGATGCCAAGACAACTACTGTAAGGGAAACGAAGGACATGAATACCATGTCCTTGGACAAGCTCTATGGAAATTTCAAAACTTATGAGCTTAAAGTGTAACAGAGAAGCATGCTAAATCCTGACTTCAAGAAAGAGAAGTCTATTGCATTTAGAACAGAGACAAGTAATATGAAGTTTGATGAGAAAAGAGTACTCATTAAGGAATCAGATTCTGATCTAGAATCTGATAAATAAGCTAAAGTTGCAAAGGTAGAGGAAGAACTCTAGACACTTAAAGATTTAGAAGTTGATAAAGTTCTATCTCTAATAGCTAGAAAATTCAAAAAACTTAAATTTGCCAGGAGAAGCTTGGATTCAACAATGTCTTTTCATCTAAGAAAGAAAGTCAATTTGGCATGGTTGATAGATCTAAGTTCAGGTGCTTCAACTATGATGCTCTTGGTCACTTTGCTAGTGAGTGCAAGAAGCCCAATTCTGACAAAAAGACAAGGGAGCCTAGGGATGTTACAAGAGATGAAGATTACTATAAAAAGAAATACTATGATCCACTTAATAGCAGCAAGGGCAAGGGAAAGAAACTAATCATAGAAGACAAAGATTGGGTTGATTCAGAATCAGAGGATGAAGAATATATCAACATGTCAATGATGGCTAACTCCTCTAATAGTAGTGACACTTTTGGAAGTCTAAATTTTAAGAACTCTCAGGTAAAATACTTGACTTTTTCTTCTACTATATCATTATTTGATTGCCAAGAAAGCTTAATTGACATGTGTAAAGAAATGTACCATTTAAAAAGAACACTTAGATGCTCAGTAAAAGAAAATGCTAGACTCATAGACTCCATTGAACTGTTAAAGAATAGAAATTCCTTTTTAGAGCCTGAGCTAAGTGTTCTTGAACAAGTCAGGAAAGAGTGGAAAAAAGCACTAGATGATCTTGCTTATGCTAAACAAATAGAAGAATGACTAAGAGCACAACTTAAGAAAGAACAAGACATCATAAAAGAATGAACTAACTCTTTTAAAATAGTTAAGGGGACAATATAAAAATATAGCACCGATTGAGATGAAAGGCTAGGCTATAATAATAAGGTCCAGGGAAAACAACCAGTGATTGAGGAATTGCCTATCACTGGAACTAGTTAAACTAGGACAAACAAAAGTACTCCAGTAGCTACTACTCATACCTTTAAAAAGATAAAATTTGCTAAAGCAGGAGCTACTGAGGAAAAATCTAAGGAGACTGTGCTAGAACAAAGAGTTAGTAAGCTGGAAAAGAAATTAAATGACTTAAGAGCTAAAAGCTCCAATCCAAAGTCCACTCACTCATCAGAGGTGAAGCTGAAAAATAATAGGAATGGTAAGGAGAGAATTAATAAATATACTAATTATACTCCTATTATTAGAACACCTAGGAAACATTGCTGGAAGTATGGAAATCTCAACCACCTTGCTTATAAGTGTATAAATATCCTTAGGAACATGCATGCTAGAAGCTTACCCTCTGATAAAAATAAAGAGTTAACTGTTAAGAACCACTCAAATGTTCAAAAAGTTAAAAAACAGTTATCGGAAATCTCCTCTAAAGTTAAGGAAAAAAATCTAATGAACCTAACGTTAAGAAGAAAGTTATTTCTTCTAAGCAGTGGGTGGAAAAAAAAGGTAAAACTAAAAAACTCTTAACTGTTAAATTAAACATTAAAAATGCCAATGGACCCAAGCAAGTATGGGTTCCTAAATTAACTTTGCAGTTTACTGTGTGCAGGGTATAAAGAAATAGATTTGGTGCTTGGATAGTGGCTGTTCAAGACACATGACTGGAGACAAGACGCTGCTAACATAATATGAGGAGAAAAATGGCCCAAGTTTTTCTTTTAGAGATGACAACAAAAGATATACCTTGGGATATGGCAAAATCACAAATGAAAATGTCATCTTAGATGATAGTTGATGGTCTTAAGCACAACTTGCTTAACAACAACCAACTGTGTGACAAATGTTACAATGTTGTTTTTAAGGATGAACATTGCTTAATAAATGACAGTAAGGATGAAAAAATAGCTCTATCTGGAGTTAGGAAAGGTAACCTCTACATAGTTGACTTTGGTTCATCAAGTAAAAATCGGTCCACATGCTTTTACAGTAAAGCATCAGTGGATGAGAATTGGCTATGGCATAAGAAGCTTTCTCATTTGAATTTCAAGACAATCAACACTTTGGTTAAGAAAGGATTAGTGACAGGTCTTCCATAACTGGAATTCACTCAAGATGGTCTATGTGGAGCTTGTCAAAAAGGGAATCAAAAGAAGACTTCCTTTAGAAGCAATGAGATATCATCAATTACAATATAATACAACTAATTTATATGGATTTATTAGGACCTATAAACAAATGTTTATCTCAAAGAAAAGGTATGCTCTGGTGATAGTTGATGATTTCACCAGATACACATGTGTAAAATTTCAGCATACCAAAATGAAGTAGTTTTATTGGTGATTGATCACATCAAGAAAGTGAAAACTGAATGTAGGCTGACTATCAAAGTTCTAAAAACTAATAATGGAACAGAATTCAAGAACTCCAAAGTTGAATGTTTCTGTGTGGACAAAGGAATATATCACACATTTTATGCTCTAAGAACCCTTCAACAGAATGGAGTAGTTGAGAGGAAAAACAGAACTCTTATTGAAGCTACTAGAACCATGCTTGAAGAATCCAAATTGCCTACCTATTTTTGGGCTAGAGCAATTTCAGCTGTATGCTTCATTCAAAATAGGACGTTGATCACCAAAACTCACAACAAGACTCCTTATGAGTTTATAATAGGCAGGAAACCTAATGTCAAATTTTTTCATGTATTTGGTGGCAGATGCTTTGTGCTAAAAAGTCAAGGTGAAACTTAGGAAAATTTGAACCCAAAGCTGATGAAACAATTTTCCTAGGTTACTTTTTAACAAGCAAAACATACAGGGTCTACAACTTTAGGCTGAACATTGTAATTGAATCTATTTATGTTGCATTTGATGATAAGAAAATAATAGGAATGTAAGATGAAGGAATACATGAAGTTTTAAGGTTTGAAAATGAAGATGAGTCAGAAAATGGTGAAACTAACTCACAATTAATGAAGCTAATCCCCAAGAAGACATTCCATCAGTGGATATCCCATTAACCACTGAGGGGGAACAATTAGTTGAAAACGAATCCGATGATATCTCAAACTCCAATCTAGAAATATCCATTAATTTAAGGGAAACTTCATATGAAGCTGAGAGTACTACACACCATGGAGGACTTGGAACAAATGAAAAATCTTCTTCAAGAAGTTTACCTCCACAAATAAGATGGACAAGAGATTATCTTATGGAACAAATCATAAGAGATCCATCTAAAGGTGAGTTAACAAGAAGTGTTATTTAGAATGAATGACTATATGTTAGAGATAAATAATGATGATAATGTTTAGAGAATAAATTGTGCATCTGTAAATACTTAAGGTATTTTATAAAGATTAATATATCTGCACAAGTTTTGCATCCACTGATGATAAATTTAGTCATCAGGAGATGAACTGCACTTCACTAGGCAAGTCCTCAGTTGGAACTTCTAAAGGACTTGATAGTGAAGAGGAATGTCTATTGTTACTTAAAGTCATTTAAAGTATTCTGCACATTAGACATTCCAAACGAAATCAACAAAACTTTAGTGATTAAAACCATCAAGGGAACCCATCAGGAGATGACATAGGCAGGCCAACCCATCAGGGGAATGCGTCAGGGGAACGCGTCAGGATATGGCAGTGACAAGCCAAACTCATCAGAGGGAACGCGTCAGGGCATGACAGTGACATGCCAACCTGTCAGGGGAAATCATCAGTGAATGACAGTGTCAAGCTAACCCGTCAGGGGGAATGCTTAACACTGCATCAATGGAAGCCATCGGTGTATGTTTTAAGTCTTAACATCAGGGGATCAAGAAGCACTTAGATAACTCAAGTGAAGTTTGAAGAACTGATCAAGTATCAGACAGGACTTGTCATCAGGGGATCTAGAAGCACTGGCCGAGTTCACATCAAGGCTTGTTGTCAGTGGATAATTATGACGACATACACTCGTCATTAGGTCTTACACGCAAATCGATGAAACTTGTTATGGAAGCAAGAGATATAAACTGGAAGGATGTCTCTTGAAGTTTGGTGGTCCAATGACAACTCTCAATCATTAAATGCACACAGATTAGGGGAAGAAAAAGAAGCAACAAAAGCAACAGCAGTCTAACACATCATTCCAAAAGGACATCGATGTGACATATATGCGACTAGGTTGAAAAGAGAAGCACGTCCAAGCACATGGGTTCAACTACTGATCTTCTATATATGCAAAAGAGTTCTCATTACACAAAGAATAAATCCAACGGATCATCCAAAATATTGAAGCACACAAACACTAGAGAAAATCTTTGTAATATATCTTGCGAGAAATATTCAAAGAAAAAGTGGAACTAGTGAGTGTGAAATTGTAGTTGTAATTTGTTACAGAATTTGTAGTTGATTAATCACATTTGTGATTAACCAGATTTCTAGAAAAACCTCAAGTTTTAATACAATTATTTTAACTTGAAATCTTGGATGTTTATTTCAAAAGTCATTAAAGTTTTTCTGATATTATAGCTATTTCCATTCGTGCTTAACAAAGTGTTTTAAGATAAAAAAAGTTTTGAGTATTTATTTTCACCCCCCCCCTCCCCCCAACCCCGCCCTTCTACAAATACTTGAGTCTATTTTGTTTTAACACTATACCTAAACTTTCTATCCAAGATTGAACCTAAAAAGGTTGAGGAAGCATTACAAGATGCTGATTGGGTAATTACTAATACAAGATGAACTCAATCAGTTTGTGAGAAACAATGTTTGGAGACTAGTGTTAAAACCAAGGAATAAATCAATTATTGGTACTAAATGGATCTTTAGAAACAAGCTGGATGAAGCTAGTACAGTGACAAAGAATAAGGCTAGACTAGTTGTACAAGGTTATTCACAAGAAGAAGGGATTGACTATGATGAATCCTTTGCATCAATAGCAAGATTGAAGCAATCAGGATATTTCTTGCCTATGTTGAAAATTTCATAGTATACAAAATGGATTTAAAGAGTGCATTTCTGAATGGGAAATATACAAGAAGAGGTGTATGTCCATTAACCTCTTAGTTTTGAAGATTAGAAATTTCCCAATCGTGTCTATAGGTTAGAAAAAGCACTCTACAGACTTAAACAAAGACCAAGAGCATGGTATGATACTCTATCTCTGTTTTTTAATTGAAAATAAATTCACTAGAGGGATCATAGATTAAACTTTATTTCATAGAAAATATTTTGGTGAGATAATACTTGTTCAAGTCTATGTTGATGATAATACTTGTTCAAATCTATGATGCTCTAAGTTTTCTAAGCTTATGCAAAGTAGATATGAGATGGGCATGATGGGAAAATTAACATTTGGGTATACATGTTAAACAATCCACTAATGGAATTTTCATTAGTCAAACAAAATATTTAAAAGACCTTTTAAAGAAATTTAATTTACAAGATGATACAACGGCTAAAACTCTCATGCCAACAACCACTAAACTTGACAAAGATTCAATTGGTAAAAAGGTTGATGTTTCAAGTTATAGAGGCATGATAGACTCTCTTATATATCTCACTGCAAGTAGACCTGATATAATGTTTTCAACTTGTTTATGTGCTAGATTCCAATCAGATCTTAGAGAATCTCATCTGATTGTAGTTAAAAGAATATTCAGATATCTCAAGGGTACTCCAAATCTTGGAATTTGGTATCCTAGATTTGATCTAATAGATTATTCAGATGCAGATTATGAGGGTTGCAAATTAGACAAGAAAAGCACAACAAGAAGTTGTCAATTTCTTGGAAGCAAACTAGTGTCATGTTTAGTAAGAAACAATATTATGTGTCAACCTCATCAGTTGAAGCAAAATACATTGCTGTTGGGAGTTGCTGTGCTCAAATCTTGTGGATGAAAAATAAACTAATGGACTATGGTATGGTGTATAATCAAATTCGTATTTATTATGACAACACCATTGCCATTTCCATTATAAAAAATCTTGTGCAACACTCTACAACAAAGCACATAGACATCAGGTATCACTTCATTAAGGAACATGTGATGAATGGTACAACAAAGCTTCATTTTTTTCCAACAGAGAAACAGCTTGCAGACATATTCACCAAACCATTGGATGAAGCCACCTTTAGCAGGTTGGTAAGTGAGCTAGGTATGCTCAACTTTGGTGAATAAGATTCTTTGAAAATTTTGTGCAAGTCTGATAAGTTGCAGCAATAGTTAATTATTTTGTGATGACTTAATTACTAGAGACTAATTAACAGCTGAATGAAGCAGTCAAAATTGTCTTTTGACAAAATTAATTGTTCATAAAGTTAATAACACCATGAAACATTAGTCAATGATTGTTCTTATTAAAGGATAATTATTACCTGATGATAATGCAACAATTGTTAATTATCCTCTAACAGTTTAACTGTCAGTGGAAAATTAACTCCTGGTTATATATATAGTAGAGAAACTTTTTTACTATGCAGGATTCCCTATGTTTATTTTTCATCATCTATTTGAGGATCTTGTCGTAAATGATTCAAGTATTGTCTTAACTTTCTACTACTTTATTCTTTATTTCTTCTAATTCTGTTACAATGAAGGATGTTAGTAATGATGCAACTCCTTCTACCCAAGTAACAAAACCCTCTAAAAACAAATCTATATCAAAAGCCACCTTCTCTATCTCTCAAAAGATAAAGGTTGTAAAATAAAAACAACCACAACCAGCAATAGCTGAGGGGGAGGGTGAGTATTTAGAGGAAGTTATGAGGAAGAAATAAGGCACAATGAGAACCCTTGGAGAGTGCTTAATATTCTCTCAAAAGGATATTAAGTTGTAAAAGGAAAAAGCACATCTCTAGGTGTAACCTCTCAAAAGGATGTATCTATTGAATATAGTCCACCTCCAAGGACACATGTATTTTAGACGACAATGATCACATCTATAAATACCTTTCACAAGAAGAAGAAAAAATAGGCTCTGATTAATGATCAACTTGTCACTAAATGCATACACAAGATCTCACATTGATGCTTCTTTTTTCTCGATTCAGGAGGAGAAACCAATATTCAAAGTCTATCCTTATTATTTCTTCTTATCTCTTTGATATTTCTTTAGAAGCAATAAAAAATTTCTAAATTCCATTGGTTCCAGATTCTTTGTTAATTTAATCATCAAAGAAGCCAACTCTTTTAGCTGAAACATAAATAACAACTCTCAACTCATCAGTGGATAATACAATTGTATTTTATTAAACATCCACTGATACAAAACACTTACTTCTTATTTTCTACACCACTCTAGGTCACCTACAACAGGAAGATTTTATATTTAGTGAGCCTGAGAGAATTCAAAATGAGAGTCAGACCTTGTGTTTGGAAAAATGTGAGGAAAAAGAAATTAAAGCAAATTTTTGTTTGAGAAAATAAGTGTAAGAAGCTGCCTTGTAAAAGTCCGGCAAAAAGAAAGGGTGTGAGCAAGGATGAGCTCTTTGAAGAAAAGTATAGAGAGAAATTGTTCACACTACTACCTATACAACTCATGTATTCTCTGATCCCCAATTCTGATCAAATATCTAAGGATACTAAGAGAATAAATTGAGAATGTTTGGTTGGATGCAAGCAATACAAAATTACTGGATAATACAGCATCACATTTCATATCATAATATTTGATGACATATGGATCATGTGCAGTTGAAACTCACAGAATATTTTTGAAGCATTGATCAAATAAAGAAAAACATGAAGCTCTAACACTTCATAATCAATGATATTCAAACAAAGCTCAGACAATTTCTTCCTACTAGTCAACCTTTACTGGTGATTTCTGTCCTTTAACATTAAGATGTTGATGTCAAAAAGGGGAAGAATGATTGAGGCAAGGAGAAAAAGGAGTAATTCTGATAAAGATAGGGGACAATTGTTAAAGATGTTAAGAAATTGATGGTTGGACATTAAGGAATTGAAACAACAAAACCATCATTGTTAAAGTTCATGTACAATTATGTTTTTACATGTTTTAATTCAATTCTAAGTAATGGTGTTATAAGGTTGTGTTTTGACATCATCATCAAACCTTGATTTATGGTTATCATTGATAAACATAAATATGGGGAGATTGTTAGGAATTATAGCATTTTGCAATGATGTACAAACTTAGAATTGTTAGATTTGTAATTGTAAAAGTATTTGCAGTAGTGCACTATGAGAAACTACTATCAGAGACTGCAGGTAAGCATCAGAGACTACAAAGAATGCATGTGGATTGTTCAAGAAAAGTCAAAGTTGGTCAAACAAAATTAACTCATCTAAGACAAAGTTTTTGTTCATTGGAGACTAAGTTTTTGTTCACTAAAGATTAAGTCTTTCAGAGACTAAGTGTTTGTTCATCAGAGATTCAGTGCTTGTACTACTAGAGACTATTGTTGAAGCTATCAAAGACTAAGACAAAAACTCTCTATTGCATTGAAGTAGCCTTGATTTGACCGTCGCCAAAGTTATTTGGCTAACGCCAAACTCAACATTACTCAAACGTCAAAGTTATTTTGACTGTCACCAAAGTCGTTTGTCTATCACCAAAGTCATCGGGCAAATCAACAATAGCGCCAAACTCAAAATGACTATTGCTAAAGTCATTGGACAAATCATCAACATCGCCAAACTCAAAATGACTATTGCAAAAGTTATCAAAAAATTCTTTATCGCTGAAATCAAGTGATGGTCGTTAGGGGATAAATATCCACTGATGAACAAAATTGGTCATCAGGGGATAAATATCCATTGATGAACAAAATAGCCTATCAGGGGATAAAAAAATGTGAATCTTTCACCAACAAAATTGTATTTTTGTGTTATTTTTTAACCTCACATCAGGAATTGAAGTTGATCATAGTAAAGTGGAGGCAATCACTAGTTAGCCTATTCGTAAGAACATTCATGATATTCGAAGTTTCCATGGTCTGGTGTCATTTTACAGAAGATTTATTAGAGATTTCAATACTCTTGTTGCTCTAATAACAGAGTGTTTAAAAGGCAAGTCATTTCAGTGGAAGAAAGCGGCCCAAAAGAGCTTTGATTTCATTAATAAAAAAATTGCAACAAATCTTATTCTCGTGGTTCCAGATTTTGATAAAATATTTCAAGTTAAATGTGATGCTTCGAATGTTGGCATAAGTTCAGTCCTTAGCCAAGAAGGAAAACCAATTGCATTTTATAGCAAGAAGTTGAATGATGCAAAGAAAAAGTTTTCTACTTACGACAAGGAGTTCTATGCTATTGTTCGAGCTCTTGATCACCAGAGTCCTTATTTACTACCTAATGGATTCATTTTGTATTCTGATCACGAGACATTAAAATACTTGAGCAACCAACATAAACATAGTTATCGCCATGCCAAATGGGTTGAGTTTCTTCAATCATTTTCTTTCTCTATCAAACATAAGGCAAGAAAGATGAATCAAGTGGCTTATGCCTTAAGTCGAAGACATTGCTTGCTACAAGTTATGGAAGTGAAGATAGTGGGCTTTGAAATCATTAAATATTTATATGAAAACGATGTAGACTTTTGTTGGAGTATGGAAGGAATGTTCAAATAGAGCTATTGAAAATTATTTTCTACAAGAAGGGGGGTTTTTTTTTTCAAATATAACAGATTATGTATTTCTCAATGTCCATTACGAGATGCAATTATTCATGAAGCATATGGAGGAGGTCTTGCTGGTCATTTCGGAAGAGACAAAGCCATAACAACTGTCAAAGAAAATTTCTATTAGCCTAACTTGGTATACTCCACTTCCTTTGCCAAACTCTCCTCGGGAAGATGTTAGTATGGATTTTGTTTTCAGATTGCCTCGTACTCAAAGAAACAAAGATTCTATCATGGTGGTTGTTGATATATTTTCTAAAATAACTCACTTTGTCCCATGCAATAAGACAAATGGTGCGACATGTATTACTGACCTGTATTTTTGAGAAGTTATCAAACTTCATGGGATTCCAAAAACAATTACGTAAGATCGTGATGTTAAATTTGTGAGTCATTTTTGGAGAACTCTTTCGAGAAAATTGGGAACAAAACTATAGTTTAGCACCATTTCTCATCTACAAACAAATGGTCAAACTGAAGTGGTGAACCAAACTTTGGAAAATCTCTTGCAGAGCTTCATAAAGAAAAATATTCCAGAATGGGATTTACTTTTGGCTCATGCTGAGTTTGCTTACAACATTGCATTAGACAAACAACAACTCAGAGTCCTTTTGAAATTGTCTATGGTGTGAATCCTCTAAGCCCAATAGACATGATTCCACTTAGTTCTAAATATCAATTTAGTGGGGATGCTGAAGAAAGAGCTAGAACCATAAAGAAGTTGCATGAACAAGTCCGTCATGAGATTGCAAAACAAAATGAGAGATACAAAGCACGGGCCGATAAGAACCACAAGTTTGTTGAGTTCAAAGAAGGTGATATGGTGTGGATTCATCTACGCAAAGGTCATATCCCTCCAGGGAAATTTGCAAAGCTAAAGTCCAAAGCTGTTGGTCCATTCAAAGTTTTGAAACAAATTGGGGATAATGCCTACAAAATTGAGTTGCCTTCTACTTATGAAGTTTCAGATGTTTTCAATGTAGCTGATCTCTCTCCATATTATGAAGATGAAGGAAGTTTAGACTCGAGGATGAATCTTTCTCAACCAGGGTAGCCTGACACAGGAGCTGAATCAAAATCCAATGAGAAAGAATACCGAGAGTCAACATCCTCAGAAATGGTTCAACTTCTTGAAATAAACTGTTTTTCTTTAGAACTTCATAATTTTCGAGCCATATATGGTTGGAAAGATTTGGAAGTCTAGTACATTTTTAATGCTTCAAACGGTTCATGAATTAGAAGTCTCTAGATAAAGTTATGACTATTTTACTAAAAGATGTTCAGACTAACAGATTCATCTGAATCTGAATTGTTAAGCACATTCAGGAACCTTGTGGCATCCTCTAGATACATTAATAAATATATTTATGGACTAAGTTATGTTTTATAATTTTTATACTTGGAGAGATGTTCTAAGTAAGCCTATAAATACTCAAGATGTAGATATCCAAAGGGATAACAAGTTTCAGATTTTATTTACAAAGATTGCTTTGTGCTTCTATATTTTTGTTATGTATATCTTTGGCTTTACTTCCATTGAGTGGTGAGCTTTTAACTCTATATCTCTTTGGTGGATTCCATTGAGTGGTGAGTTCATATGCCCTGTATCTTCAAAGTGGAAGCCTTGAAGTGGTGAGCATCCTATCCAATTGATTCTTATTTTTTCGACTTTGATTCTTTTTACTTAATTTTCCGGTGTTATACATACATGTATTGACTTAGGCAAGACATTTTCCTTTTTCGTCCTTAATCTCTTGAAAGAAATAAAACACACTGCATATTAATTCGGTTTCACAAAAATTAAGCAAAATCCAAAGAATTAAGTAAAAGGGAAAATAGATTTGAATTAAGAATAGTTTCTAAAAGAGTTACGTACAGTGATGGAATAAATAATTCATTCCATACGCAACTTCACTTATTGGGTAGGAAGCACGAATTATTCATTCTTTTTTCTTAGTTGTGATTCTATTTCCCATAATACTTGTGAAACTCCAAAATTTTGTAAATACTAATATAATATTAAAATATTAATTAAATAAATTTTAGTTATGGGTGTGTATTTGTATTTATGTACAAATATTCTTCTACGTATTTTTCTTTTCTAAAATTCTCTTCGGAAATGTTAAAGTTTCAGTATAGAATATTATTGCTACTATTAGTGTAGTCAGTAGTAGTATACGTAGTGATAGAATTAATGTTTTTGTTGTTGTTACTATTAAATTTACAAAAAGAAATAAGATTAATAAGCTAATTGCCAGCTTATGTCATACAAATGAGTAAAAGAAATTGAGCTGCTAATACATTAGTACTACAAATTACTTTTATAAGACACTTTTGTGAAGTACAACCTCTACGATACACATACATGTAAGTTAGTTGATCAAGTATTTGTTTATTTTTTTTAATGATTTAGTGGTTTAGCTAATCTCATGTCTTATGCTAATTAGAGGTATGGTACACCCTCTCACCTGATATATATGTACATAGACTTCTCTTATATAAAGAAGACCCATATGCTACCACTCTTTTTTTTTCTACACTCTCTCAAACTCTAAATAATATACACACAATAAGTGTTGTAGAGTGGAAGCTTTGTAATGTAATTTTTAAAGCCTAACTTAGTTATTTATTTTGACTAAGAAATATGAAGGATAAAGTCTATATTTGCTTAGTCGTTTAACTAGTGTAGGAACTATCTTAAACACTTTGATTAATTAAAACGTATTTTCTTTTTCTTTCTCCTTCACTATAATTAGTTAGACAATTAAAATAAAATTTTTGTTAATCTTCACCATCAGCAAATCCTTCAGATCCTTGCTGATCTTCTTCTTCATACATCAGTAGCTCCAGTTTTCTCCTTTCCTCGGCCTCCTCCCTTTCTCTTCTTATGGCCTCATTTTCCTGTTTCCTCATCTCCATCCTTTCTTTCTTTCGGTTGTACTCCCTTTCCAACTCTTCATTTCCAACTCATACTGCTTGATTTTGGATTCAGAGTCTTTGATGCTTGCAAGCAGTTTGAGACTTTCAGCACGCCCTGACTTCTTTGTCAACACATCCACTTCTTCAAGAGCCTTCTGCAGTCTTATATAAGGAGAGAGATTGAAAATTTGTACAGCAGAATCAGGGTTGTGTTTGGGAACTTTTCTTTTGGTCATGACAATAGGGGTCACAACAGGAGCAGGGATAGGAGTAGGAGTCAGAGCAGCTTGATCTTGTTGTTGCTGTGCTGCATCATGATTTCTCTCCCCCTTTTTGATATCATCAGCCATTAAAGGGAGAAAGTCAATCATCTTGTTGAGGGTCATCAAGATTTGATCTTGCTTACACTCCATTTTGTTGATCCGGTCTTCAAGATCGGAGGCAACAGGAGGTGCCTTGGAGCTCTGGGCAGATTCAGCAGGCTGTGAGTTAAGACTTGCTAAGATTTTGTCTATTTTGGAGTCTAATTCAACAAGTCTTTTCTTTGTGGACTTAGAGGAGTGTGAGCAGGCGGACTTTGATGGCTTAGAGGCAGCAACAGGAGGCTTGGAAGGATAGGATTCTTCAAGCCTGACTGGGATAGTGGATTTCCCAGAAGCAAAATGTCTAATGCGGGCACATGAAAAATCATTAGCAGAAAGGTCAACAGCAGGAATATAGTCCTTAGTAGTAGGAACATTGGCAGTAGGGATGATGGAGAATTTATGTCTGCGCATGTCCATGCAAAGTCTGTGGGCAAAAGTAGTAGCAATATCATTGGCATGGGGAGCTGAATCAATCATGTTCCAAGCTGCCCTCCAAGGATTTTCAAGAAGCACCATGAAGTTTGGCGTCCTTCTGAATGAATCTGAGATAGCTCGCATACCCATTCCACACCAGTAGGAATGAAGCATAGGGAGAAAAAGGATGATATCAACAGGCAGTGTGTAAGAGAAGAAATCATCTGTCAATCCAAGCCATAACCTTTTACTTCTTGTTGAAGCCTTTGATGGAATGTGTTTTCCCAGTGAGATAGCCGAGAACTTGTAGAAGGGGGGTTGAATACAAGTTCTTTGAATTCTTTTCGATTGCTTGTTCTTCAAGAAATCAATTATTACTTGCGGAAATAAAGAACAAGAACTCAAATCAATTTATAAACTATTATTTTTTATTGCTTTAACAATTGATTACAAATTCTAACAATCATAACAATACGATCGTCAGCTTCTACTCTTTTCTGTATATATTAAAGATACAAACTATGAATTCTATACAGTTTTGAATTTCCAATTCTCTGTAAACCTAATTACAACTTCTAAAATTGAATTACAATTAACTCAGTTACTAATTCTGAATAAAATTCAGCTTTCCTTATTTCGAATGAAATACAATATTTCCTTTTTGACTAGGAATAGATTTCTGGCTTGTTTACTTACCAGCTACGTCTTCAATAATATCTTGATCTACGTGGAAGACATTCCTTATTCAATTCGAACTATGTATCTCATCAGAAAATAATTCACGACTAGTCCCTGATGGCTTCAGTCTTTAGTCCTTGATCGAGTAAACATTTAGTCTATGATCTTTTAGTCTCTGATCAGGTTGTGTAGTCTCCGACAGAGTTATTAGTCTCCAATGCTTTAGGCTTAGTCTCTGATGCACTAAGCTTAGTCTCCAATGACGTCAGCTTAGTCTCTGATGACGTAAGCATTAGTTTTTGACACTTTATCTTTAATCCTCGATGATGTAAGTCGTAGTCTCCGATAGGCAAAATCCTTAGTTTCTAACAAGTTTTGCCTTAGTCTCCAATAAGCCTTTTTTGTAATCTCCGACGGATCAAATACAGACTTTGACTTGTTGAAGCTTTGATACAACTTTCTAACAGTTACTTACAAATAAAGAATGAATCTATCTCTTTACAAATAATAAATGAATTACAACCAAAGAGATAACTATTGGCTACAAAACTTCAGTGTTACTAATTAACACTTTCTGTACATTTGTATATCTAAGTAATCTAAAGACAATCATCATCAAATGTTATAAAACCTAGTATAATGATTTTTTCTTGAAGTTCTTTCCTGGAGATAGCTGAGGTTCCATAAATGCTGCTCACATTTTCAACAGTGAAGTCTTTGGATTTTTCGGCAAATATTCAATCCAGAAACTGCTCATAGAGCACAATTTCTTTTTTTGCTTTAGTGTAGAAGGATGTGTACCTGACAGGTGCATCAAATCCAAGTTCTTTCAGTCTCTTTAGCAGGATCCTTCATAAATGCCTTATTGTGAGGTCAAGATCATAGTTGAGAAGACAGTAGTCATTTTGGAGGTCAATACTGTTGTCCTCAGTTAGGTCTCTTTTGACCATCCTGATTTAAGCAACATGTACCTTGACTATTCGTTCGGTGTCTATCTCTTTGTGAGCTTGCTCCCCCTCAACAGTAGGCTCCTCATCCGTAGGGAATATGTTGATGTCAACATCGTCAGTAGGCTCCCCTTCGGTAGGTACCCGTGCTGGTGAGAAATGACTAGGCCCTTCTTGAATTTGTTCAGCAAGGTATGCCTTGGGATCCAAGCCAGCATGTTTAGCATCTTCAATTAGCAAGGCTCTGATGAGTTCCTCAGATCTTTGTTCCATTGTTCTTTTGGCAGGAACATCATCAGAGCTTTTAGAGTCGCTGCTACTGGAGTCTGTCTTCTTTGCTTTACCCTTCCCTTTCACAGCAACATGTTTTCTTTTTGAGGGGGGCACATTGTCACGAATAGCAAAGCCAAGCAGAACCAATCTTCTGGAAGCAGTGAATCCTTCGCGATGGAAATGCCCTCTTCGCTAGCTTGCTTCCACTAATTTAGGGCGGGCGAGTCAGAGGTTTGATGATGGGAGCTGTAGTCTCTGCTGATTGGTCTTTGTAGAAATCTTCCTCTATGATCGGCTCAGGTTTGACCATATCAACAAGATGTAAGTTGGTATGCTGCAGTTCTCTAGTAATTTCAACATCAATAACATCATCCTTAGCCGCTGGACCTATGACACTATCAGGTGTGTCCGCAAACCCCAGGATCTCAGTGATGCTCACCAATTCAGTGGGGGTAGCATCATCGCTTGCTAATGGAAGTTTAACAATGGGGGTATATTGATCAGCAATAATGATCGCCCTAGTAACAACATCAATTTCCTAGAAGAGTTTGTCAGATGAACTCTTCTGAGCATCCACAGGAATTGGTGAAGAGGCAGTAGGATGATAGTTGTCTATTTCTTTGAAAATATCATCCTCTGTAGGAATGGTAGAGATGGGGACATCAAAGGGTACATCTTGTTGGTCTGATTCCTGCTCATCATCAGTTGGAGGTTCAATGTCCGATCCTCATTCAGTAATGGCTTGAGCAGCAGCGTCTTCATCGTACAGTTCCATAAAAAAAACATACACTTCTCTCTCCTCAAAATCGAGGGTGGTTGGGTCAAATTCGGGATCAACAACAACTGCCTTAGTTTTCTTCATCAGTCACTGAATTTGAGTAGCAACTCTTCTTTTTCTGCTGGGTTGGACAACAGGAACTGTGGTAGCAGCAGATGCTCGTTCAGCAAGAACACTGGCATACTCTGCTGCTTTCTTTGTTGTTCTCTCTGCTGCAGCCTTTGCTAGTGCAGCAGGGTTTCTTTCATAATTTTGTAGAATAAAGGGGGTAATAATCTTGCTCTTGGGTAGCTTCTTCAGTCTGGTCCCTGCTGGAAAAATTTTCTCCAAGGATACCCTTGAGCAGCAAGGATAGTGTTCATTCGTGTTTGATCTTGATTTTCTTGTTGCTGGAGAAAAAACTCTTTGAGCAGATCAAAGAAGATTTGGGCCTAATTGATCTCCTGCTTAGACTTCAGCAGGGAAACTAGTGAGATGACCTTTGCTGATGCCTCATCTTGGGAGGTGAATTTACACAACAAGGTCTTGTGTAGGATATCCATGAAGAAGACCCATTTCTTCGAGAAATTCTTCCTCTTCTTGGTGTTATGGTTTTTGACATAGCCAAGATGCCAAGATTTGGTAGTACAGCAATAACTAGTGTAGGTGGGGGCAGCAGACCCTGACTTGTCATTTGAAGCGCGTCCCTGATGCTTGCTGGTGTGATAAGCACTTGCTGTCCATTTACTCAACCACTGATGTTGTTGTCTCTAACTTGAATACTTTGACAAAATTACCTTAGAATTTCTTCATAGATGGGGCAATCAGTAGAGATCACATAGTGGATCCCGCTATTCCTTAGTAACAAAATAACTTCACTGGTATCAGCATCTTACTGATCAACAGCAAAGGAGTTTAGGTCTATGATAGACAAAGATTCCAACTTTTCAAGCCAATTTGCCATCCTGTTGTGTTTGGTCGGAGAAAGTGGTGGTTTTAGAATTGAACTGCGGTGATTACGACAGAAGTTTAGAGAGAGAAAGTCTTTGTTTTAGAGAGAATTCAGAGCGAATGAGGGTTAAAAAAAATAAGAAGAGTGAATGAGTTTATATAGGGGTGAAAAGAAGTTGAAGAGGTTTAGAGCAGTTACTGAGATGAGTAGTGGAGGAGTTAGTGGGAGAAAAATTCGTGGGTAATGGTGAGAATTAATTATCGAAAAGACAGTAGCCGTAAATAGGTAATGGGGTGAAATTAAATGCGGAGAGAGAAAATAAATGGCTAAAGTAATGATGGGCTATTTTTACGCCGGTAAAAGTGGAAGTGACCAAAGGAAAAATTGACAAGTCATTGAGGTGACAATAGGATATGGTTGCAAGACACTGCTGGTGATAGGGATTGATGAAATACAACAAGTAAAATATATTTTTCGTATAGTCAACAAGAACGACTATCCTTGCTGATCTCTGTCACCACTATGAGTCAGGGAGCTTTGAGCTCGTAAGCAGCAAGAACATTCTTTGTTTACTGTTTTAGCAAGATCTTTGGCTTAGTGTTTGAAATAACACTTTTGTCAAGAGGTCTCCCCATTTTGAGAATTTTACAGCAAGGTAGATGTAGATTGGGATAGCAACATTGATGAATGTTGTTTAATAACAACAGACATCCTTTATCAACAACATCTTTGAGGTTTCAGCAGGATACAATAAATTGACACAACAGGATTTAAAATACTGCTTATCTTATTAGTAGGGTCTTTTCTATCACCTGAGAAAGAAGTTTATCATATTGCTAAGAACATAAGTCCTTATTAAGCAAACAAAATGTCAGTACAACATACTTTTAGTCTAAATTTAATATGCCTAATTTACTTATTAGTTTGTTAAAATGATTTTTCATCCAATGGTTTTGTAAAAACATCTGCTAATTAATTTTCAGTAGGAATATAGTTTATCTATATAGTACCTTACTGTACATGATCTCTAATGAAATGATGTCTTATATCTATATGTTTATATCAAGAGTGTAAAACAGGATTATAAACAATGGCTACAGCACTAGTATTATCATAGAATATAGGGATTGACTTGAAATCATATCCATAATTAGCAAGTTGATTTTTTATCCACAGAATTTGTGCAACTCAACTTTCTGCTGATATGTACTCAGTTTCAGCAGTGGATGTTGATACAGAATTTTGCTTCTTACTGAATCATGAGAAAAGTCTTCCTCCTAGAAATTGGCATGTACCACTTATGCTTTTCCGATCAATTTTACACCCAACAAAGTCAGCATCCGAGTATCTAGCAAGGTTGAAGTTAGAATCTTTTGGATATCATATTCCTAAGTTAGAAGTTTCTCTGAGATATCTGAAAATTCTCTTAACAGAAGCTAAATGTGATTCTTTGGGGTTAGATTGAAAACGTGCACAAATACATGTAGCAAACATAATGTCAGGTCTGCTTGTAGTTAAATAAAGCAAGGATCCGATCATACCTCGATAGCTTATTATATCTACGGATTTACCTTACCCATCTT
The DNA here is from genome assembly GCA_014636745.2 of Centella asiatica. Taxonomy (NCBI): domain Eukaryota; kingdom Viridiplantae; phylum Streptophyta; class Magnoliopsida; order Apiales; family Apiaceae; genus Centella; species Centella asiatica. The sequence goes on from CM025782.1 coordinate 17,795,079, forward strand.
TGTCCAACTTTGTTGCTGATGACATGGGAGTTTTCATAGAACTTGTTGTTAGGTTTTATTAACATTTGATGATGATTGTCTTTAGAATACTTAGGAATACAAATGTATAGAAAAGTGTTGGTTTGTAACACTTTAGTTTTGTAGCTAGCAGTAGTATCTCTTGGTTGTAATTTAGTCATTTTAATAAAGAGATAGATTCATTTTACTTGTATGTACTGCTGGAATACTTGTTGAGTCTGTTCAACAAGTTGTTTTAAGTTAATTAGTCTTTCGGAGATTAAATTTGGCTTGTCGGAGATTAAGGGAAAAAGTCCATCAGAGATTAAAGTTTTGTTCATCAGAGATTGGACTTTGCCCATCGTAGATTGAAGAAATCCTTCATCGGAGATTAAAGATTTGTTCATAGGAGATTGAAGGATTGGTCATCGGAGATTAAAGCTTACGTCATCGGAGATTGTAATTAAAGAGTCAGAGATTAAAGCTGACGTCATCAGAGAATAACACAATACTTCGGAGATTAAAAGCTGACGTCACCAGAGACTAAAGCCAGAGCATCGGAGATTACTCGAGGTAATCAGAGATTAATTTATTAAAGCATCGGAGATTACTCGAAGTGATCAGAGACTAATTAAAGAAGCTATCGGAGATTAGTCGAGGACTTAATCGCTGATGGAGTTAGAGTTCAAATCAAAGAAGGAAAGTCTTCCATGAACACGTAGACTTTATTGAAGACGTATCTGACAAGGAAACTTGTTAGAAATCTTTCAATTGGAAAGATTGTATTTGATTTGAATTAGGAAGCTAGGTTTTTTGTAAACTTAGTTTTAGAAGCTGTAATTATAAATTACAGAATTGGAATTCGAAAAAAAGTGTGTCTGTATAGCATAGAGAATTGAAAGGGTTGTATTATCTCTAAATATATAGAATAGAAGCTGACGATCAAAAGCTTGTTTTGATTGTTAGAAAACTTGTAATCAATTGTTAAATCAATAAAAGCAATTGTTTATAAAGTTTTGATCTTGTTCTTTATATTCCGCAGAAAGTCAATTTCTTAAAGAACAGGAATTCGAAAAAGTTGCAAGAACTTGTATTCAACCCCCCTTCTACAAGTTCTAGGCCATCTTACTGGGAAAACACTTGTTGTCTCCAATCCGAACTTCTTAAGCAGGTCTTTGGTATACTTGGATTGATTTATGAAAATTTCATCACTGTTTTGCTTAATTTGAAGTCCAAGAAAGAAATTCAACTCTCCCATCATGCTCATCTCATATTTGTTCTATATAAGCTTAGCAATCTTGCACAAAGTTTTTCATTAGCAAAACCAAATATTATATCGTCTACATAAATTTGTACTAACAATGTTTTATCTTTATGTTTTTTAATGAATAAAGTGGTGTCAACTTTACCTCTACTGAACCCTTTATTAACTAAAAAGGAAGATAGAGTGTCATACCATGCTCGCGGTTCTTGCTTAAGCCCGTATAAAGCCTTGTCAAGTCTATATACATGGTTAGGATGAGAATGATCAACAAAGACTGGGGGTTGCTCAACGTATACTTCCTCCTGAAGTTGTCCATTCAAAAATGCATTCTTGACATCCATCCATTTGAAACACCTTGAAGTCGTGATAAGCAACATAAGCAAGAAAGATTCTTATAGCTTCGAGCCTTGCTACTAAAGCAAAGGTTTCATCATAGTTGATCCCTTCTTCCTGTGAGTAGCCCTTAGTCACAAGTCTTTCTTTGTTCTTTGTGATGATCCATCTTCATCCATCTTGTTCCGGAATACCCACTCGGTGCCTATTACTATATGATTTCTTGGCCTGGGAACTAGATTCCAAACTTTGTTCCTACTGAATTGGTTTAGCTCTTCTTGCATAGCAAGGATCCAATCAGCATCAACAAGAGCATCCTCAAATTTCTTTGGTTCCATTTGAGATAGGAAACTTAAAAAACTATTTTCATTTTGAGCAGATCTTCTAGTCTTTACTGAACTTGTGGGGTTTTCAATTATCAAATCTTCTGAGTGAGATTTGGTCCATTTCATTCTCCTTGGAAAATCTGTTCGAATGTCTTGCTGCTTTAGTTTCTCCAAGTTGGGTTCATCATCTTTTACTTCAGCCGGGGTGCTTTCTATTGGAATATTTCCTTCTAAAGGTTCTTCAGTAGGATCTTCCTTTGTTTCTAGAGTCTGTTGATCTTCATCATGTTCCTGCTCAACTATAAGAGGGAGTGAACCACTTGGTTCCTCATAGTTAGATTCATCAAATTGAATATGAATAGTTTCTTCAACTGTTAAAATTCTTTTATTGAAAATACGAAAAGTCTTGCTATGAGTGGAATGTCCTAAGAAAATACCTTCATCGGATTTTGCTTGAAATTTAGTTAAGTATTCCTTACCATTGTTGTTGACATAACAAGGACATCCAAAGATATGAAAATAACTAATGTTGGGTTTTCTTCCTTTCAATAGCTCATATGGAGTCTCGCTTAGAGTTGGATGTATGAGAGAATGATTTTGTGTATAGTAGGCAGTATTCACTGCTTTTGCCCAGAAATACTCAGGGAGTCTAGCAACAGCAAACAATGTTCTTCCTACTTCTTCCAAAGTTTTATTTTTCCTTTCAACCATTCCATTTTTCTGTGAAGTTCTTGGTGCTGAGAAGTTGTGAGATATTCCTTACTTATCACAGAATTCAGTAAAGCCTCCAAAGTCAAATTTTTTTCCATGGTCACTCCTTACTGACTTGATTCTGAGTTCCTTCTCATTTTGCACTTGTCTGCTGAACTTCTCAAACTCTGCTAGTGCATCATTCTTGTGAACAAGAAATAATGCCCATGTATATCTTGTGAAATCATCCACAATAGTGAATGCATATTTCATTCCACTAAGACTAGTTGATATAGGGCCAAACAAATCAAGATGTAATAGTTGAAGTGGCATATAGTTTGATTTTTCAGGTTTGTTTAAGAAAGATTGTTTTGTTTGCTTACCAAATTGGCAAGCTCTACATGGTACCCTTTTAATAGTTTTTTAGTAGCAAGTTTTGAAATAGTTTTGAAGTTTAAGTGTGAAAGTCTTTTATGCCATAACCAATTAGCATTTGCTGATGCTTTGGTAAGAAAACAAGTTGTTTTAGCGGGACTTAGCTTAGCCAAATCTACTACATAAAAATTACCATTTCTTGAACCAGAAAGCTTCAAAGAATTTGTTTTAAGATCTCTTACTTGACATTGATTGTCTAGGAAGGTGGCCTTATGCCTTCTATCACACAACTGACTTATACTAAACAAGTTGTGCTTGAGACCTTTCACATAAGCAACCTTATTGAAGCAGACTATTCCATTTCCTGCTGAACCATATCCCTTAGTTTTTCCAGAACTATTATCTCTAAAACTTATTTGAGGTCCTTCTTTCTCCTTAATTGGTGAGCAAGGCTTTATCTCCTATTATGTGTCTTGAATATCCACTCTC
>CM025782.1:17798562-17814305 GCA_014636745.2 Centella asiatica
AAATGCAGCATGTTGTGTTGTGAGTGTTGCTTACCTCTTCTCTTTGTTGAGGTGATTTCCAGTGTTTGCTCCTAACCCAACCTTTGCTAATTCCAAATTCCTTGTTGTGTTGTAACGATGAGCAGGGAGAACATGGTTCTTGCTAAACTTTCCACCTTTGTTCTATTTAGCACCATGTTCTTGCTTATGGTTATGGTTAATAGGGAATTTGTGCTTTAGCAAGGTATCATTTCTGTTACCCTTGGTTTTAGCAGGAGGTTCACACTCTGCTAAATAAATGGAGATTGCTCTGCTAATAGATTCAACTTCACTTTCTCCACTTTCTTCAGCAGGAACTTCGCAAGTTCCCGATCCAATTCTTCCTCCATCTAGCAAGCTTCTTTGACTTCTCAGCAAAACACAAGCATTAGAGGATGATTTGTTCCACATGGAGATTGTTGCTGTTAATTCCTCAACTTGGGAGGTTAACTTAGGCTCTCTCTCATAAGAGTCTCTGAGATGTTGTCTATGCAGGGTCCTTTCATCATCAGCAACAACTAACTCCAAATTCTCAACTCTCACTTTTTCAAATGTAAGTAGGATTTCAGAGTTCTTGCTCCTTAGTTGATCAGACTTTGCTGAAGCAGTTCTCAGCAATCTTCTATATCGATGCCACTAAGATGCAACATCCTTATGCAAGGAGCGCAACTCAGCTTTAGTAATGTTAGTAGAGTCAAAATCAAATACCTTAGTGAGATCTACTTCCTTGTTGGGTTTCGATTCTTTAGCCATTAAGCAGAGATTGACAATTTCTGGTCTTGAATCTTCTGATTCACTCTCACTGTCACTCCAAGATTTTTCAGCAAAGAGTCCCTTGTCTTTCTTGGAGAAGTTATTCTTTTGTTGGTATTTATTGTAGTACTCTTTTCCCTTGCTCTTATCATTAGCAAGGTATTTCTTCTCCTCCCTTGTTGTGCTTCGACAATCAACAACATAGTGTCCTGGTTTCTTGCAGTTGTAGCAGAGAACTTTTAAAGAGTCTCTCTTGTTGCTACTTCCATTTCTTCTGAAGTTTCCCCGATCTTTCCTCAAGAATCTTCTAAAATTCCTTGCTAGCATGACCATGTCTTCATTGCTATCTCTAGATTCTAAGTCTGCTACATGCTTAGGCTCAACAACCTTTAAAGCCACTCCTCTCTCTTTCCTTCTTGGTTCAGTAGTAGCATCTCTTTGAGCTAGTTTTATTTCATAGGTGAACAAGTTTCCATATAGTTGTTGGAGATTAGTAACATGTAAATTTCTCAATTCCTTTATTGCAGTGATTTTAGGATCCCACTGTCTTGGTAAAGACCTCATAAACTTGAGATTGATGTCCTTGGTGTCATAGGTTTTCCCTAGAGCACGTAGATTGTTGAGTAGGACAGTAAATCTTTCATACATGGCAGTAAGGTTTTCTCTTTGCTGCATACTGAACATTTCATATTTCTATATAAGCAAGGATTGCTTATTTTCTCTGACTTCTGTTGTTGCTTCATTGAGAACCAGCAGGGTATCCCACACTTCTTTAACAGATGTGCAGTTAGAAACACTTTCGAACATTTCTTCCTCAAGAGCCATGAAAAGAATTTTCATTTCCTTCTTGTTGAATCCTATTAGTTTCTTTTCTTCATTTGTCTATTCCTTTCTTAGCTTTAGTACAATCTTGTTGGGATCAACATGGTTTATCTTCTCTGGTATGTAAGGCCCAACCTTTATTTGTTCAAATAATTTTTCATCATTAGTATCCATGTACACCTGTATTCTCAATTTCAAATTAGCAAATCTATCTCTGGTGCATATGGGGGCTTTGCCACCAAAATCACTTCTTAAAGTCATTTAATTTAGGATCCTCTCAAGCTGTAGGGCTTAGCAAAGAGTGTTAGGCTCTAACACCACTTGTTAGGTCCCAAGGGGAAAAATACTAGAAGGGGGTGGGGGCTTGAATAGTGTTTTTCAAAACTTAAGTCATGCTTATAAAAATTTTAGTTTAAAAATGCTTCTTGCTTATTAAAAAGGTTTCTTATATTTTGTAAAGAGTTAGCAGTGGAATTTATGGCAAAGAACCTCTTAATTTTTAAAATAATGGCTTGAGGCAGTAATATCAATAAGTCTTTGCTAAATGAGTTTAGCAGAGATTGAGCAAAGCAGGGATAAAGGAAATAAGCAATGTAAGAGATAAGCAACAAAGTAAGGTAAGTAGGAGAATTTTTATAGTGGTTCGGTCTAAACCTACTCCACTCTTTTTCTCTTTACTTGAGAAGACAATCACTAAAATGTTCGCACAGAACAATAAGTAGTAAGACACTTAGTCCAAAAATACAGTGGGTCACTTAGACCAGGTAGTCACACAGACTAGTAGCAGATGAAGTATCTTGCTTGCTATCTCTAAGCAGTAAACTCCTTGTTGAGCAGATTAGATAACATTTGTTCAAGCTTGGAATTGTGTTTTGCTGAGTTCTTTGAGTGTCAGATTGTCAGAGAAATTCTTGGTTGTTTAGTTATCATAAATAAAATTTATGACTCCTATTTATACTACTCTAAAAATCTATCTGTTAAGAATTTTGAAATAGATCCATTGGGAGTTGTATTGCCTTGACAATGACTTGTACTTTTTTAGTTGTTCCTTGCTCAGTTCAAAAAGATAGTCGTTATTTTGTTTTCTAGTGCTTTTTGAAAAAGCTCTCTAGGAGTTAACTTAAGTAGGACAAAAGATAGTCTTTTTCTACACTCTTGCTTAGATCAAGGTAAGGAATCTTGTTATGTCAGTCCTTGCTTATTTCCATTGTAGGCAGGACTATCCTTGGAATTTTTTATATATCTTCAGCATCCTTCTTGATTGATGAGCATAGTCTTCACTTGTGATCAAAATCCTTGCTTAACTAGCAGAATATATCCACCTAACAAGTTGGATATTTTTCTAAGTCCTTTTACATCATATAAACAATGACTCTATTACATCATTAATTCTTATATTAGTAAGTATAATTCTTTAAGCAATAGTAATATAAGCAAGGGTGCATCAACAGACTCCTTGCTTGCAACTTCAAATCTTTATTAGATTGAGATTTGTTGTGTCCTAGTTAAACATGATCTTCAATATCATATAATAAATCATTGTCTGTTGATGACTCTTATTAGCTGATGAGTTTATCCACTGATAAATTTACCTGTCGATGATTAACTTTATCCGCCGATGACCATTTAATCTTGATCTGCTGAAAAACTTATTTGTTGATGAATAATTTTATGTACCGATGACCATTTAATCTTTATCTATTGATGAAATTTTTTTTATCGATGACCATTTACCCTTTGATGCAGATTATCTGCTAATGAACAAATTATATGTCGATGATCATTTACCTTATAATGCAAATTATCTGCTAATGAACAAATTATCTGCCAATGACCATTTACTCTTTGGTGCAGATTATCTACTGATGAACAAAATATCCACTGAGGAACAAATTTATACACTGACTTACTACATGAGTTATTTACCCCAGAAGCAAAATTTTATTGGCGGAGGATAAACAAATAACTTATCAAATGATAATACTTGGAGAAAATTCAGCTTTAAAACCTTATCTATTGATGTTTATAAAACACATCAGTAGTTACTGTACAATAACAAATCTAACAATTTTAAGTATATACATTATCATTATATGCTATATTCCTAACAATACATTGAAAAATGACAGTTATGAACTATAAGTTTCATTTAACTCAAATAAGTAATTCTACAGTATTTATTGGCGTTTTTAGGCACTGCATACCAGTCGATAAATAATAAACATCTTGCTATTCTATGTTAAACAACATGAATTCAGACATTCCTCAATATATGAATGCATAACAACTGAAATGAGATACTCATAATAAATTGTATAATACACAATTCGATAAGCATTACATAAAGAGTCATATAACTTTAGAGATAGCTATAATTTTAACTTTTGATCATTTATTGTTATTCCCGGATGAGTAATTGTAGAAGAGGAGTTGAATACAATTTCAACTTTTTCTCCCAATGTAAAGATCAAGATATAATTTGTAAATTAATTGGGCCACTAATAAACAAGACAAATTATATCAATCAATAAGAATTTATTTTATTGATATTGGAATCTGAAATCATAATCTGGTTATCAAAATTGATACCAGCTTCTGAAATCTGTTCAAGTAATTGCTATATAGAAATGAATTTCGAGCTTCTCAAGTTATGAAAAACTTGATTCTAAAATTCTATGTGAATTTGCTGCGTTAGATTTCAAAGTGTATAAATTCTTTCTCTTTTTGTATTTCATATATCTTTGTCTCTCTTTCTGTGCTGTGAATATATATTTACTTGTATACTTTCCACACAGCTTCCTTTTCTGCTTTTTAATAACCATTCTGATCAATTAAAGTAGCTTCTCTTTATCAGTAGTTGTAACAACTTTGTTATCTAACTTCTCTGTTAAGTCACATCACCGTTACAAAATTTTTTAGCTTTCACAGATCAGCTTCCCAACCTTGTTAATCCAAATGTAACTTTGTTATGGATCTTTGGTCGGCTTCTAGTTCATTTAAGAACTCTGGTAGATGTGTGATGTGTTAAGTCATTTATTGTTTGATGTGACGTTGCTCATCAGTAGATATTTATCCCCTGATGATTTTGTTCATCAGTGAGTATTTATTCCCTGATGACTTGTTCACTTATAGCTTATCCCCTGACCAACTTCGTTGGTAGCCAATCTCTCCTTATTGGTCAACCATCCTTATATTAATTTCACCACCTTAATTTTATTAGTCATATGTCATCTCCTATGTCATCTTTAGTTTCTGATAATTTATCCCCTGATGGATAGTCTCTGGTGCCGAGAAATCCATCCCCTGATGATGAGAAACCTATCTCCTGATGCCAGAAACTTGTTCCCTGATGCCGAGAACTTGTCCCCTAATACCTAAGCACTTTGGCGCTTCACAATTTATCCACTGATGCCCGAGCACTTTGGCGCTTAGTAATTTTGGGCTTCGCTTAACTTCAACAATAGAGAATTTCCTGATAACTTTAGCGATAGTCATTTTGAGTTTGACGCTGTTGTTGATTTGCCCGACGACTTTGGCGATGGTCATTTTGAGTTTGGTGACGATCAAATCTTCTCAAGGCTACCTTAATGCATTGGAGTGTCTTTGCCTTAGTCTCTGGTAGCTTCAACAGTAGTCTCCGATGAACAAATACTTAGTCTCTGAAAGACTTAGTTTCCGATGAACAAAAACTTAGTCTCCGACGAACAAAAAAGAAACATAGTCTCTGATGGGCTAATTTTGCTTGACCAACTTTGACTTTTGTTAAACTCTCCAAATGCATTCCTTATAGTCTCCGATGGTCTCCTACTGTCTCTGATGGTAGTCTTTGATAGAGCACTATTGTAGGTACTTGTACAATTACAAAATCTAACAATTCTAAGTTTATACATCATCATCAAATGTTATAATTCCTAACATTTATGGATCAAAAATAGATATCGCAGGAACACTTGAGTCCAATATAAGCTACCACCCTGATCAAATATTTATTATTTTTTTAATTTATAGTACAATTGTTTCGTTATACATGATTTTGCAAGTATATATGCAATCTAATGCTTATTGCAATTAAATGCATGATTAATTGATTTGATCTGCATAATGACATATTATGATATGATATGCAAGTGCTTATACTTTTCTTCTTACATATACATAATTGTTTCGTATACGTATTGATAGAGGATAAAAGTTGTTTATTCAACTTAAGCTAAAATTTTATTGCTAAATGTTTGACTACTTGTATCCAGTCTACAAACATCCTATCTATTTCATGTAATTACATGATATATTGAATTATTTGATTTTAGTCAACTCTTCTAAATACTATATCTTTGCATTCTTATGATATTATCTATGTTTTTACCCAACGGCCTCGCTGAGATGTCAGAATTAATCAACTATATAACTTTTAAAGGGAATACCCCCTAATTGAGAGTATACCGGGTCCTGTAGATCTATTTACATATCTACATGAAGTGTTATACGTATGTACACTACAGACCATATTGAGATAGTTTGGTCCTGTAGATCTATTTACATATCTACATGAAGTGTTATACGTATGTACACTACAGACCATATTGAGATAGTTTGGCCAACTATCGTCAAATGGTAAGAAGTACTCTTAGTAAGCCCTAGCGCTGAACAGAGTTAAGGCAATCTAGTAAGTCATGAACCCAAAGACGTTAGATGTTTATATGTAGTTCTTATTCAGTGACATTATTTGGGAACTCCCTCTCAACTGAAAATATGGATTCACCCCATCTACAATGGGGATCCACTTATTTGAACTCTTTATTTTATTCATATTTTTTTAACTTTGCCTTGAGATGGATTACTTGAACTAGCTGTAGAACATTTGTTCATTTACACTTTTCTTATAGTATAGTATTTACTGAGCATTTGTCGCTAATTCTTTCTTTTGATTTCCTTTTAGTTAAGTGCGAGAAAGGTGAGAGTCCCAAAGATAAGGAAAAAAATGTACGGATAGTTCCGTACTGAATTGACCGTTAAGAGTTCATAATACGAACTCAATATTGTAATAATTAGTTTGCTATGCTTTGCACTGTTAGACTTTATGATAAAAGATTTGTAATAATCGATTGTTTTATATTATTATGGCATATGTTATGTTTGTGAGTTGTTTTTCTGTCCCACCGATGACATAGTGTTCCATTGAAAGTTGGAGTCGCTACAGTTGGTAACAAACTGATGGCTCTAGTTTTCAGCCGGAAACCGAAGCTATCACACTACTCATATCTCCTTTTATTACTATTATTCAATAAATTATTTGCAATTTTTAATTTATTCTCCGTCATATGTCATTCATGCAATTCAAACACATTATTTGAATTATATTTAAATTTCTTTGTTTTCGAAAAATGAAATCATAATATTTCAAATCGTGGTATAAATTTGTAGAATTTTGATCATTGCCAGAAAAAGGAACCGTCAAGATAAAAAGACGCATTGAAAGAAGTCTCTTCTCTTGTAGTGGATATAATTTACAATATTAGTTATTTTATAAATCGATATAAATAAAATACTTATAAAATTTTAATAGAGAATCAGAACATCAACGAAGTAGTACTGATAGTTACCCGTGGACAAATTAAAACTAGTAAATTTGTGTTCGTTATGTTCGTTAATTTGATTAAAATTATTTAATGAAGTTATATTGATTATGATGAAAAAATTATGATCGTTCAATTAGGCTAATCTTAGTGTTTGATTGATTAGGTTATAAATATGGAAGTACTCTATAACTTAAATCATAATAATTGTTTGATTATCTTATAATATAAATATTATTTGATTATAAGTATTACTTTAATGTCTATTACATAAATAATTGTATATGCTTTTAATTTAAGTTTGGATTATATATATTTTGATAAAATATAATATTAGAATATAATCGGAAAATAAAATATTCAAAATGAATTTGTATTATATTTGTTGACAAAAAGATAATGTTATAATATTAATGAATGAAATTATACCGACGTAATTGAGTTAATGCCAAGTTAATTGGTAAATTATACCTCGTTGAATTAGACGATAGAGAAAAACAAAAAATTAAGTAAGCCCAAGATGTACTAGTACATGAAATATCCTTATAAATATATATGTTCGACAAAATTTTTGAGCCAAACAACGAAATGAAAAGCAGCTCAACAGAGTGTCTCAATAAGATTATTTTATTTGAAGATACTCTTTTAATTATGATAATATATTAGCTAGATAGCAGTATCAAATTCCTTTATAAAAAGCAAAAGAGAAAGCGTGACATACACCAATTCTTTTCAAGTAGCTTTAAACCAGTGTTATCTTCTACGTTCCACCCAATCAGAGGATATGTGTATATTAATTAATGAGTCAAGGACATTTAAGGATGTATTAACAAAAAGAAAATTCATTCTAATTTTTAATTTTTTTTCATATTTTCATTCAAGTTTAAAAGTCTAAAATTACTAACCATAAAGCTACTATGTATAAATTATTATACAAGGTTACTATGTACAAAGTTATTATGTACTAAAAAAATATCAAATTTTTAATTAATTAATATCAAAATCAATGTTATTATTTATGTTAATATAATAACTTTGTTATGTTAACATGCATGGTACCTAAAATTTGAATGAACATGTAAGTTAATCCGTTGGAGTCATTGGCGGCCAAACAATCGGATGCAATTTCGGATGGAAATATAAATTTTGCTTGGAAGGAAATATCCTTAGATTTATTTTCTATTAATACATTTACGGAATGATGGTTAGGAGGGACTTGTCAACCTATAGTTACTTTGCTTATACACAGGTTCAAGACTTAGCCGAAGAATGGACGGGAACTGGCGTCAGGGGATGCGTTGGGCATCAGGGGATAATTAATGTATCGGGGACTAAAAATGATGTCATCAATGGATCTTGTTATTACATCTGAGACTACGACTATGTATCGGGAACTAAAAATGATGTCATCAATGGATCTTGTTATTACATCTGAGAGTACGACTAACGTCATCATCAGGGGCTATATTGTGCATCGAAGACGAGTCTCGTCATCAGTGACTAATTTAGCCTATCAGGGCATAATTAGTCTCCGACAGTCTATTTCATCCGTCAGGGAATGATTCAGTCTCCGATAGTATAATTGATTCGTCAAGGGATGATTAGTCTCCGACACTCAATTATCCACTGACGGGTGCAGTTATTTTATTTCGTGCATTTTATAATTTTTTCTGTTTGTTTAGGTAATTATTTCCTATTTGGAATAAGCTTGTTATTTTCCTTATTATATTAGATTTCTTTCCTTTGTAATATCTTTTCCAATTAGGATTAAATTATTATTCAGCTTATAAATAGTTGTTCATAATGTATGGAAAATTAAGACTGTGATTAATAAAATTGTGTGAATTTTACTTACGATTATCCTGAAAGTTGATGGTTAATTCTTTTTTACTTTCACAATTGATTTGTGTTAGCTTGTGGGTGATCAAGTTCTTTAAGCAAACTAATCAGATTGATCCTTTAGTGTTGGTTTCGGGTGATTAATTTTTTTACTAATCAGAAGCACGAAGGTCACACTATTGCTATTGGTATTAGATACACGAGTGATTGGCTCTAGTGTAAGTGGGAGATTGTTAGAGTGTATGCCCTAGTGGCCAATTATGTAATGATTGTGACACTATATTTATGTTATGTTTTGGTTAAATAATAATTTCTTTTATTATGTTTTATTCACTGCGTTATATAAATGTTAACATAATAAATGTCCTTAGAAGAATGATACTAATTATATGGATTCAAGTATATGACTTGAATATGAGATCATATAAGTATGTAATATATCATTATATATTCTTAAATGTCCCTAGTCGAGTATCATTGTCAGTGGGACAACAATAATACATTGAGGCTAGTATGTGGATTAATTGATGGCCATATCTCATTGGTCATAAATATATACGAGATATATTAAGTTGATACATAGGTACATGTTAGAGAACATAGTACTGGACAGACCCTCCATGAGAATTCTACATGGAGCGTTATGCTATGTGTCATAAGTAATTCTCATAGTGACAATGATGTAATGGTTCTTCGACCTGAAGTCATAACATTTCTACATAAGGAGTTGTGCGTTTTGACATTATCAAAAGTCACCTTTAACCGAGTGGATGATAAAGGTGATTGTTGGATGCATAATGAGTTATGTGAGAAATGAGAATGATGTAGATGGAATTTAACCCTCCTATAAATTAGGGGTGATATCTATATGCCTCTTGATTGAGTGAAACTATGAAATGCATGGCCATGCTCAAATATAGATTTGTTTCATATAGTTTACTCATTGATCAAGAAAACTGAGATTAAATTATGAAGAGGATGACACATCCATGCCTTGAATTTAATCTTAGATATCATGGTTCAAAGGATTAAGTTACATTGAAACATTGCTCACGAAAGGTAATATCGAATCTATGACTTTATTATTAGTTGGGTAACAGTGATATATTACTAGTTGCCGCTCACTGTTTATAATTTTGTAATATGATTTAAAATTATTGCCAACGTAATAATAACCTACAGGGTCACACACAAAGAGCATTCGTTAAGGAGATATAATTTAAATGTCAATGATTTTAATATATAAATAAGATTGATTTAATTAAATCATGGCTTTAAATTATATATATATATATATATATATATATATATATATATATCTGTATGAAGTAGAGACCTTTGGAAGGAAATACGAATATATATTTATTTGTATATATATATATATATATATATATATATATATATATTTATATTAATTAAGTGAGACTTGATTAAATATATATCTAATAAATATAAAATTCGGATTATAATTCTCCTAATTAGATTAGGTTTTGGAATTACTCTATAAAAGGCTATATATATGATATAGCAGCTATTCTCTCAAAAACCAACGTTTTTTCACGTATTCTAAGAACCCTAGTTGCTCATAAGAGAAAGACTAGAGTTCAGGGATATAGAGAGAAAAGAGAGATACAGATCGTACAACTAGTACTGGCTCTTCTTGTTCGAATCCTGAGACGGTTCGTGGGTGTTCGTGTGGATACCGTAGAGACGCTGTCCAGTTGGATTGCGTTAACGATTTGGAGACGATCAACACCTTCACCAAAGTTTCAGATTCGCACAATTAATCGGTAAAATCTTAAACTATCTGTATTAAATTGTTTCGCATAGATTTTTGGGTTTGGGTTTCATTTTGTTTTATTTTATTCGTATTTTTTCGCTGCGTTTTACCCTATGAAACCCAACAGAACTGTTGGTAGTTACATGTTCCAAGATGGATTTGTATTCAAGAGAAATTGTTTGTGCATTCCATCTTGCTCAATTCGAGAGTTGTTAGTAAGGGAGGCTCACATAGGAGGATTGGCTGGACACTTCGACATTACCAAGACTCTGGCGATATTGCAAGAGCATTTTTATTGGCCAAAGATGTAGGGTGATGTAACAAGTATAATCGCAAGGTGTGCTCACTAGTACAAAACTGATCATATGCGTCGGTTAATTAACACATTTTGCGTCGGTTATGAGGGGACGCATATGCAGGACACGCAAAAGCATACAGATTTTGCGTCGGTTAAAGACACGACGTAAAAAATAATAATATGCGTCGAATATTTATAAATCCGACGCAAATAATAGTGTAATTTGCGTCGGTTATTATCAAACAACCGACGCAAATGATTGTTTAATAAAAATTATTTTTAAAAATAATTTCATCTATTTGCGTCGGGTATTTTAAAATAACCGATGCAAATGATTGTTTAATAAAAAAATTTTAAAAATAATTTCATCTATTTGCGTCGGTTGTTTTAAAATAACCGACGCAATTGATTAAAATTTAATATATTTGCATCGGATATTTTAAAATAATCGACGCAAATTATTGTTTTATAAAAATTCATATTTTAATTAATTCAATCTATTTGCGTCGGTTCTTTTAGAATAACCGACGCAAATTATTTATTTATTTTTTAAAAATTTTCTTTTTAAAAAATAAAATATCCAACCTGTACATAAAAAAAGGATACTTGATATGCCACAACAAGCCAAAATAGTACAAAATTCAACCATTTCAATATTTGCAAAACAGGAATATATACAAATCCAAATTTACTAACAGTTGAAAACAGGCATATTTACAAACTGTTCAAATTACATGTCCAAATGTACAAACTGTCCAAATATATTAGGTCACATACAATAACTCATAAAAAAATTTGCACACAGGTTTCTAATTTCATCAAGATCAGACTGAGTATACGACTCTTGTGCACTCAAACCCTGAAGAATAAAAAAGAAACAATTTTGCATATAATTAAAAGCAATATACAAGGTAATTAATTTGTTAATAGATTGAAATAGTTAATTGCATGCATATAAATAAAAACAATATACCTCAATCCATTTTGTAAAGGGAGCCCATTGATGCAACTTGACGATGTCATACATGTACCCCATGACATAGTAGCCACATTCAACACTTCCTTTTTGTTGAGGACACTATATAAATAGTCAAGTTGATTAAAATTTTAATAAGAAATTATATTAAGAACCAACAAAATCAACTTTGTTTGGATAAGTTAGCAAGTACTTTATACCTTAACCTCTTTCGTACACCATTGCAACATGTTCTTTTTGTGCTTGCCACCTTGAGCAACATATGATTTAAATGCCCTACAAAATTATATATATTATAATATGAGTAAATAAATATGTTAAAAGAGTTTTACACGTTTAATTTATATTAAAAACTTAGGAACTAAAATATTATTTACTTACACTGTCATTACGTTCTTTATCGTCATATTCCTTTCCTTCTTCAATGAGTGGTACACATATACTGTGCTTTGCTCACAAGATATGAGAAACAACAGCCAATGCTCACTACATTTTTACAAATTAAATAACAATGTTAAATTATATCAATGAACAAGCTAGCTACAATAAGTTAATCCCACCAATTTTATGTTCTTACCTTTGGAAGTACGGCGCGAAGATGAATTTGGTTCCCCGGCAACCTAGAAAAATTGACGCAATGTATAGAGCAGACACATCTGGATCATTTTTTGCATTTGCCAGTGCTTGAGGACACAGGAATCCAAATGCATTAGATCCCTTAGTCATCTCGTTCAAGTACCTTAAATATAATATACAAATTACTCATTAGTTACTTTATAAAATAAACCTGTATATCAGCTAACAAAAAAGATAAATGAGAATGTATGAAAATTATAGTCTCACCTCATCCAAATTTGTACGACACTTATATTCAACCATTCCATTCTACAGAATTGGATGATATCTTCGCACGCGATGTATATAAGTTGTTCATCTTCCTTCTCAATGCAGTTGTCATAATCCAATGGCATTGAAATTTGAAATTAAGTCTGAGGAAGGCAATCCCATAATCATTTGTGCTAAATATTTACATTTTTCACTCAAGCTCGGATCAACATGAGTAGTTGACCCTTTGCTACGAACTTCATTATTTTTGGCGAGGGGGGATGCAGGCTCTTTACCCTTACCCGGTAAGATGCGATCCTAATTAGATATAAAGTGTTAAACAATAACATTTACATGAATTTAATGAATTAACAACAATCATTTATAATTAATAATGTTATTTTGAAATTTGTTACCTGCCCCAACAGTACAAGTTGTTTAGGCCACTGAACAAAGCTACCTAATGCGTCACCTACTGTTGTATGTTCATACGTAGGGACAGGAAGAGGAGCTTGTTGAAATTCAGGGCGAACGTCATCGATAGATACTCTTACATTGTTGACCTCCATTTGAGTACCATGAACAACGGCACTCGATGCATTCAATGCAAAAACGGTCCCAAAAGCCACAATAGTTTTGCCGATCTCAGGAAGGATGACACAGAGATGGCATGGAGTTGGCTTCTATGTTAATTATATAAATCAGTTAGGATCATATAGGGCACTTATATGATAACTTATGATTGAAAGACATAGAAAAGAGTAAAAATAAGTATACCTTTATTTCTAAGAATGGATCCACCGAGGTAGAGCTACTGTGAATCACGTCGGTTGTTGGAGTTTGTTGGGAAATAGGCATTCCCATCTGGCTCATTACATTTAATACGTTCGCAAGCTGACTTTGCAGTGTACCAATCTGGTCTTTGTATTTCATATCCATTTCATTCATTTGAGATTGGTACTGCTGCGCAAGTCGATTGACCACTTTTGTTTCAATTTCTTGAGTTATCGTAGACAACTCATCCATTGATATTACGGCTTTACGGGACTTGCCTCTGACCGTCCCAAATACATCCTTCATGCGAACTGTTCCTCCAACCCCTTTGACATCGTATATTCTTTTCATTATTTTTTATTATTATTGGTTTTCAGATAATATTATGTTGAACAGGGACTGTTTACTCATATTATTGTTTTATTTTCTAACAGACTAAAAGTGACAAGGCACGTCAAAACCAGAAGTTTAATGAGTATCCACATTATCTGGGAAGACATGGATATGCAGCAAAAAAATCGAAGTGGATGGTTGATGACCCTCTTCATTCTCTGCCTTCGTCCGAATCAGTTAATTCAGAAATTGTATCAACCAATCGAGCTGATCGTAGTTACGATTGGATTCGGGCAAGAGTTAGGAAGAGGGATGAAGGTGAAGGCTATTATTTTCCGAAGGACGAGACTAGGGATGTCTTTCAAAAAATGGTAAGAGTATTTTGTTAATTTAAAATTATTTATATTTATAGTTATGCTTAAAATATTAATCGTTAAATTGATTTTGAAACAGTTGGAATGGAAAGACAAAGCCTCTGAAGGTTCGTGGACTCCTCAAGGGCATGATGACATATTGTCACGTGCACTTGGAAAGAAGGACGCAAGTATCGGTAGACTAACCTTGACTTGAAATCCCTCCAAATTTTCCCTGCATATTTTAATACGTCCTTCCGTCTCACATCATCCGTTATATTCCATTCAGTCTGAAATACTCAAATCATGCATATCAGTAACTTGTAATAAAAGTTGAACGGCAATATATGTTAAAACAACTAATTATTCTTTTCAATTCATACCTTAATATCTTCCCAAATCGTATCCTTGAGTCCATCACTGACTTCTTGCCAACTCTGAATATTTATGTCAACCTGAACTCTAACTAGTACTCCAATGTACGACTTGAATGCAGCAGCATATGTTCCAATGGGAACACCGAGATCATCAAACTCAATCACTTCCTGCAATTGTTTATTTGCGTACTTTTCTTTCAATGTTTTGCAAGATGTTGGACCTCTTGTTTTTTTAGTAGGTCTGTCACTCGAACTTCGGTGGTCCATGATAATTGTAAACTACAAAGTACATCAGAAAATGTCGAAAAAATCACATTTAAAACTAAACTACAGAGTTAGAGTTAGGCAACAAGCAACTTAGGCGAAAAAAAATTACGTACCTCTTTCACTTGTAACAAATCCGAAGCCGATTGATTACAGTGTATTTGCCAGAAACTGAAATGGAAATGTATTTTTATAGATTAAGAACTTGAAATGGAAATGTGTGCAGCTCGTATGCAACTTCTCAAGATTTAGGGTAAAACAAATGTTATGCCGCGCAAAGGATATGAATAGGCGGCAAAAAGAGGGGCAAATGAAAAATATGCCGCGAAAATGAAAATAATATAAAAATAAAAAATTATTACCATTTGCGTCGGTTATTTTAAAACACCGACGCATAAACCTCACATTTGCGTCGGCTCTTTAGAGAACAGACGCAAATAATTTATTTTTTAGTCGGGTTTTTGCGTTAGTTCTTTTAAAGAACCGACGGATAAATCCAACATATGCGTCGGTACTTTTAAAGCACCGACGCATAAACCCAACATATGTGTCGGTGATTTAAGAGAACCGACGCAAATACCCGATTATTTTTTTTAACATTATTTTGTTTTAAATATACGATTTAATATGAATATATTACCTAATAATCTAAAAAGGAAATTAATATTTTACTCATATTGAAGTTCATTAGTACCAAAGATTATAGTGATTAATTTAATAATGTTTTATATATATATATATATATATATATATAT
>CM025782.1:17814405-17851801 GCA_014636745.2 Centella asiatica
TATATTATTATTAACTATTAAATATAAATATTGTGTTAATAATTTATTTTTTTAGTTGGGTTTTTGCGTCGGTGCTTTTAAAGCACCGACGCATAAACCCAACATATGCGTCGGTGATTTAAGAGAACCTACGCAAATACCCGATTATTTTTTTTAACATTATTTTTTTTAAATATACGATTTAATATGAATATATTACCTAATAATCTAAAAAGGAAATTAATATTTTATTCATATTTTAATCTAAAAAGTTTAATATCAAAAGTCCCCCTTTTCCTTCATCACAATTAACTATTTATACTTCAATAACCCTGACTCTAATATGGTAAAAATTCTATATTGGAAAGAAATCTAATTCCATAAGGAAACAAATATTAGTAATTTAATGAACTTTAACTGGATGGATTAAAACTGCCTGATCAGAGACTATAGTCTCCGACAGTATAAAATTGCCTGTCCTCCGTAGTCTCCGACGCGACACTTTAGTCCCCGACGTGTTTACGTGTTTAGTCCCTGGCGCGTCCGATACACGTCTTAGTCCCCAACGCGGCACTTTAGTCCCCGAGGTGTTTAGTCCCTGGCGCTTCCGATACACGTTTTAGTCCCCGACGCGGCACTTTAGTCCCCGAGATGTTTAGTCCCTGGCGCGTCCGATACACGTCTTAGTCCCCAATACCTTCCCGTAGTCCCTGATGCCCTTTTTAAGCCCGCAACTGCTTAACTCCTTATTCACAAGCAAGCCGAGTAATTAACCCCTGACACTCATTCTCAGATATGACAGCTTTTATTCTAACACACTTATGTACTAAAAATATAAAACTAGGACCTAACTAAAAACTGATTACAAGTTAATTAATCCTAATTATTCTGATGGATCAATATATATTATTACAAACTATAATAGAACAATATACAATACATTAAAAGGCAAATTAATGTTTCTATGTTAATGTAAAAAATATATGATCATACGTGGTAAGATAATCATGATTCTATTTTATAAGTATAAGTATGTTGTAAAAAGAATTTAAAAAATGTGATATATATATATATATATATATATATATATATATATCATTAATATATATGCTATACTATAAACTATCGGAGACTAATAGTCTCTGATGAACAAAATGACTATCGGAGACTAGTTAGTCTCTGATGAACAAAATGACTGTCGGAGACTAGTTAATCTGATGAACAAAATAACTATCGGAGACTAGTTAGACTCTGATGACGTCAGCGCTCGTCTCGCATGAACAAATTTACCCGCTGATGACGTCACTAGTCTCCGATGCCCTTTTTCGCTCGGCTAAATGTCCGAAATTACCCAACTTATTATAAATGTGTTAATAATTTATTTTTTAAATCAAGTTTTTGCGTCGGTTCTTTTCAAAAGCCGACGCATAAACTTATATTTGTGTCGTTTCTTTAAGAGGACCAACGCAAATTCTCATGACTTAAATACTCAAAAACAGGGGATGACTTAAGTACTCAAAAACAGGGGACTGCTGTAAGGTGTGCCCACACCTTATGAAATATTATAAGCTGACATGTGGTTTTATTTTTAGACCACTTTAATTGCTGTATGATTGTTGCCAAGAACTAGTTCCCATACTTAACCACAAATATATATATAAAATGGACTTCAGTAAACAATCAGCTACAACTATTGGAATAAAAATAACTTAAAATTTACAATTATCGGAATAAAAAAAATTCAAATATACAATTAACAATTATTTACAATTTACAAATAAATTAAAACTTACCAAATACAACATCGATATCCTTAATCCGGTCAAAGACTTCTTTCCCAGTTAAAGGCAAACGGGCTTCTCGAGTCTCGATATGCCCATCAAAAGCCTTTTTCATCTTACGATAAGGGTGATCACGGGGAAGAAATGTTCGGTGACTCATAAAGACATTTTTCTTGCAATTATTTAGACGATGGTCAATAGTAGCATCTTCACAAATTGGACATGCTTTAGCTCCTTTGACAGTGTACCCTGACAAGTTTCCATAAGCCAAAAAATCATTTATGGTGCAAAATAATATCGCACGTAATGTGAAATCCATTTGAGTATTTGCATCAAACACCGTCACACCTTCATCCCACAAAAGTTTTAAATCTTCGACAAGCGGCTCAAGATAAACATCTATGTTATTCCCCGGTTGTTTAGGCCCTGAGATTAACAAGGAGAACATAATATACTTGCGCTTCATACACAACCACGGAGGCAAATTATAAATCACCAAAAGAACTGGCCATGTGCTATGTTGACAGCTTAGAGTGCCATAAGGATTCATCCCATCCTACAAAGTCCAAGTCGTAGATTCCTAACTTCTCCACCAAATTCAGGAAACTTATAATCAATGGTTCTCCATTGTGGAGAGTCACTCGGGTGTCTAAGCATCCCATCTGATTTCCTCCCTTCCGCATGCCACCTCAAATGTTTTGCATCTTTTGGATTTGCAAATAGGCGTTTGAATCGTTGCACTATGGGTAAATACCAAATCGCGTTGCTAGGAGCCCTTTTTTTTATCATCCTTACAAGAATCATTATCCTCCCGCTTGTACTGAGATGCTCCACACTTAGGACATGTGTGTAAATGTTCATTCTCATTTCGAAACAACACACAGTCATTTGGACATGCATGTATCTTCTTCACGTCCATACCTATAGGACACAACATCTTCTTTGCCTCGTACGTGGAAGTGGGAAGCTCGTTATTCACCGAAAGTATTTCTCCTAAAAGTTTTAACAATTCTGTAAAACTCTTGTCACTCCATCCATTCTTGACTTTCAACTTGCACAACTTCAAAGTTGTTGAGAACCTTGTCAAGTCGTCACTGCACCTGGGATACAAAAATTTCTTAGAATCGCGGACCAAACTCTCAAATATATCCGGTTGTGGCATCATATGGTCTTGGAGATCTTGTATCATATCTTCCACCCTATCAATGTCCACATCATCTTCGTTATTATGGACCGAATTATCCCACTCGGTTGCATAATTTGACCTTGAGCTACCAGTCATATCAGACTCTATTCCCTCGTCGTGCCAAATCCACTTTGTATAACCTTTCTTAAAACCCCGACAACATAAATGTTCACGCACTGTCTCTGCGTTCAAATATTTTTTTAAATTACCACAAATGCGGCACGGACACACAATCATGTCTTCTTTTCCATGTTCCTTTCTGATTTTTTGGTGTCGAACCGCACATATAATAAACTCATTAACCCCTCTCACATATGCGTCATCGTTACGCAATATATTGTACATCCATGTTTAACTAAATAACCACAACGATTAACTATGTAAGCACAGCGATTGTACAGTTATCACAAATAAGATGCAAACAAACAATAGTTCAAGCAAACATACTGCTATTTTAAATAATGCATGTGATGAATGTATTTTTTTTAATCAACAATTACCTTACACAACAAAGCTGAGCTCTCAGACGGAGACACTGAAGAAAGAAACCTGCAAAATCTCAGCCAAATTTCCCACCAAAGACGATCTCGCTTTCCCTCCTCTCTTATGAACTAGGCCAAAATAGAAAAAGTTTTTTTTAATATTATTAAAGCATATGCGTCGGCCAAAGAAGAAAACCGACGCAAATACTATAACCATTTGCGACGGATATTTAAATGAAGCGACGCAAATGTTTGAATAATTTATTTTTTAAAATTTTAAAGCATTTGCGTCAGTTCTTTAACCGACGTGACACAAATTTGTTTATCTTTTTTAATTATTTCTCATCTTCGGCGTCGGTTGTAGTAAACAACCGACTCAAATGTCACAAATCATTTGCGTCGGTTCTTTAAAAAAACCGTCGCAAATTCTTTTTAATTTATTTAAACATTTTTTGCGTCGGTTATTTAAAAAAATGACGCAAATAATCAATACTATTTGCGTCGGTGTTTTACACTAAGCGACGCAAATGGTGAACTAATTTATTTTTTAAATATTTTCAGAGAATTTGCGTCGGTTATGTAAAAAAACCGACGCAAATAGTTTTTATTTTTTTTTACGACAATGTCACTGCACTACTATATGCGACAGTTCTATTAAAAAATCGACGCAAATAAGGTGACGCATAAGACAGTTTTTGTAGTGGTGGCTACTTGTCAGAAGACAAAAAGTACATTTCATCAGGGTCTTTATACTCCACTATCGGTACCAGATTCTCCTTGGGAAGATGTATCGATAGATTTTATCGTGGGATTACCTCGAACACAATGGGGTAATGATTCAATCATGGTCGCGGTGGATTGGTTTTCCAAGATGGCACATTTCCTAGCTTGTCATAAAACTGATGATGCATCTCGAGCGGCTGATATATATCTGAAAGAAGTGGTTCGACTACATGGGA
Source organism: Centella asiatica (assembly GCA_014636745.2). Classification (NCBI taxonomy): domain Eukaryota; kingdom Viridiplantae; phylum Streptophyta; class Magnoliopsida; order Apiales; family Apiaceae; genus Centella; species Centella asiatica. The sequence goes on from CM025782.1 coordinate 17,818,793, forward strand.
TTCCATGAACCATAGTTAGTGACCGAGATACCAAATTCATGAGCTATTTTTGGAAGACACTATGGAAGTTGTTGGGCACTAAGCTGTGTTTCAACACTTCGCATCATCCTCAAACGGATGGACAAACAGAAGTGACCAACAGAACTTTAGAAGTCTTGTTGCGTGGGTTGGTGAGCAAGACTACAAAAGATTGGGATGTCAAGCTTGCACATGCCGAGTTTGCCTACAATAGATCTCCTACCTACGCCACAAAACATTCCCCCTTTGAAGTGGTATACGGTGAGAATCCTAGAATTCCAGTGGATTTAATTCCTTTGCCAAAGGGTGAGTATGTCCATGCTAATCGAAAGCGAAGACTCAGGCTATGGTGAAGCCGCATGCACAAGTACGAGCCAGGATCGAAAAGGTTAATGCAAGGTACAAAGCTCTAACCAACAAACATCGAAAATAGCCTACGTTTCAGGTGGGTGATCTTGTTTGGTTGCATCTAAGGAAGGAAAGGTTCCCTAACTTGCGTAAGCATAAGTTAATGCCTCGGTCAGAGGGTCCTTTCAAGATCGTGGAAAAGGTTAACAATAATGCCTTCAAGTTGGAGTTGCCAGGTGATTATGGTGTAAGCGCAACTTTCAATATCGGTGATTTAGCTCCTTATATTCATGATGACGATGTGGCTCAATTGAGGACAATTGTTTCTGAAGAAGAGGAGGATGATCCGTTGGAGTCATTGGCGGCCAAACAATCGGATGCAATTTCGAGTGAAAATATAAATCTTGCTTGGAAGGAAATATCCTTAGATTTATTTTCTATTAATGTATTTACGGAAGGATGGTTAGGAGGGACTTGTCAACCTATAGTTACTTTGCTTATACATAGGTTTAAGACTTAGCCGAAGAATGGACGGGAACTGGCGTCAGGGGATGCGTCGGGCATCAAGGGATAATTAACACATCGGGGACTAAAGATGATGTCATCAGTGGATCTTGTTATTACATTTGAGACTACGACTGACGTCATCATCAGGGGCTATATTGTGCATTGGAGACTAGTCTTGTCATCAGTGACTAACTTAGCCCGTCAGGGGATAATTAGTCTCCGACAGTCTATTTCATTTGTCAGGGAATGATTTAGTCTCCGATAGTGTAATTGATTCGTCAGGGGATGATTAGGCTCCGACACTCAATTATCCACTAACGGGTGCAGCTATTTTATTTCTTGCATTCTATAATTTTCCATGTTTGTTTAGGTAATTATTTCCTATTTAGAATAGGTTTGTTATTTTCCTTATCAGATTAGATTTTTTTCCTCTGTAATATCTTTTCCAATTAGGATTAGGTTATTATTCAACTTATAAATAGTTGTTCATAATGTATGAAAAATTAAGACTTTGATTAATAAAATAATGTGAGTTTTAGTTACGATTATCCTGAAAGTTGGTGGTTAATTTCTTTATACTTTCACAACTGATTTGTATTAGCTCGTAGGTGTTGGTTAATTTCTTTATACTTTCAAATTTTTTAAGCAAACTAATCATATCGATCCTTTAGTGTTGGTTTTCGGTGATCAAATTATTTTCGAAATCTTCCTAAATTTATTTTTTCGCAACCTGTGTTTGATCCTACCAGATCAAATACATCATAAGTTTTCAACAATTAATCAATGATTTTCTTTATTTTTTTGTTAGAGTAGGTGCATCAGCTTTATATTTTAAGGTGATAACATATGAAGTAGAACTCCAAAAACAAAAAGTAGAAAATAATTAAGTAGTACATATATGGGGTATAATCCGACGCATTTAAAGTAACGGCAAAAGATTGGTGGTAGAAGTATCAAGATCCCCTAAAGGACATTAATTACCACCAAAAATAAGACGATCCTTACTTAAATTTGAAACTTAATTTGTTAAATTCAAACGGCTTCTTGATTATTAAATTCTGACTGATATTCCATTTAAACATTTTATTTCTTAATTAAGCAAAATGTACTTTTAATATTATCTTCCTTTACTTATGGAGCAATTAACCATTTTCTCTACAATTAAAATTCTTCTGGTCATATATTCGTACAAATCTCCATTAATCTATCTACTGCACAATCTCACCCAACTAATTGGAGATGACTGATATGTCATTTCGAAAGACAACTCAATTTAATTTTGACTCAAGTAGATAAGATTTTGAATTCATTAATCAGATATGTCAATCTCGAAATAACTCGAATACGCGGTCCAAAGTAAAAAATAAGCACAAATACCAGGTCCAAAGTAATAAACAAATAATTAAATAAATAATTATTATGAAAGCACAGCTTAATTTGATTGAACAATAGTCAACCTTTCATATCATCCAAAATATTTCAATAAACCAGGATAATAACAAACCGTACTCTATATATCTGCAACTATATAATATGGCAAATTGATGTAGAATCTGTTGAATTATTTCAACAAAATAATTAATAACTTGGCCTTACAAGAGTGCCATGAATCTTTAACCATTTACCTTGTTAAGTTCATTTTCAGAACTGAGGAGATAAATTGTTTGTTCACTGATTTGTCTTCAATTTTACATGCTAATAAATTTTATAACAATTTTTGAATCTCATTTGTTCTGAAGTTAATGATATAATAACATTTTTCACGAGAAATATCTTTCCATTCGTACGAAGGCTAAGTTCAAAATGACAAAACAACATATTTGCTACGAATTGTATACTCCGTCTAATGTTTCAACCAGCAAAAGCACTTTACACACAATTACACGATGCAAAGATGACCAAATCAAGAAAAATCAATCTGTTTCAGCCAACATTTGTTTTTACAAATAAATTGAAACTTAACATTCATTGTTTCGGTTGACAAAAGCACAACGCTTCCGAATTTCACCAGCATTTCGTGCAAGGACTCCAACCTTACCCATTTTCACCATAGATACTGCAAAATCTTTGAAGAAAGTATATCCATGGGTTGTAGCTTGAAGTTCAACATATTTCACGTTTCAGAAGGGTAGAATCAAATTGAAATAGATCTCTTCTTTTAGATACAAGTGTATAATAATCTTCGTCTAAAGTTTTGAAACTTCCTCGATGTTGAGGCTAAAATATCAAGGTATAAGGTTTTTACGATCCTCAGGAAAGTCTGCAGAGACAAAGAACACCGGTTAACCCAACGGCGGCTTGTCGTTGGGGGAAAACTCCAACATGAGATTAAGTATTTTTGAGAATGAACAGTAAGGGTCTAGGATTTTGTGTGCGAGAGAGCTAAAACAGTGTATAATAATACGTACTTTTGTCCTTGGAAGTTGATATCTATTTATATTTACTCAATAACCGAATATTATGGGAAACCTAAGTTGACATGGATTAGGTTTCCTTATCCCCTTAATTATAAGAGATTCCATACACATTCTAATCAGTTATGGAATCGTGCATGCAATCAAACCAACTTGTGGTTTCCACATTGGGCCTCTAGAATGGATAGGATACCCATATATAATTAACTAGGCCTAATAACTATGCCCTTTTCAACACGCATTGAGGCCTCCGTTATTTGAGCTTAGTCAGTTGTTGATTTAGATAAGGCGTTTGCACGGTGTTCTGGTCTCAGGGAATGACTTAGACTTGATAAGAGAAGATACCAACTAACAAGCTTTGTACTTTTTTGAACTAAAGCATTGTATGGACTTCCCGAGCTTCATATTCTACCAAGACTTGCCTTGTTACCAACTGAGACTCATTGTATATTAGTAAGATTTTCATGTCAAGACTTTTGGCAAGATCAAGTCCGGCTAGGAGTGCTTTGTATTCTGTGACATTATTCGTTGCCATGAAGTCGAATTTTAGGACTTGTTTAACCTAGAACCCTTCTCGTGGGATGAGGACGAGGTCTGGACCACTTTTGGTATAGGTAGATGAAACATTAATGTATAATATCCACAAATTCTCTTTGTGGAAGTTAATTCCGGCTCTGGTGTAAGATCTACCTCCATCTCTAATATGAAAGAGCACTCGATAACGAAATCGATGAGTGTTTGGGCTTTGATTACTTGCGGAGGTTGATATTCTAGATGATATTGGTTGACCTTGATCGACCAAGCTGCTAAGCTTCCCGATGTCTCTGGCCGATGTAGAATTTGACGTAAATGTTAATCTATTAGGATTACAATGACTTCGTCTTGAAAGTAAGGCCTTAGCTTTCGGCTTGCGATAATGAAGGCGTAAGCCAACTTTTCGAAATTAATATATCTCATTTCTATATCTCATAAAAGATAGCCCACGTAGTAGATGAGTTTCTATTTTCCTGCTTCCTCTCGGATGAGAGCTGCTCTTACCATGGATTCTCTAGCGGAGAGATACATAAATAGATCTTCGGTGGGAAGAGGTTTTTGCAGGAGGGGAGGCGAGGATAATACCTCTTGATGGCATCAAAGATGTCTTGGCATTCTGAGGTCCAGTCCAAATTGTTTCCTCCCCGAAGTGTTTTGAAGAGTGGTAGGGTTTTTTTTGCGGACCGTGCCATGAACCTTCTTAGTACTGCCAACCTTCCGGTTAACCTCTGCACTTCTTTTTTTGACTGAGGGTGTTGCATTTTGAGGATGCTTTTATTGTTTTTGGATTAGCCTCGATTCCCCTTTAGCTTACCATGTACCCGATGAACTTTTCTTTTGACAAACCGAAGGTGCACTTTGTGGAGTTCAATCGTATTTTGTGCGTCCTGATCACGTTAAAACACCACCTGAGGTCCGCGACATGGTCGATCTTTTGAACCGGCTTGACAATCATGTCATTCACATAGACCTCCACAATATCTCCTATTAAGGCGTGAAACACCTTATTCATCATCCTCTGGTATGTTATGCATGCATTAATCAATCCAAAGGGCACGATTCTGTGTGCATAGATACCTCTGTGGGTAATGAAACAAGGCTTCAAAATATCTTTCTCAAACATTAAGATCTGATGATATCCTAAGAAGGCGTCGATGAAGCTAAGTAATCCGTGTCTTACGGAGGCATCGATCAGTTTGTTTATATTGGGCAGGGGATAAAAATCCTTAGGGCAAACTTTGATGAGGTCTATATAGTCGACATAGACCCTATATTTCTCATTGCTTTTTGAGACCATTATGTCATTGGCAAGCCACTCTGGGTAGTCTACTTCAATGATAGAGCTAGCATTGAACAACTTCTAGATTTCTTGGTCAATGGCTAACTGTTAGTCAGGTGCGAACACCCTTCGCTTTTGTCGCACTTCCTTCGTAACAGGTCGAACATTCTGATGATGCTCGTCTACGTCTCGGCTTAACACGAACATGTCACTAGGACTCCATGCGAAGATGTTAGAGTATTCCCTCAACAAGGTGATAAGTTGGCTACGGACAATGGGGTTGAGTCTAGTGTCGATGCGTACAAGTTTTTTTGGATTCCCGGGAAAGAGTTTGATGGGTTCAGTTTCCTCTATTAGCTTCACATTATGTGAATCTATCTTCGCAAAGGGCTCAAGTTTGATAGCTTTGACGTCCATTGTGTTTGCATAACATCTTGGAGATATTTCTCGGTCATCGCGGACCAATCCGACACCATTGGTAGTATCGAATTTCATCATAAGGTGTGAAGTAGATGTTACTTTTCGGAGAGAGGATAAGGTACGCCGACTAAATATGACCTTATATTTTCTTTCTATATTCACTACATAGAACTTGATCGGGACTAGTGATTGGCAAAGGGCGTTGCCAAATACTATTGTCATCTCTATGGTTCCTATGATAGGTACTGTGTTGTTGTCGAAGCCATAGAGAAGAGAGTCATCACATATTTCTAGTTTCTTCTCTTGCAAGTCCAATCTTTTGTGGGCATAGCTAAAGAGGATGTCTAGTGAGCTTCTGTTATCAACGAGGATACGCCGTAGATCCATAATTCCCACCGCACGATGATGACCAGGGCATCTTCATTTGGCGCATCCATACTCGATAAGTAGTCTTTGTGGGAGAAAGTAATGGTTGTGGAAGGCATTTTCGATCTGGTCAGGTTTGCCATGTTGCGAACATCTTCTTTTCCCTATTGGAAATAGAAAATCCATCTATACCAATGACGATATTTACCACTCCTTGAGCGGACGGTGGCTTTAAACGGTCGAATGAGTTTCCGTAGACCGAGGAGCGATTACTGAGTAACTCGCTAGATTTTCATTTTTGACGTTCGTTTAAATGAACGTCTTGAGGTTGAAACTCTCTTTAGTGTCGTGCACACGTTCCTTGCGGTAATCACAGTACTTGGGGCTATTTCGTGCTTTGTTGAGCAATTTGATCATGCGAGGATGGAGGAAGAAGGCCTCGTGTGAGATCTCGTCAAGAATCCAAGCCCGACGAGCATTAGGCAGAGTGCAAGTTTTGTCTGCATCTCACAGTGTCTTCTTCTGATCATTCTAAGGCTTCTCTCCCTTCTGGTTATTATTGTTATTAGAGTGTATGCCCTAGTGGCCAATTATATAATGATTGTGACACTATATTTATGTTATGTTTTGGTTAAATGATAATTTCTTTTATTATGTTTTATTTACTGCATTATATAAATGTTAACATAATAAATATCCTTAGAAGAATGATATTAATTATATGGATTCAAGTATGTGACTTGAATATAAGATCATATAAGTATATTGTATATATCATTATTCTCAAATGTCCTTAGTCGAGTATTATTGTTATTGGGACAACAATAATACATTGAGACTAGTATGTGGATTAACTGATGGTCACATCTCATTGGTTATAAATATAAACGAGATATATTAAGTTTATGCATAGGTACCATGTTAGAGAAGAATGTACTTGACAGACCCACCATGAGAATTTTATATGGAGTATTATGCTATGTGTCATAAGTAATTCTCATAGTGACAATGATGTAATGGTTATTCGACCTGGAGTCATGACATTTTTACATAAGGAATTATGTGTTTTGACATTGCCAAAAGTCACCTTTAACCGTGTGGAAGATAAAGGTGATTGTTGGATGCATAATGAGTTATGTGAGAAATGAGAATAATGTAGATGAAATTTAACCCTCCTATAAATTGAGAGTGATATCTATAAGCCTCTTGATTGAGTGAGACTATGAAATGCATGATCATGCTCAAATAGAGATTTGTTTCATATAGTCTACTCATTGATCAAGAAAACTGAGATTAAATTGTGAAAAAGATGACACATCCATGCCTTGAATTTAATCTTAGATATCAAGGTTAAAAGGATTAAATTACATTGAAACATTGGTTACGAAAAGGTTGCATCGAATCAACGACTTTATTATTACTTGGGTAACAATGATGTAGTAGTAGATGCCACTCACTGTTTATAATTTTATAATGTGATTTAAAATTATTGCCAATGTAATAATAACCTACAGAGTGGCACACTAAGAACATTCATTAAGAAAATATAATTTAAATGTCAGTGATTTTAATATATCAATGAGATTGATTTTAGTTAAATCATGACTTTAAATTATATGTATTTAATCTGTATATATATTAGAGTCCCTTCGAAGAAAATACAAATATATATTTATTTGACTTATATAATAATTAAGTAAGACTTGATTAAAATATATAATAAATATAAAATTTGAATTTTATTCTCCTAATCAGATTAGGGTTTGTAATTACTCTATACATAGATATATATAGGATATATCAGTTGTTCTCTCCGGGATATACGTTTTCTAAAACTTTAGCTGCTCATCAGAGAGAGACTAAAGTTAAGAGAGAGAGAGAGAGAGAGAGAGAGAAACAGATTCAGCAGCTAGTACTGCAATCCTCTTTACTTCGGATCGTGAGACGATTTGTGGGATGTTCGTGTGGATACTATAAAGTCACCGTCCAATTGGATTGTGTTAAAGATTCGGAGATGTTCAACACCCTAATCAAAGCTTCGGATTCTACAGGTTTAATCGGTAAAATCTTAAACCATCTGTATTAAATTGTTTAGCATAAATCCTCGGGTTAGGGTTTTGTTTTATTTTAAATCATTTTTTTATTCCGCTGCGTTTTATATATTTGTCGAAACCCTACAATTATTTCTCTAGGGGTTGGGGTTTTTACCCTTGAAGTCACGGTTCTCATTGTTGTTTTTCCCATCATCGTCATAACATTTACGACCCGTTTCTAAGGACGTGATGGCCTTTTCAACCTGCATATGTTCCTCGGCCATTTGGAAGGCTTGAGATAGAGTCCTTGAAGGACATAAGGTCCTTAATGAATTTAGTGGACCTATTAGAATTGAGAAAGATAGTTAGGAAGCTTATCTCCTAGTTTGAGTTGAGGTCAGGTATTCTGCGGTTGTATCTTGGAACCTGCAGATGAACTACCTCAATGTCTCCTTATTTCTATGCCGAATTTGGATGAGAGAAGTCATTTTTTTTTAACCCGGTATCTGTTAGAACTTAATCGATCATGTAATTTCCCTTTAAGGCTATTCCACAAAGATATGCACCTCGGTGGAAGACTGGTGAACCACTCACAAGTAGCCTTCTTGAGTGTGGAGATAAATAATTAGCATACGATGTCGCCGTCATAGCCATAGACTTTCATAACTATCTCGTACCAGGTAGTATGATTGATAGGATCGCCAATGACATCGTAAGACTCGATAAGGGGTATTTTATGGTCTTTTTCGATGATGGCCACCTCAATCTCACAAATAAAAGGGGATTTCCCATGATGATAGTGTCGAGAATGTGATCCCTCATCGAGATTGTGTTCTAGCTTCTCCAAACGACATCAGACAGTGGATGGTAAATTCGGTTAATTCCAGCTTGACCTTCGTCGATGTCGACCACCACTCCTTCTAAAGCTATAAGATGTCTCAAGAGAACTAGAATATATATGACCTCTCTTTGACATGTGCGGGCGAGAGTAACACCGATGATGAAAGTTGACATCATCCTCGTCTTTTTCCTCCGTCTTTTGTAAAACGGCTAATTTCTTTTCATTGTCAATTTGTTGGAGCCATAGTTGTTTTTGTTCTTTTAGAAGGAGCCTAACTTGCTCTTGTTTATGTGTTTCGGTGGTAATGACCAATGTCACGTTGTCCCCGACAATTTTTTTTGCGTTCTTAGCGTCTATGTTGGATTGGTGGGAGATGTGACCCTCCATATACATGGAGGAGATGACAGTACTCCTTGGGTTTGAAGACTCGTTTCCTTAGTGAGTAGCCGATTTCGCATGAGAAGTAGGCGTCAAAGACTTAGCTTGGGGAGATTCCTATGAGATGTGGGCGCAGAAGACTTCGCGTGAGAGGTGGGGGTCGACATGGCTGAATATTTAGTTAAAGACGAGTTTATATACAAAACACTAAGAGTCCCTCATTCTAGCACCAATGTTGATGCTCAAAAATCTAGGTATAAGGTTTTCATGATCTTCGAAAAAGACTGCAGAGACAAATAATATCGGTTAGCTCAACGACGGTTTGTCATTGGGGGAAAGTTCCGACATAAGAATAAGTATTCTCGAGAATCAATGGTAAGAGTCTAGGGTTTTATGTGCGAGAGAGTTAAAACAATGTATAATAATAGGTACCATTGTTCTTGAGGGTTGATATGTATGTATAATTACTCAATAACTTAATATTATGGGAAACCTAAGTTGACATAGATTAGGATTCCATATCCCCTTATTTATACAAAATTTCATACACATCCTAATCAGTTATATAATCGTGCATGTAATCAAATCAACTTGTGGTTTCCATGTTAGATCTCTAGAACTAATAGGGCACCTGTATGTAATTACATAGGCCCAATAACTTATGCCCTATATTTAGCGCGTAACACAAGATCCATCTCAACCAATGTTGTGGCATATGTTGGCTTGCACTTCTTCTTTAAGTGAATTGCATAGTTAGGATCTAGCGACGGGTCAGTGTCATGTTTGGCACTAAACTTGTAGAGGCGGCCTGTGAAGCTGGAACGGGTTGAAGTTCCAATTGTGTGTCCTCCTGCATGCATGTAAAAAAGTAATTATGTATCTGTTTCTTTTGATTTAAAATTATGAGATTCTAAATTTTTGTAATGTAATTTATATTATCAAAATCTAAAATTTCACAATATAAAGCTAAAAGAAACGGGGCCTATATAACTTTGAAAGTTTGCTCCAATTTGTGTTGAGTTTCGTGGGAATCAATATATATATATATGGTGCTCAAATTCAGGTATATTGAGCTAAGTCTAAGCTCTATATTGGTTATAATTGCATTGAAACATCCAAACCATATGAATTTTCATGAATTTGGCTATAAATCAGTAGGTAAAATTGTCTTTCAAAAGTTAGGCTAATCTAATGGCGTGTTTGATTTGTTGTAATGAAATAATATGAGAACCAAATAAATTTTAGATTATTTGGTTGATCATTTATGCCTAATTAATGTTTATTCCTTTCTTGATTCTATTACACAAGATTATGTGTACTTTTAAATACACTCTCTTTAGATGAAATTCATTCCATAACAATTAAAATTCGATATCATCATTTAAGTCAAAATGTAATTCTAATTTAATTTAAAATGGGTATAAGAGTATACAACGTTTCACATTTTTCATGATTTGTACGTAATACATTATTTTAAGCGTGAAAATAAAAGAAAAAGAATGCGCTCTAGGATTCTATATTTTCTTAGGTTACATAGCTGTATAATTGTCATAACATATAATTAAAATATACTGCCTACAATTTTGCAATTATTAGTTTGATTATAATTACTTTAATTCGGATATATTTCATTATTGATTGTAAGTAATAAGGAAAAGTGGACATTTATTACTTTTACGTAATTTATAAGGTTGAAAATCCAAATTTTTTCTACGTTAAGATATTATATGATCATTTCTACCTGGATCGAAGTTAACATGTTTTTGGTAATGTAATTTGGAGCAAACATGTTGCTACTAAGTTTGTTTTAAAAAGAGTATATCTTAGTTACTATAGCGAAAACCACTTTTATCTAAGATTTAATATATTTTAAAATAATTAAAATAAATGTAAAATTTACATAATAATCCGTATTAATTATCATCTATTAAATTATTTTTATTAAATTTTTAGTTACGTTGTAAAAAATGAATTATTAAATTTGAATTATGGGGTTAGGTTAGGGTCCTATTATGTGTAATGAAAGATATGAAAGAAATTGTTGTAATTGAAATTCTCGTATTATTCCTATTACAATAGAATTTGACTTTTTAAAATTCTTGTGTTTCTATATTCAACTTTATCTCTTGATGCCGAATATATGCAACTATATATATATATATTTTTTTTTTGACTCTTTATTAATATAATTTAATATCGGTTTTATTAAATATATATTAATAATTGTGAAAATTTGCTCTAAAATTTAATACTATTACGTTATCAAATTTGAATAGTAAGTAAATTGATATAGATTTAAGTATTTAACTACAGTATCTAACAGGTTCAAAAAATCAAAATGGAATTCTTTTATTAATTATTTATTCGGTACAATTGGAAAGCAATGTAACATTAGTCCATGCTGTCCCTCATTTTATTTTTGAATTAAATACTTACTAGTTACTCCTATCACAACAATAAAATCAAAAGTTGACTTTAAAAATTAATCTTTGAATACGAAACTAACATGAATCGATTTAAATTCGGCCAAACATGAAGGATGATTACTAATGTTTTTAGTATTAATATTGGGGTTAAGACTAATGTTCATAAAATCAAATTTTAAAGGACACTAAATCGATTGAATCACTGTATTTAGTACATTTTAATTAGATAACCAAGTAACTAATCAAGCAACGGAAGAATATGCGACTTGTCTGTTGGCAAGTGTTGAATTTGTATCATACACCAACATTATCATTTTTCAATTAAGAATAGATTTTTTTCTATTGAAATGCGTTTTATTTTCTATTCTTACTCAGAATAGATTTCCATTTGAGTTTTGGTTTTGATTTTATTATCAATTCTTTTTGCATTTCTAACATGATATTAAGGGTCTATAAATACAATGGTTTATTGTGTTTATGGATCAATTAAAATGAGTTTAGTTTTTTGTGAGACTCTCTTACAAGAAGTGATAATATTATGTAATTATTGACTGTTTGTAAGGTGGATTATCTGACTGTGAAATATTCTCCCATAATTGTATCATGTGAAAAACTTGGATCAATAGAAATAATATTCAGATAGGTTGGATGTAGTCTAAATTTGGGTGAACCAGGGTAAATTTTATGTTTTTGTCGTGATTGAATTATTTTTTTACTTGCAGTTTGGTATTTGTTAAGATCTTATCCCAACATCTGGTAACTAGAGCTCGGTTTGCACACGGAGTTTTTAAGATTGATCTGACTTTAAGATGTCAGTGAATACATCTAGAGTTGAGATTGAGAAATTCAATGAGAAACTTTGAGTTGTCGAAACTCAAGATGGAGGATCTACTAATTGATTATGGTCTTTGGTCGTTGACATGAGCCTATAAAATGAAAATGAAAATGTATTCCGCGCAATGGAAATGAAAAGGATTTAAAGAGAACATGGTTCGTCTTCAAAAAGTGGTAAAATGAATATGTATGCTGTGATTTAAAAATGAAAAGGCGGTAAAATATATTAACGCATTTGTTTTCGTAAGGTGGCATACTCATAATTAATCGTACAACTATTTGCGTCATTTTTTTAAAACAAGTGATGCAAATGTGTTATTAATTTATTTTTTTAATTATTTTTATAGTTTTTGCGTTGGTCCTTTTAAAGAACCGATGCAAATACTCAACAATATTATTTAAGTATTTAATTAAAAAATAATTATTTTTAATTATTTTTATAGTTTTTGCGTCGGGTCTTTTAAAGACCTGACGCAAATGCTCAAAGAATATTATTTAATTATTTAATTAAAAAATAATTATTTTTAATTATTTATTTTTTTAATTATTGTTTGAGTATTTGCGTCGGTTATTTTAAAGACCCGACGCAAATACTTAAACAATATTATTGTTTGAGTATTTGCGTCGATTCTTTTAAAGAATCTATGCAAATACTCAAACAATATTTTTTAATTATTTAATTAAAAAGTAATTATTTTTAGTTATTATTTTTAATTATTGTTGGAGTATTTGCGTCGGTTCTTTTAAAGACCCGACGCAAATACTCAAACAATATTATTTAATTATTTAATTAGAAAATAATTATTTTTAGTTATTTATTTTTTTAATTATTTTTATAGTGTTTGCGTCCGTCCTTTAAAAGACCCGACGCAAATACGCAACACTATTTGCGTCAGTTCTTTAAACAAGTGACACAAATATGTTATTAATTTATTTTTTAATTATTTTTATAATTTTTGCATCGGTCCTTTAAAAGAACCGACGCAAATACCGTTTGTTTTATTTACTTTAATGTCACCATTCTACTATATGCGACAGTTCTATTAAAGAACCGACGCAAATAAGGCGACACATAAGACAGTTTTTGTACTAGTGACATGACCACTTGTCGATCTTCGGCAGTCTAAGTCACCACCCCAATTTGCATTAACTGACCCCGTCACACCAAAAGACACCTTATCTCCATTACCCTCAAAACATAAACCATAATTTGAGTTTCCACGAAGATGCTTGAACACCCTCTTGATGGGAGTCTAATGCTCCTTGCCTAGATTAGACATATATATGCTCAATACTCCCACTGAATGAGCAATGTCTGGTTGAGTGCACATCATTGCATACATTAAGCCACCAACCGCCCTAGCATACGAAATGTGTGCCATCTGCTCCTTCTCCTCATCACTCTTAGGAGATAGCTCTGCAAACACTTTAACTCCAACTGACATAGGAGTCCCGACAGGTTTGCAATCAGACATGTTGAACTTCTTCAAGATTCCTTCAACATATTTTCTTTGCCCAAGCCACAGTTTTTGATGTCCCCGATCTCTCTGTATATGCATGCCCAAGATGTAAGTAGCAACCCCAAGATCCTTTGTCTCAAATTGTTGTGCTAGCAATCCCTTAACATTTTTTATCATCATATTGCTATTACCCACCAAGAGTATATCATCAACATACAAAGTCAGAATGACAAAATCCTCACCTGACCTCTTCATATATACACAATGCTCGGCCTGACTTCAAGTGAATTCGATCCGTTGAGTATAACTATCAAACTTTTGATACCACATCTAAGGTGACTGTTTTAGGACATATCAGGATTTATCTAACTTGCAAACCAAGTCCTCCTTTCCTTTGACCACAAACCCCTTTGGCTGCTTCATATAGATCTCCTCCTCTAAATCCCCATGAAGAAAGGTTGTCTTTACATCCATTTACTCAACCTCAAGATCATAAGCAGCTGCCACAGATAAAACAGTTCTAATAGATGTTAGTTTTGCCACTGGTGAGAAGATCTCTATATAGTCCACTCCTTCTATTTCAGAATATCCCTTGGCAACCAGCCTAGGTTTATACTTCTCCACTTTACCATTTGCATTCTGCTTCTTTTTAAATACCCACTTGCACCCAATTACCTTCCTACCATTAGGCGATTTCACAAGCTTCCATATGTGATTCGGATCAAATGATCGCATTTCCTCTTTCATTTCTTCCTCCGACAGATTAGCATCATTCAAGGCTCTCACCTCTTTAACTGAATCAGGTTCATCACTAGTGACTATCAAAGCATAAGAGGCACTAAGTGAATATCTGCTAGGTGTTTTCCTAACCCGTGTGGATCTCCTCAATGTTGGCTCCGCTTAAGGCTCTTATTCAGCCTCCACTCCATGATCTGAATCAACACTATCATCATCCTATTGAACTGATTGTTCTTCATCTGAATTATCATCAACAGCTACTGATGTACCATGTGGGTCTTCATCTTCCACATCCATTGTTGAGCTCATACCAAACTCCACATGACTAATCTCCTTGGGTAAACTTTCAATGACAGCATAAACCTTTGGTGTTTCTCTAAACACCACATCTCTGCTGTACACAATAGTTCGGGTCTCTGGATTACACAATTTGTACCCCTTGACTCCATCTTTATAGCCAACAAACTTGCACTTCTCAGATTTGTAGTCAAGTTTTGTCCTTTTCGCCTTAGGCACATGCATATAAGCATCACAACCAAACACACGAACATGATTTATACTCGGCTTCTTCCTAAATATTACCTCATATGGTGTTTGATCCTTTATTGCTGAAGTAGGAGTTCGATTCTTTGAGTTACATGCTGTAGCAACTGCTTCTGCCCAGAACTCAGGCTCGAAGCCTGCCCAACTTTGCATACATCTAGCATTATCCATGAGTGTACGATTCAGCAGTTCTGCCACTCCATTCTGGTGAGGTGTATACCTTATGGTGTTCTGCCTTGCAATGCCTACTTCTGTACAATACTTATCCACGAACATATACTCCAAACCGTTGTTAGTCCGAAGAACTTTGATCATTCTATCAAGCTGATTTTCAACTAGTGCCTTGAACTCCTTGAACTTTTCAAGCACATTCGATTTCCTTTTCAAGAAATAAATCCAAACATACCTTGAGTAATCATCTATAAAGGAAACGAAATACCTTGATCCTCCAAGTGATTTGTCTGGAGACTCACAAAGATCACTATGTATCAAATCTAGCACCCTTGTAGCCCTTGTACCTTTACCCTTGAATTTTAGTCGTGTTTGCTGTCCATACAAACAATATTCACAAGAGCCAAATCCCATAGAACAATCTGGGACCCCTTCCACTAGCTGCTTTGAGGCTATGGTAGAAAGTCCTTTCTCTATTATATGTTTGAGTCGCTGATGGCACAACATGGCTACACTAGTTTCATCATTAGGCTCCGACTTAAAAATCAATGCACACCCAAACTGAGGCTCAATAGTGTTTCCCAGCAACTTGTACAAAGTACCATATTTAATGCCCCTCACAATTATCATTGAACCGTAAGTCATCTTGCATGAATCTTTAGTGCAACCGAAAGTGATGCCTGCAACTATCATCATGCTCACTGATATTAAAGTTCTGCTGAGTCCTGGAATATGCATAACTTCGGGGAGGGTCTTCACCATCCCATCACTCATTCTGAGTCTAACTTTCCCACGCCCAACTACCATTAGTGTCTCACTATTCCCCAAGTAGACACTACCCCCATCATATTTCTCATATATTTAAAAACACTCCTTGTGGGAAGTCATATGATATGAAGCTCTGTCAATATACGACACATTAAAATCTGACTGAGCCACATAAGCCACCAACAAGTACAAGTCGACGTCATCCTCATTTTTCTTAGGATCACCCTTGTCTCCTTTGGCTACTTTGTTTGGATAGTCTTTCTTAACATGTCCAATTTCTTGTCATTTCCAGCACTGCATCTTTGACCGATCAATGCTTGTAGATCTCCAACATGATCTAGATCTGTCGTTTGACTGCCTACTTTTGTCTTGGTTTCTGCCTCTCACAATCAAGGCCTCTTTAGTGGAACTCTCCATACCTTGGCGTCTCATCTCCTCAGATAACAAGGCTGCAACAACACTCTGAAAAGAGATCTCTATATTCCCACTACCAATCATAATAATCAAATTGTCCCATGAGTCCGGCAGTGAACAAAGTAAGGTAATGGCTTTGTCATCATCCTTCATATCACAATTAATTTAAGCCAATTGACTTATGAAGGTATTAAATTCCTGAAAATGCGTCGAGAACGATCTACCATCCTTCTTCTGCAACTTGTACAATTTTTTCCTTAGAAATAATTTGTTGACAAGAGATTTACTTTGGTAGAGGTTCTCCAATTTAGTCCATAGGTCCTTTGCAGATTTTTCACCTACAACATTCACCAAAATAGTATCGGCTAGACAAAACCGAATCAATCCTCTAGCCTTTCGATCCAGTTTCTCCCATTCAGCAATTTTATCCTTTGTCGTTGTATCAACAATAGAGGAAGAACTACCATCCCCTTTTTCTGTAATAAGTATCGGCTTTGGATCTTCAATCATCGACCACAGATCACGATCCACGAGTAGATGTTCCATCTTGAGTTTTCACAACTCAAAGCTCTTCTCATTGAATTTCTCAATCTCAACTCTAGATGTATTTACCGACATCTTAAACCCAGATTAATCCTAGAAACTTTGCGCACAAACCAAGCTCTGATACCAGATGTTAGGAATAAGATCTTGACAAATACCAAACCGCAAGTAAAGAGATAATTCAATCACATAAAGGAACACAAAGATTTACCCTGGTTCACCCAAATCTGGGCTACGTCCAGTCTGTCCGAATATTAGTACTATTAATCCAAGTTTTCCACAAGATACAATTATGGTGGAATATCTCACACTCCGCTAATCTATCTTGCAAACTCTCAATGGTTACATAATATTCTCATCCCTTTGTAAGAGACCCTCACAAAGAACTAAATATTATAATTTTGTTTAATCTACCCATAAACACAATAAACCATTGTTTTTATAGACCTCAACATAATGTTAGAAACCCAAAAAGAATTGAAAAAATAACCAAATCCAAAACCCAATTGGAAACCTATTCTGATTAAGAATAGAAAATAAAACACATCCCAATAGAAATAGAAAAACTTATTCCTAATTGGAAATAGATAATGTTGAAGTATGATTCAATTCCAACAACTCCATAGGTGGGGACAGATTCTAAAAATTCCTATCTTTGATCACTGTGTTCTTGATCCAACGAGCCCAAAGAGAGGTAGGATCATTGTATTCTTGATCCTAATTCACTTTAGTCTGACATTTAAAAGCTTATAGTTATAAAGTGTTTAATGATTTCTGATGTATGAGTATTGAAACAAATGTAATCATTCTGATAGATTGCAAAACCAGTTATATATATATATATATATATATATATATTCTTGTAACCAAAAAAGAACAAAACATTTCTTAAATTCATTTAGTCAGTTTCCAATATTATCCTTAATTTCTTTCAATGAAGAACTTTAATATAAAGATGTTAATATTTTAGATCTCTCTGACTCTCTCATAGATTCACGAATCACAAAAAGGTATCAGTAATTGGTAACTAATTTATATATTTCAATGTAGTAGTTAAGTACTAACTTTCTAACTATGGTTAAAATAACACTTAAATTTTTATTGATCTAGTAAGTATTTTACAAAGCACAACTACATTAGAATAGGGTTTCATCAATTGCATGTCAGAACTATTCTTCTTTCATCTTTCGTTTTTCAACAAATTTTATGTGAAGTTTTTATATTTTTTTTCTAGGTTTTTTCTATGCTTCATGTAGTTTGCTCTTGGTTCTTATTTTGCGATTTGTGTTGAGAATTTTTATTTGGTTTCAGTTGGGGGTTTGAAGCATCTTCTTTGCTTTTTTAAAAATTCGACCATATTGAAGTTTATTTTTTTTGTATTTTTGATGGTTTCTCAATAAAGTTGTTTAATAAATTAAAAAGAGAAAAAACAGTTCTAATATGTGAGACAAGTATACAGTAAAAATATCATTAACTCTCACCACTTTACAACACCAAACTATTAACTCCAGTGATCCTAGTTGTTGGGAATAAGAGTGCAATCATGAAAGAACACAAAATTTACTTTAGTTTGTCCAAATCCAGATTACATTCACTTTCTCTGAATATTATTACTATGGATCCAAATTTTCTACAAAATACAATGATGGTAGAATATCTCACACTCCGCTAATCTACCTTGCAAAGTCTCAATAGTTAAATAATATTCTCACTCATTATAATATACCTTCACAAAGAACTAAATTTATTTTAATTGATCCATAAACATAATAATCATATATTGTATTTATGAACTCCTAACATAAAATTAGAAACCCAAATAAAAACCTATTCTGATTAGGAATATAAAATAAAACGCATCCCCATAGGAACTAAAAAAACTTATTCCTAATTGAAAAATGATAATGTTGATGTATGATTCAACTCCAACATTCTCCCTCTTAGTGAATACTTCACACACAATGTAGCAACTTTAATAATCTGAGCTTTCAATCCAACTTCAAAATTGCACCACTAAAACTTCTCCAAAATAATCGGCTTTGTCAAGAAGTCCAAACAATTTGTCACCGTGTCAACCTTCTCCAACTGCACTATTTTTTCCTCCAACTTTTCTCGGATAAAGTAATACTGAATATCAATATGCTTTATCTTAGAGTCATATGCTGGATTCTTTGCCAAATGTATAGCGCTTTGACTATCACATTTCACCACAATGGATTTTTACATAACTCAAGCTCTTTACATAGCCAACGAAGTCATATTGCTTTCATCCCTGCATGAATCAATGTCATGTATTTTGCTTCGGTAGATGACAAGGCAACCACACTTTGCCTATTGTTCATCCAACTAACCGATCCACCGAACAAGTTAAGTACATAACCACTTGTCGATCTTCCACAGTCTAAGTCATCACCCAAATTCACATCAACTCACTCCATCACATGAAGAGATCCTTTATCTCCATTACCCTCAAAACATAACCTGAGGTTTCACGAAAATACTTAAACACCCTCTTGACGAAAATCTGATGCTCCTTACCTAGATTAGACATATACATGCTCAATACTCCCACTGAGTGAGTAATATCTAATCGAGTGCACACCATTACATACACTAAGCTACCAACCGCACTAGCATATGGAATGTGTGTCATTCACTCCTTCTCCTCATCACTCTTTGGAGATAGCTCCCTAGATACTTGAATTCCAACTAACATAAGAGTCACAATTAGCTTGCAATCACACATGTTGAACTTTTTAAAGAGTTTTGCAACATATTTTCTTTGCCCAAGCCAAAGTTTTTGTTGTCCCCAATCTCTCCATATATGCATGCTTAAGATGTAAGTAGAAACCCCAAAATCTTTCATCTCAAATTGTTGTGTTAGCAATTCCTTAACAGTTTTGATTATCTTCTTGCTATTACCCAGCAAGAACATATCATCAATATACAAAGTTAGAATGACAAAATTCCCACCCGACCTCTTTACATATACATAATAATCGGCTTGGCTTTGAGTGAATCTGATCCGTTGAGCATAACTATGAAACTTTTGATACCACATCCGAGGTGACTATTATAGACCACATAAGGATTTATCCAGCTTGTAAACTGAGTCCTCATTTCCTATGACCACAAACCCCTCCGGCTGCTTCATGTAGCTCGTTTCCTCCAAATCCTCATGAAGGAAGGATGTCTTTACATCCATTTTCTCAACCTCAAGATTATAAGTAATTGTCGTAGATAAAATAGTTCTAATATAAGTTAGCTTTGCCACTGGTGAGAAGATCTTTGTGTAGTCCACTCAATAGAAGTTAGCTTTCCCACTAATGAGAAGATCTCTACGTAGTCCACTCCTATTTGAGAATGCCCCTTCGCAACCAAACTAGCTTTATACTGCTTCGTGCATTATGCTTCTTTCTAAATACCTACTTGCACCCAATTGTCTTCCTACACTTAGGCAATTTTACTAGCTTCCACATATGATTCTGATCAAGTGACTGCATCTCCTATTTCATTGATTCTCCCACAGTTTAGCATCATTCAAAGGCTCTTGCCTCTTTAACTAAACTAGGTTCATCACTAGTGACTGTCAAAGCATAAGAGGCACTAAGTAAATATATGTTAGATGTTCTTTTAACCCGTGTGGATCTCCTCAATGTAGGCTCTACTTGAGGCTCTTGTTCAATCTCCCTCCAAGACCTAAATCAACACTATCACCATCCTCTTGCTAAACTGACTATTCTTCATCAGAATCATCATCAATAGCTTCTGATGTACCTTATGGGTCTTTGTCTTCCACATCCCTTATTGAGTTCACATCAAACTCAGCATGACTAGTCTCCTTAGGTAAATCCTCAGTGATAAGATGATACCTTTGATGTTTCTCTAAACACCACATCTCTGCCACACACAATAGTTTGGGTCTTTCAATTTCACAATTTGTACCCCTCTACTACTCCTTTATAGCCAACAAACTTACATGTCTCAGATTTGTAGTCAAGCTTTCTCCTTAGGTAAATGCATATAAGAATTACAACCAAACACACGAATATGACCTATACTCAACTTCTTCCTAAATATTACCTCATATAGTGTTTGATTTATTACTGCTGAAATAGGAGTTCGATCCTTCAAGGATCTTGCTGTAACAACTGCTTCTGCCCAAAACTCACTTTTCCAAGCCTGCCTAACTTCACATACATCTAGCTTTATCCATGAGGGTATGATTCAATTATTCTACAACTCCATTCTGCTGAGGTGTATACCTTATGGTGTTCTGCCTTACAATGCCTACTTTTATACAATATTTGTCCACGAACTTATACTCCAAACTATTGTCAGTGTGAAGAACTTTTATCCTTCTATCAAGTTGATTTTCAACTAATGCCTTGTACTCCTTGAACTTTTCAAGCACATCTAATTTTCTGTTTAAGAAATAAATCCAAGCATACATTGAATAATCATCTATAAAGGAAACTAAATACCTTGATCCTCCAAGTGATTCATCTGGAGTCTCCAATACCCTTTTAGACCTTATACCTTCACCCTTGAACTTCACTCGACTTTGCTTTCCATACAAATAATGTTCACAAAAGTCAAATCCCATAGAACAATATAGAACCTCTTGCATTAGCTATTTCGACGCTATTGTAGGGAGCCACTTCTCTCACCTGTGTTCAAGTCGTTGATGTCATAACATGGCTACATTAATGTTCTCTTGTTACTCTTTTTTTTTCTTTCTTTAGAAACTCTTACTTCTATTTACATGGTATTAGAGGCATCCTGATTGTTCATTTACTCTATAATTGTTTGTAATCACAAATCTCTCGACCGATTCTTATTATCATCTCTTTATCTACTTCACAAATACTGGTTTCCATTGATTCGATTTATTATCCCCTGCTTCGATTTGTCATCCTTTTTTTCTACACATTGATGATAATCTTGGTATCATTTTGACATCGAAGAAGCTGGTTGGTGCCGAAAACTTCACACCATGGAAGAGATCTATGGAAATCGCTCTTTCGGCGAAAAAGAAGCTCCAAATTGTGAATGATAGTTATGTTGCACCAGAGAAGACTTTAGATCTCTATCTAGTGTGGGAGAGAGAGTCAAGGACATGATTATCTCCTACATTATGAACTGTCTTCATGACTCAATTTCTGATACGATGACTTCCATTGATTCCGCGGCTAAAGTTTGAAGGAATTACATGAAAGGATTTCATGTATCGATGATCATAAAGTTTATCAACTCCAGAAGGATCTACATCCATTGGACAAGGTAATACCTGTGTTGAAGTTTATTATCAGAAATTAAAAACTTTGTGGGATGAAAGTGCTACTCTAGATCATGTTGTTTCGTGTACTTGTACTGGTTGTACCTGTGATGCTAATAAATTATAGGATGAAAAAGAACAAACTAGAAAGGTTATGTAATTTTTGATGGGATTGCATGATAATTTTAGCACTGCTAGAGGACAAATCTTGATGATGCATCCTTTTCCTAATGTTAATTAAGCCGATAACATGATAAGAATTCATGTAAAGTAAAAACGAGGTTACATCTCTAGTCTCAATGATGATAGAACGACTTTGGCAATTGCATCATTTCTTGGAACTTCACAAACCTGTAGTTCAAAATCAGACGTGGTATGTTCATATTGTCATTGAATAAAACATGTTAAAGAAACTTGTTACAAGCTAATTGGCTATCCTCTAAACCATCCTGGACATCCAGCCAATATGAACAAGAATAAGAAAAGAAATTACAAAGGAAACAGTGGTTCTCAACAAGGATTTAAGGCAAACAATTAGTTTAATCCAAATACAGGAGTTGGATATAATGGTAGGGCACTGCAAGTTGGAAAGGTTGATAATGGCAAAGATTAGTTGAAACTGTTGAAAATGCATCTCCTGTACAAGAAGAACCAAATCTAGAAACAGTTAAACAACAACTTGAACATTTGATGCATATGATTTCCAAGAAACAAGGTAAAATGATGATTGATGAGCATTCAACACGTACTATCATAACCTCTTCTCTAGCTCTCAATACATACACTATTAATGACTAGACTGTGGATACATGAGCTACTGATCATATGTGCTTCAACATATCCTTAATGCATTTAATTCATACTTTGTCTACCCCTGTCATAGTTGCTTTTCCAAATGGGAAAACTGTTTTTGTTTCACAAACTAGCATGGTTGCTATTACATCTAAACTTCATTTGCACAATGTGTTCTACATACCTCATTTTCATTATAATCTATTATCAGTCACTCAGCTGCTAAAAGTTACTAAATTCTTCAATAAGTACATTAGCCTTTTTTTTGCTTCAAAAGGTATTATTCATCAAAGTTCTTGCACATATACACCATAACAAAATGGAAGAGTGGAAAGGAAACACAAACATTTACTAGAAGTCACTAGATCTTTGAGATTTCAATCAGTGTTCCACTTTCTTTCGGGGGTCATTCTCTTCTTGCAACCACACTCATTATAAATAGGCTACTGACCCTTATCCTCAACAATAAAACACCTTTTGAGCTACTCTTTGGTAAAAATCCAACATATGATCATTTAAAGTGTTTGGTTGTCTTTCTTTTGCTTCCATTCATACTGGTGACAAGTTGGGTCCTAGAGCTATCAAATCAATCTTTTTAGGATATCCTTCATCTCAAAAAGGATACAAGTTTCTTAACATTGACAATAAGCAGGTCTTTGTGTCAAGGCATGTGGCCTTTCATGAAGATAATTTTCCTTTTCTAGATAATACTATTGATCTAGGATATACTGATAGCTCAAAACAAGCTCTTGTGATACTTCTGATGTTTCAGAACAAGACACACCTTTCTTTATTTCTTCACATTCTAATGACACTTCTGATGATGTTTCCCTTGATTCTTTTGCTACAACTAATGGTTACTCTTCTCAATCTCTTGTTAACAGTACTCCTGATATTTCTTTTGCTAGTCCATCTACTTCTGCTAATTCCAATTCTAGTCCTCCCTTCATTAGAGCATCAATTAGAATTCGAAAACCATCAGTCTAGCATCAAAATTATGTCTTGTCTACAACTGTCTTTTCACAATATGACAATGTAAATTACATTTCATATGATCATTTTGCTCCTTCACACAAGCATTTCATTTCTAATCTTGCTATTGTACAAGGACCAACTACTTATGGTCAAGCTAAGAAAAATCCTTTATGGATTGCTGCAATGAATAAAGAGTTCAAACTTTAGAGGCTAATAAAACTTGGGTATTGACTACTCTACT
Organism: Centella asiatica; assembly: GCA_014636745.2. NCBI lineage: Eukaryota > Viridiplantae > Streptophyta > Magnoliopsida > Apiales > Apiaceae > Centella > Centella asiatica. Next base: position 17,843,114 of record CM025782.1, read on the forward strand.
TGCTGATAAATCTCTTGTGGTATGTAAATGGGTTTATTGAGTCAAGTATAATGCAAATGTGAGTGTTGAAAGATACAAGGCTCGACTTGTAGCCAAAGGGTATACCCAAACTAAAGGAATGGATTACCATGAGACTTTTGTTCAAGTTGCTAAAATGAGCACTGTGAGAACTTTATTCGCAATTGCAACCGTAAAGGGTTGACACTTGCACCAATTAGACGTGAACAATGCTTTCTTTAATGGTAATCTCCATTAGAGATGTTTATATGACAGTCCCACCATGTCACAGTGCTTATGGTACTCCTTCTCTAGTGTGCAAATTATAAAGATCTTTGTATGGTTTAAAACAAACATCAAGGATGTGGTTTCACAGACTAACTGATGCACTACTTAGTGCTGGTTATGCTCAATCACATGCTGATTACTCATTGTTTACTCTACATCAAGATATTTCACTGCTGTCTTAGTGTATGTTGATGATATATTAGTAGCTAGAGATCATCTTGTTACTATTGAGTCTTTAAAGCAGTTTTTGGATAAGCAGTTCAGTATAAAGAATCTTGGCAATCAAATATTATCTTGGATTAGAGGTATTTCGCTTTAATCAAGGAATTATGATTAGAAAAAGAAAATGTGTTCTTGATCTCCTCAACGATACTCACACGCTTGACTGTAAGCCTTTATCTTTGCCTATGATCCAACATTCCAAACTTGAAGCTACTACATCTCCTCTTTCCTGATCCATCTGAATATCGCGGTGTTGTAGGCAAACTGATGGATCTTACTTTTAACAAGCCAAATCTTTCTTATACAGTTCATGCATTGAGTCAGTTCATACAGACCCCTACCACTGATCTTTTATAAGCAGTTTATAGTGTATTACGCTACTTGAAAGCAACTCTTGGCCAAAGTCTCTTATTCTCTGCTGCATCATCACTTTCTTTAACTTCTTATTGCCATAGTGATTAGGGAAATTGTCACACCACATGTCACTTTGTTTCTAGTTATTGTCTACTACTTAGAGAATCCTTAATTTTATGGTTTGCCAAGAAACAATCTGTGGTCTCAAGGTCCACGACTGAGGTTGAATATCGAGCCCTCGCTACAGTTACTTGTGAAATCGTGTGGCTTAAAAGTCTCGTAGGAGATCTTTGTGTTTTTACTATGGATCCTATTCTTGTTTACTGTGATAATTTTGCTGCTATTAATATTGTCGAGAATCTAGTGCAATATCACAAGACTAAACATATTGAGCTAGATTGCCGTTTCAATAGAGAAAAGATTCAACAACAATTATTAAGCCTACTTTTATTTCTTCTCAATATCAAGTAGCTGATATCTTCACTAAAGTATTAAGCCTCCAACAACATTGGTTTCTCTTGGGCAAACTAAATGTTGTCAATTTCATCTTACCATTAGTTTGGGGGCAGCTACTTGATAGTGAGAAGAAATAGATAGTAGTGCACATTCCAGTAATTGCATTTCTTTTAAGTCATTTTTGGGGGGGATATTGATAGTAATGCACATTCCAGTAATTGCATTTCTTTTAATTCGTTCTTTATTTCTATTTGAAAGGATCCTGAGGAAAAAGGTTTTGTTTCTACTGAACTAAAACAATAGGTTGACAACCCTAGTAAACTAAATTTATCGTTTAATAGCTATGCTATTTTGTTTCCATTTCTTTTCTACAAATCAAAATTTGAAGATTTATCGACCAAAGGGAGAGGTAGCCTTTCTTTTTATAGGGGGCTCGGAGTGAGTCATCACACCCTTGAAACCATTTTTGAACCCAGTGCGAAAAAGAAAAAAGTCGATTCTCCTTCCGCTTTCAAATTGGAAGGAGGGGAATTTGTATCGGCCCCCACACCCTCACAAATAGGCTAGATCGAAGCCAACAACATCAATAACACAGGTTCGAGCACATCAAGGAAAAGGGGCAATATAATATAGATTGATGACTAAAATCAAAGTACGTTATCGGTCACCCAAGAGTATTTAGCCTTGCAAGGTGGTCCTTGCTGATTCACACGGGATTCCACGTGCCCCATGCTACTCGGGTCAGAGCATAAGCTAGTGATGCTTTCGGTTACTGGACTCTTTCCATCTAGGGTGCAGCACTCCACCGCTTCGCCTAGCAGCACCATATTCAGGATTCAAAGAGATACCGTACTGGTCTGGCTTTTTTCGACCTGATCCATCGAATAGAGTAGAAATTTCTTTCCCGAGAGCACATCATATTTTTTTTTTTACGATACGCAATTAAATTTACTTAACATAGTTACCCTGACAGAGTACTTTTCAGATTCCCTTGGCCACAGACCAAGGGCAGGGCCTAGCATCCTCACCCCCTGCGCCAGCACCTGTGCCTCTTGCTAATCCTCGAGGGGACGAAACGGGTCCTTCTAACCCTCACTTTCCATATCAACAGGATTGGGTGATTGGGGGGGATTCAGTTCAATCTATCCAAGGCCGGCTGTTGGCCAAAGAAGTAGACCCTTCTGCCGAGGTCATCGACTCGGCACAAATTAAAGCCGAAGATCTCTTTGAGGTCAAGGTGGAGATTCTCCGTCGAATGTCACAATACAAAGTCAATGACATTGCTTCAGCTGTTAGTGTTGTACCATATCAGTTGAAAACAAGTATCAACGATTGTTTCAAATATATCAATTGGAAACAAGTATCAAGGACTGCTTCATATTTATATGATGATCAAATATAAATATACTGAATAATGTATCATTTTATTTTAATGAAAAAATAATCATTCTCCTTCTCCGTCTAAACTTTCTCTTGTTACTTTGTTTTTTTTTTTTTTAATTTCTTTCTTTAGAAACTCTTACTTCGATTTACAATTGTGTTTAGCCATAGTAGTTTACCAAATTTGGAAAGAGCTGAACAGTCAAATCTTCAATGGATACCATGGGCCAGCTAATATTGTTGCAACAGATTGTCTTAATATCATCTCTTGTAGACTAAATGCTTCACCTTGATTTCATAAAGAATGTATTCTCAATAGAGATCTTCTCAAGTGGAAGCTTCCATAGATTTGTTAGTGATCTCTGTGAGATCTCTCTGTTGTTGGTTTCCATCTGAGGAATGCCCCTTCGCTTTTGTTCTTTCTTCTTTGTTTAATATAGACTAACTTAGCGAAAAAAGTAAAAAAAAAATTAGGATGAGAACAAACCAAACATAAATTTCACTGGGTAACTAAATTAAACCAAACAATTTAAGGAAATAGATATCACCATATCACCGGATAAATCCAACAATATAATGAAGACTTAAACACTCAAAAAGCACACTAACTTATTACAAAACACAAGATCACTTTCCTTTTTAACATCAAAGGCAACTGATCTCATATTTCGTAACGACCAAAAAACCATAACAAACTCAAAAAGAACACAACGACATGACAATACTAAAACACACAAACACAAACATCAAACCAAAGACACAAACAACAAACATGACATCCGCCACATGATAAAACTACAGCTTGAGTGTTAAATCGAGCTCGGGATGATCTTTCTCCTCTTCAGCATTCTCCTTGTCCACTTCAACAGGATCCTCTTTCGGAGCAGACAAGGAAGCACCGAGATAATCATGAAACTTGTTATCAAAGCTCAGTGTTGGAGGAGTTGCTGCTGCTGGTGCAACAGTTAAAGCATTCTGTTCCTGAAATTTTCTCACCCTTTCCAAACTTTCCAACCTTATCTTTTCATAGCACTCTCGAATCCGACGTCGCAACCTGTTTCTCTCATAATAGTGAGAACAACAGGTTGGTGAAACAGATGACCACCGATCAAGAGAGGAGGATGTCATGTATGGCCATGGTGGGTATGGTGGATTGTTACCCGAGAAACTGTTCTCCATCCTTCGCACGATGGATCCATTGAGACCAGGTTGGTACAATGGGACCAGTGGGGGCGCGTAAGGATGGTAAAAAGGCCTTGTGTTGGAAACACACACAGAAACATTTCTGTGTGCGTTCTGATGACCACCTAGGGTCATTGATGTTGCCAATTTTTTCTCACAGAAAGCGCAAGGGAAAAGTCCGGGTGACTCGGATCGAGATCCAGAGAATCCATTGAGATATGTTGGGAATGTGGGCATGGATATTTTTGGTGAGGATTGATTTTCCAGCTCCTTTCCCTTGAGTTTCAAGTTGTTCTATCCTCCTGAGAATAAGTTTGGTTTCAAACCCCGGTTCGAACAGGAGGAGTACGCCATGCTAATGTGCCTCGGATGATCCACATCTCAGGGTCAAGTGCCGACGAGCACATTGAACTATCCATGTGGCTGAGAGCCCAGCCCTCACAGCCCAGGCACAACGACGCAATTCTCAAGGGCGCGCACATGCAGTACCCCCTGTGAATACTCCGCTGGTATGAAAGGTTCTTAATGTTAATTGAGTACCCGGTTCTCCAATAGATTGACCTGCAATAATACTCACAGCGACCTAGTTGAATTGGGCGGGGGGTGGTAGGCTTAGTAGGGCTCGAACCTACAATGCTTGAAGAAGAGTTCTGGGAAGAGGAAGAGCTTTTTGAAGGAGAGTGAAGTGCAAGGACTTTGAGATTTTGTGGTTCCATCTCTTCAAAACTGATCAATGATTGGGTTTGAAGAAGGAATGTTGTGAGACTTGTTGCATACAGTGGCTCCTTAAATAATGAGAGAATTCAGTGCTTATTGTCTTAGATTTGGTAATTAATTAATATTTGCAATGTCAAATATTACTTTACAGGAGTATTAACAAAATTTTTAATATACATATAATAAAAAGTTAAAAGTAATATGAATTATTGTTATTTACACAATTTCGAATTAATTTCAGTACTTTCAGGATGCTTAAACCTTGACGATTGAGGAATGGCTAGTGTGAACAGCTAATTCTGCAGTTTCTTCGTTTTTATCCATTTTCTACATTTCCTTTTCAGTATTATATATATAATATTATAATTCGTAGCTCCTATCTACTCTTCTTTTTTTTTTAATTATGACAGCTGTATAAATTAAATTTCTTTGTTTTATTTGTTATAACTGAATTTCGTAACTATGGTGCATGAGGCCCATATAAATTTATATATTTAACGTCTTAATAGTAATTTCTTATATCAGTGTCTTAATTATAATATTCATTGAAATTTCTAATTGTAATAATTAAGAGTTACTTTTTTCATATCTGTATATTAGATATGCAGTTTTTTTTATTTTTGATTTTATTAGGATATTGACCAACTTTTTAATTATACCCCACTTATGTATCAATATTATTTCATCAAGAAAAGCAATAGTTTGGAGATTTTGTAACTGAAAAAAGAATTACTAATGTTACATACAAATATATAATTTTTTATTAAAAAGTTTATGCTAAAGGAAAATTCTCCTGTCCTAAGCCATGACATGTCACACGACATATTATGATACTAAGAAATTATAAATTAAGAAACACAATAAGCAATAATATGTCTAAGTCCCTCGTTTTTATTATTTGTGTAATCTTGATCTTGAGAAGCAACAGTTAAAATATATCTATCACTTACATTGTATTTAAAATTGCTTATTATTTAGTTTCGGAGACTCTTAATATCTTAATGCTTTTCCAGCACATCAGTCAGAGGATTATGGCTAACATTTGCATTTGCTTTCTCTAAAACTGTTATTATATACTAATATCAATATATGATATATAATATACATTAATATGTTACGTAAACATGTTATGGTATTGATTGATTTTATATTATGGTATTGATTTTATATTATAATTATTATATTTTTGAATATGTTATACATAACTATTGTAATCCTTCGCTTTTCTTACCCTAATGGAACATTTTATTTATCAAATCTATTCTCCAACTTTAATATTACATAAAAAATTATTAATCATTATAAGAAATTATGTTATCTAACGAAGAGAATAAAAGAACAAAAAGATAATCACCTGCAGGCACGGGTGACTGTAGTTTGAATCAATTCAGATAATACTAAACTATTAAATTTTATGCAGTAATAGTATTATTTAATTTAAAAATATTAAATAATAAAATAAATTCATTTCTTCTGAACTAATGAATTCCGTCTTTTGCATGCGTGAGCCTATTTTTAATTTAATTGGTACGTATATGAGTTCCCTAGATTTCAAATTGAATACCAACAATTTGAACTTTGAAATTAATTAATTTCGAAAATACATGCGTTGAATCAGATTGACTTCCGTAGTTTTCAGAATCTCTATAAAATAATATTGACATATGGCTGGTTTCGTTATTTAGTTTAAATTCAACTTTGTATCGAATTCTAACAATTTGAAATTCCAAATGAATTTGATCCAAGTATCAATAAATAAGAAATAAATTTTGAAAAAGTTATTATGAAGTTAAGAAATTAACCAATGTATGAAATCAACTCGAAATAAAGATTATTATTATTATTATTAATTTTTTTTTTTTGCTAAATGTGGATATTATAAAAACATATAAAAATACAGTCGAGGTATATAACTTCCAGAGTTGGGTTATGTAAGCAAGCATTATCCGAACAAGTTGAAGCAATCGGCCTACAAGCAATAATATTCTATTAGCTTTCCTATGTGAACCTTTAAAAATTTGATTGTTTCGTTTTCTTCAGACCTATAACCTTTAAAGATTATCTTTTTCTATATATTAAAGGAAACAAAATTTGTATCAGAATGTCATAGTTTGTGTTGAAGTATATCTCTCCTAATAGAATATGTAAGATGATAAGTAGCATCGGTTATGATAACTATTATCAGTAATTGTGTTTATGCTGCCACATGGTGTTGTGTGTACTATCCTTGTCACTTCGGTGTTTGTAATCTTATCTCTTGTAACCAAACAATATTTTTATACATGGGTGTGTAATCAGTCATGGTGAGTGAATAATTCCAATTCTTAAAACTCTTTAGTTTGAAATGGGGTCACGTACATGACTAATTTGAACTAGCATGTGTTTGGTTCAGTACGTAGTTTAATATGATTACATAGTAGTAAGTTGATCTATGACTACTAAGGAAAGAATTATCTAAAAATGAAAACAGATGTAAGATTTGAATCCGAAACAGCTTGATCACATGAACATAATAAATATTTAGTGAACTAAGACCACAATTAATGCATGTATGGCGAGTATAACGAGTTAACAGTATGAGATACATGGTGACGTGTTGGGGAGTATCATCGAGATATGGTGATGTCAATGTAAAAAGAGAGAGACAGTTAAGGAAGATTCCATGTTTATTTCTCAGATAGAGAAGAAGGATTAAGGTATGCGACTCAAGTGGGAAGGTAGGGACTAAAGAGGAAAAGAGTGTAAGAGTTGGAAAGAAAAAGAGGTCAATCCAAGTCAAAGAAAAAGCTTTTAATTACTTAAAAAAGAATTTGTGTGGGGAGCTGATGGAGAAAAAAGATCGACATGGTTGATTAATAGGTTGGTGAGATTGAAATGGACGTCGTATTAGTTTTTGTGAAACGGAGGACAAGATATGTGAAACTTATGGCTTTATAGATTAGGTAAGAGGAGAGGAGGATGTTGAGAACACCATTAATAGTAAAAACTGTTGCGCTTTTAATTGATGGTGGAACAGATGAACATAGCAGGTATACTACGAGGAGTAAAACAAGTATCAAGCTGCATATTTGGAAGAAACATATGGACGTAGCTGGTGAGGCTGTAGTGAACAAAAAGTTAAAGAGAGGTCTGGGTTAATATGCTTTGGTTGATTTTGTGCAGTAAGTATGAAATGGTTGAAATGATAGAAATTTGTGAAATTGGAGTCAAATTAATGGAGAAATATGTGGCACAAGGGAGAATTTTGTTATCTGGTCCGAATGAAAAATAAAGTTAAGGAGGAGCGTTTATAGAAAAAAGAAAGTTTTGAATAAATACCGGAGGAAAGGCATATCCAATGAAGATGTGAATGAATGGGGAAAAAGGTTCAAATGGTAAGAGTGTTACAATGTCCCAAAACAAAAACAAGGAAGATCATGGCAAGGCGCATATTTTTGGTTTGCTTCAAAGACAACAAAAATGACATGAATGATATGTTTATTAGGCCAATGCATGAACAACTATATGTTTCTGGCCACCGACATATATTGACTTAAGTAAAAATGATTTGAGTTCACTTAACCAATGAGGTCTCAGTTTCGAATCATGGAATGTAAAATACACTAAGCACTCCCTCAAATCAGCTTGAATGTAATGTACACTGAGCACACCCCCAAATAGGCTCGAATGTAACATACACTGAGCACTCCCCGAAAAGACTTGACCAAAGTATAGTACGAATTAGTCGACATAATTTAGATACTGGACGAAGTGTAAAAAAAAAGATGATCCGAGTGGATCGTACTTGCAGCTTAGAGGAACCCTAGAATGTATATAAGCGTTGAGATAATGTATATCCATTCTTAGATTGTTTATATCATATTTGATATTTTATATTAAACAATTTGTGTATTTCTCTTGTTACCAAATTCCTTTATTTCAATTGTGTGTAAGTTTTGACATCATTGGAAGTACCTGAACATGCAAATTAGGGTCATGTATTGTTTGACGAATGAAATTATACGACAATTAATAATATATATGAATAAAAAAAATACAGAGTTAATGTGACGACCCCACAATCCCTCACTGGATCAGGGCTTCGTCAAAAGA
>CM025782.1:17881801-17975643 GCA_014636745.2 Centella asiatica
TTATTATACTAGATTCAAGTCAGTAAAGTCTAAGGACATCTCATATCTATTTTCTTCCATAAATTATTATCAAGGTATTAAGATATTACTTGCGTAATTTACAGAATCTTTTCTCACAAGTAAATTGACTTGAATTTTGTGCAAGGGACTGAGGCAAGTATATTTACACTCTTATATTTATTTCAAATTAAAGTAAGTATATCTTCATTATTATGCTTGATAATGTAAGTATATTCTTACTCTGATGTTTATTTCGGTTATGCGCATGATCAATTGATTCGACATGCGTACAAAATTATATCCTTTATATTTAAATTTCCTTGTGAAACAAAATGCTATGCTTTAATTTCTGCTAGCATGATATGAATATAATGCATGGATATAAAGGAGCCTTGATGTATCTGATATTATTCAATCTTATATCTATGCAAATGAATGAGAATGTTATGTCCCTTAATTGGGAAGTGCCACATAGTTGGCAAGAGGAAAGGAAAGGTGCTGATTTGTTCTTCACCTAACCTAGAGGAATTTTATGTGACTACGTACGTACACACCAGAGGGATCATGCGGGCACAGTTAGGCCAGCTGTATACCGTATGGTTAGCAGATCCAACGGGTATAGCCCTCGAAGGATATTTTTACTCCAAGAAAGTTATGCTTGACACTAAGAAGGGTTACACAATTGAATATCATCAGTAACCCTAAAGATTTCTTAAAGAATCTAGAGGCATTGATATCGTTCCATCAAGCCTTCCAACAGAAATGAATTTCTTTGAAGCGTTTCGATCTCGTTCTTCCCTAAATTGTCTATATACTTGCTGGGCGTACGCCGCTCATTCTTGTTGAATTTTAATGTCTGCAGGGCAAGAAGTTAAGGTTGAACCCTCAGATAAGGGGAAGGCAAAAATGATTGATTACTGAAGCTGGCTAGCCTTGTGATGCCATTAGGAAGGGAGGGAAGGAAGATGATCTGGGATAGGATATTTTGTATTACAAGATAGAAACAAAATAGCTTCCGCTGTAAATGTAATATTTTGGGTTATAATAACTCCTTATCACTGTTTCTTTCAGTAGTTAATCTCTGTATGGATGTATGGTTATCTTTTCTTTCTTTTGACGAAACCCTGATCCAGTGAGGGATTTTGGGGTCGTCACAACAAGAATATATAAAAAAACTCCCTAAACTCAAATTTTCTTATATTGGATCATATAATATAGTGAGGGTGTAATTAAATTGAAATGATATAAACACTCTAATTTTAACACCTACACTTACAAATGAACTAAAAATATAAAATTAAATTTTCAAAAATTGAAAATTATATTTTTGAGAATAAATACATGAAACTTACATATACAACTTACAAATGAATTCAAACCAACTCCTAATTGCATGTAAAATTTAAAAATAATTGCAAGAGTTTCCTTTGTAATTGATAAGTTTGACCAAGCGTAAATATACTCTAAAAGAGTTCTCTCATTATTACAGTTGCAATACAAAAGTATAAACATAATTTTTTATACATTCAAAACATTTTTTATATTTAAAACTACTAATTTATCTTTAATCACAAATAAATAATTACAATCTTCACATTTAGCAACTATAAATTAATTATTCTATAATCCAATGACATGTTAATTATCTTCAAATAATCATTTATAAATCAATTCAATATTCACAAAATATCTCTATTTATTCAAAAATTTCAAAGCATTATAGGTATTTTTCATGCAATTTCCACATTTATACAATATAAACAATAACATGCACAAAAAAAATTTACAAACAAAATTGTAATTTCTAAAACACGCATAATCACTAAATATTCACAACATTATCTACAATAATTCTCCATTCTAAATATGAAAAATTAACAACTAATTACAATACATATATTTACATTAATCTCTAAACATGCTTACATTAACGACATTAAATATTTACAACAACATGCATAATTTAATAAATTTTAGAATAAATAAAAATGCTTTGAAAATATTTAAAATGCTTTTAAAATTAAGAAAACTCATTTTTATACATATATATACTATGTTATTTTAGTGTAAAAACATTCATTTAAACTATTTCAATAGTCAAAATTGACTAAAAAAGTCAAAATCTGAGAATTATATTTAAAATATTTACACTATAATATTTACAAAATATATAACGTAGTATATTGAGTATTTTTATTCAAATAATGTATAGAGAGGCCAATAATTAGAATAAAAATTTAAAAAATAGGAAATAACACAAATACAAGTTTAATGTTATGAGATATACATTATATATTAGTTTGAGTGTTAATTTTGGGGTTTAATCTATTAATTCGCTTAAACCCACTTTGATTAACACTAATTAAAGAGAGAGATAGTAGAAGATTAAATCAACATAAATATACCTTCAAATGAAATTTTATTTCTTGATAATTAATGGATCTACAACTTTAATCTTCAATAAAATTATAATATATACAATTCTATGTAAAATATATTTTTCTTTTGCTAAATTCTCCCCCCACCCCACTCCCCACCCCCACCACCAATGAACTGTTACATTATATTTGTAGATAAAAAAATCAAATGGTGTTTCAAAGCAGAGAAAAACATTCTTAATTGTGTAGTGGATGGTGTATTGGATGGATGGATAAGATTGAGCACATCTTAATTGTAATCATGAATATTGACCTTTGATCTTCTGTTGATCCAATGGTTCTCTTATGCTCGTTCTTTTTAGTTTTTCTTTGGGTTTCAATTGGACTTAAAATTTTTTTTACTGGATCAAGACTTGTATTTCTCTTTGAGGCCCCGACCTACTAGCACAAATCCATAATTAGGACGGTAGAGAAAAGCTACAAAGGAAATATCATCAAGATTATTAGAGAAAAGCTACTAGACATCTATTAACTAGCGAGAAAATATCGTCGGGATTCCATTGAATAAAAGATATCCACCGATGAGGATTACCTACTGATGAAAATATCTTCTAATGAAATATCCAGATATGGGAGAATCCACTATCTTCTAATGAAATATCCACATATGGGAGAATCCACTCATGAAAATAATACCCTGAAGAAAATTATCCTCCGAAAAAATTATCCCTCGCTGATTTAGATATCCGCCAATAATTATCATGATTAAAATTTAAAACGATTATTTCTTAGAATTAGTATTTATCTTATTAGCATGTTATCATTTTATGCTATTATTATTAATCTTATATTATTAGATTTTTATAGTAAGACTATTGTTATTAGTTTTATTACTTTATTATGTATATAAAGGTTATTATCACTTATTATGAATAATTATTTTATTTTATTTTTTATATTAAATATTTATTTATTTAATAGTAACTTAATATTATTATGTTATTTTATGTTATAATTACTATTATGTTATTATTATTAAATATATATAGTGATAAATAACTCCACCAATTTTTCTAAAAAACGTTTTCTATTTTTAAATTTCATAAGTCATTTTCTGGAAAAGTTTATGAAAATACAGAGGATTTAGAAAACGTTTTTCTTTCTTTTCATTTTCTGTAGATGTAAAAAAACAAGATAAAACATTTTTCGAAAAATATTTTTGCCTATTAAACAACGGAAAATATAAACAATATTTTCGAGATAATCATTTTCCATGAAACAAAAAGAGCCTAAGCTTCATTGAGAGTAGGCAGCAGATTCATAACAAGTAATTGGGATTTAATAGCAGTGAACCGATCTCCAAGTCCCATCAGAAAATGACTTTGCTTAACCAGTTTCTCATAATCATCCACCTTTTGAGAGAGATTACATATACCCTTACCACAAGTACACTTATGTATATTTCACAAATTGGCCAGTTCATCATTCAGTGTACGAAATTTGGTAAAATAAGCAGTGATAGACAGTGTGCCTTGTGACAATGTAGCTATTTCTTTCCTGAGGTTGAATAGCCTTGTTACATTAGATTGAGAGAACCGAGTGTGAAGATCCTCCCATATCATCTTGGCAGTGGGCAAATAAACAATACTATTCCTGATTTCACTAGACTCAACATTTAACATCCATGAAATCACCATATCATTGCATCTAATCCAATGAGAGATGAGATGAATCAGATGCACCATCAACAAATCCTAACTTCATTTTAGCGAATAAAGCAATTGTCATAGATTGATGCCATTGATTGAAGTTCTGATCTTGGAATCATAACAAACTTATTAACTACTCTTATAACTGACTTGCTGTGTAATGGCCATCTCGTCCTTGCATGCCATGTCAATGCTTGTATCCTTAATAATTATAGATTTAAAAGTTAAAGGAACAATTAAATGAAACTAAGTTTCAATTCATTGAACTCATTCCTTGGTATTGGAAAAGTGTCATGCTGTGTGCATCACTATACAAAGCAACTCATTGAAAAGTTTCTATGTATATTATCATAATTCTAGTTCAAGCACATTAACGTGAAAATTGAGCTCAGGTTGTTGCATGGATTACGTGTTTTAACGTGCCCCCTCGAGTGGAAAATCATTTAGCTTTCATCCCAACCACTAAAATTTTCTGTTGAAATCTGGTTTGATAAGAGCATCGGCAAGTTGATCATTAGTGGAAACAATGTTGATGCAATGTTGAACCGGATTGCAGCAGATTCTCTTTGTTACGGTATAGTATTTCCTTTTCTAAATGAATACATAGGGAACGTATGCAGAATATATCCTGGTGGTCCTAAGGTGTCATTCAAAACAAACCTATAAGAAATTCCGAGGAGTTGGGAAATTTAAAGCAACGCAAAATCCAAGAACAAGAAACTTTTTGGTACAATTGTACTGGGGACTATCAAAAAGATTATTTCTTCTTTTTTAGAGTTACTAGATGCTGATAAAATTCATTTTTATTAGTTATTTAATAGTTAGTTTATATTTCTTTATTCTTATTTTATATTAGTAGGTCCAATGAGTTTAGAGCTTCAATGGATTTCCTTCATTAGACTTGTTTTTTATATTCAATATTGAATGTTTAAGAGACCTTGTAAGTTTCTCAATTATTTAACCCGATTTTGTATTTTCTTTTCAATTCTTTGTGTAGCTTTGTGCGTGACTTTTAAGTTAATGAACTCTTCGCTACCTTGTCTAGTTTTGATGGATTTCCTGCATTTAATAAGAATTTATTTTACACTGGTAAAAAATAAAAGAAGAAACATCGTAATCCTTATTATATATATATATATATATATAAGAAAAAATGAATGAGTTATAACTCATATTGTAGTCTCTCTACTTATAATTTGATCTCCAAAATATTCGAATAAATTGATATGTACACAGAATGTGATATTCAAAAACAATATAACATGTGAAGTTTTTTAATTTTTCAAATTCATTTATAAAGTTTGTTTATAATATTGTAAGCATCCATATAAGTTAGCATTTGAAAATGACTAGTATTATATTTCTACATATATGTACACATACACACATATATATATACCATATTATGTAGCACAAAAAAAGAGAAAATTTATTTATGCACTCCTTTATTTTCAACTTTTAGATCCGCGTGATTGAATTTTCTACATAAATTGTAGGTTTAGAAATATAAAATTAGTGGTTATTCCGTTTTTCTTTTATCTTCTTTCTATTTAATTTGTTTTTTAGGTCACTAACAAAGTATGAATAAATTATGGTTTAACTTTTCGGATCATTTCCAATCAATAAATAATGACAAGTCACAATACATAAAAGTCAGACAACAGATTAATTTTTAACAACAAAGCATTTATTTTATTGATCAACCAAATTAACAAAATTCTGACAAAAGATCCCCCTAAATAAGTCTTATAAATCAGAGAACACAACACCATGTTAATAGAAAATCACACTTAAAAGCAACATTAACAACGTAACATAGAAAACTGAGACAAAAACCACAAAACTACAGTTTTAGACTCAAGTCCAATCCAGAGGGATCCTCCTCCTCTTCATCCCCCTCCTTTGCCTTCCCTTTTCCTTCATCAGCATTTGCTTTTGCTCCATAAGGCGAAGCACCCATATAGTCACGAATTTGGACGTTTGAGGCAGAAGAAGAACCCGCATAGTCATCGATTTGTTTTGACGAAGAAGAGGCACCAAAGAAGTCATGCATACGATTTCCCACCTCGAATGAGCTCGGAGCAGGAGGAGTTGCAGGAGTTAGAAGAGTGTTTGCCTTCAGCCTTTGGAAGTTCGCCATTGTCTCAGTTCTCATCTGTCCAAAGCATTCGAGGGATTGTATCCACCTCTTGCCTGCAGGACTCTCAAAATTATGAGGGGGAGATGGCGAGACAGATGGCCTGAACAAAGGAGGAGCAGAAGATGGTTCCTTGAATGGCCACTCGAGAGCAGAAGGAGAAGGAGAAGGAGAAGATGAATTCCGCGAAAACCAGAAATTAGGCCTCTCATTCAAGGGATTCCTACCCAGTGTATGCCCCAGGGACGTCCTGAACGCCCCGAAACCCCTAAAACACCCCGGGTGGTACAAGGGTAGTTGGTGAGAAACGGAAGGGTAGGGTTGAAAAGGTGTGGTCTGCCTCTTGTTTGCAAGACGCTCACTTTTGTGGCCATTCTGATGCCCTCCCAGAGCCATTGACGTGGAAAACTTTTTGTCACACAAGCTGCAGGCAAAAAGTTTCCTAGAATAGGGGGACACCGCTGGTCTTACACTCGAGTACTTGGAACCATGTTCTTGGACTGGTTGTGTTTGTGTTTCTTTCGGTGGTCGATTCACAAGTTCAAGGAGTGGAGGGGTTTGTGTTTCCGGTGGAGATGGATTATCGAGCTCCATTTCATTCATTTTCTTCATCGTCTGGTCGGCCGAGGACGAGGCTTGAGAGGAGGTGATGCTGGTGGATGAAGGGGTGGGTTGAGGGAGGTTGAGATTTTGTGGCTCCATCTCTACAAAGCAAAATCTTCGGAGGGTTTCAAGAATGGAATGGTGTGAAAATTATTGAAGGGGAGGGGTTCTTTAAATAATGAGAGATTTTAATTCCAGATTTTCTGAAATTAGGGAATCAATTTATTTTTCGCATCATCAAATCTAACTTTATTTGGTATTACTAACATATTACTTAATTTACCTGCGAATATATCAATATATTACAATTAATTTATATTCATTGTGTAAATCTCGTATGAACTCGCCTACTTTCATTCAAATTTAAACCTTTATTCTACACACATAATTTAGCAATTAAATCTTCATTGGATTATCACGCAGTTCCTTCTCTTTTTGTTCTTCATATTTTTTTTAATGATAATTATCATAATTCCTAACTCCATTATATTTTAATATATGGCACATGTACACAAAATGTACTTTAACTTTCATCGTAGGGGGACCCATATGTAAATTGGTTTATCACAGAAAACAACTTATTGATCCGAATTTGTTAATGCACTTGTCGATGTACAGCTATAAAATTACTTTATTGGCAAAAAGATGTTTTAAATTTTTTCAAATACGGGTTTAATTTAAATTTATTAGCAAAAAACTGGTCGATACAATTTCATTCTATCCACTCCATTTCTTAAAATGTAAAATTTGGTATAATCTAGATCGTTAGGAATTAAAATACTCCTAAATTTAGAACGTCCTAGATCTTAACTTTATTTGCGAAAAATTATTAATATTACTGGTCTATAACATATGCAATTTTTTCCCGCCAATTAACAGTCGTACACGATAATTTTTAAAGTTATTATTTCTAGTTGATTTACTATAGTAATCCGTTTAAGTTATTCAGTCACTCATATTTCTCTTCAAATTATTCAGTTTATAAAAGTTTCCACTCCAAATAGTTAATTAATTACGATTAGGCCTGGCAATTCGTGTCGAGTTCGGGTTGGCGGGTTGGCGGGTATATTAGTACCAATCCAAACCCGACCCATTTAATTATACAGGTCAGGAATACTAACCCTAACCCGACCTTTTAAAAATCAGGTCGACCCATTTATTATACGGGTTAGGGTCGACTCGTAACAGCTAAAGTAGATTATCAGTAAACAACAAATAAACAGGTCGACTCTAACCCGACCCGTTTATTAAACGGGTTAGGGTCGACCCGTATAATAAACAGGTCGACCCTAACCTGACCCGTTTATTATACGGGTCAAAAAACTCAACCCGAATCCGGATTTTTCAGGTCAGGTTCGTGTCGAAAATTCGGGTCGTGTCAGAAATTGTCAGCCCTAATTACGATTATACTAGTGTTCATGGCCATGTATAGCACTGAACATTATAATTTTTTTTTTCATTTTATAATTTTGAGATATTTAAAAATTATTTTTAAAAGCTTAATAATTTTGGTAGTATTGATCCTTTATTTATTCCAATTTTAAATAGAAATAGAAAATGTTGAAAGTCAAAATCAAATATTATTAATATGTTGCATACATAAGTTTATTTTTAAATTAAGTTGACCAAGCCGATATATTCACCGAGGATGTTTGTCCCTATCCTTGAAATCACGCTTAATATATATACTAATTGATAGTACACCGTGGAAAAAGGACTACAACTAAAATAGATTAATTGAGTAACCAAATTGAAAATAAGCATGAGTTTATTTACTAAATATTTAGTTTTTCGGATAGTGCGAAGCAAATGATTTCATGTAAATTATGTATTCAGGATTATGTTGAAAAATTTTCATAGTGCATTTAAATTTCTGATTCTTCCATAACAATAAAAACTAGTAAAGAAAATATTTCGTTAAAATAACTTTAAATTTTAAAATTTCGAGGCCATGCATATTAAATGATTCAAGGCGCGCGTTATTGAAAATGTAAACCAATATAAATCATATATACCATCCCAACATATGTTTATTTCATGAAAAAAAACAAAAGGTATATTTTGCAGATTATGTAGGTACCTACTAGCTTCTGAAGTATTTTGTCATACCAAAATAGTTGCGTATTATTTAATGCAAAATTGACTTATTTTCTACTTTCCAGGCATATATACTTATCTTATTAACATGTATATACATTGCTTTTATTTAAGTTAAATCAAGGATTGTTAATTACAAACACCAAATGCTACTTAATTAGTTATTGCGGAAACGCAAAGGTTTATGAGTTTACTAAGGTTACCATGTCTTTGCATTCATAATGTACGTAGTTAACTGAAAGCACATTATTAATAACATTGTTCAAAGTGCAAATAAACTGGAGTATCAAATCTAGAACTAGATAAACTAATAGATTTAAAACTTTAAGGAATAATTAAGTGAAATTCTGTTTCATTTCATTGAAGTCAGTAATGCCTTGGTATATAAGAAGATATATAGATACATTGGATAATTATCGTGCTGTATGCATAACTATACAAAGCTACTTATGGCTAACAGATAAATTTAGTGAAACAGTTTCTATGTTTATTGATCATGACGATGGTTCAAAGTTGCGGTATCGGTGAACTTATTGGATATTTAATTTTGTCGCGGTATCGGGTATTGGTATCGGACTATATGTAAAAAAAAATTCTATATATCACTTAAAATAATATTAAAAGTTATTTTAAAGTTTTAAACAAGATAAAAACCATTAATATACTACATTTAACACAATAAATCTGTAATATATATGTTAAATCACACAACAAAAATTTCTCATGCGATGTTAAGTTAAAAATCAAATTCATAAGACTCATTTAAATTAGAAAATCAAATCTTCTCACAATCGTTTCAGATGGACAGAATACTAGAGAGCCTAAAACCCATTTAAATAAAATATACAATCATTTAACTAGAGGCCCACTTACAAACTCATTAGGAAAACAACCCATCGGATTGGTAAATAGAGATTGGGAAATGAGGGTTTTCATACTTTACAATTTACATGGTCAAATGTGTATGTAGAAGACAAGAGACTACTTCGAGCTGTTAAAAACAGAGGCCACCAGAACAAAGAAAAGTGATACTCCATCTATCTTTGGCATATTAACTAGTTGAAGAATTCTTTTTTTTACTTTTGATGGTTTGATTGAAACTTTACTGTTTTGCTTCTTTGAAATCAAATCTTCTATTCATCTTGTCTCTAAATTTTTTGCCTGCCGGCAAATTCTCTTCTAACTATTATGAAAATCAGTGGTACATGGCGGAGTTCAACCGGTAACTTGCCGAGAACTCGGCCGTTACCGATTTGAGTCGACGATGTACGACTTAAACCGCCTGATTCCTGATTCCTGATTCCTGACAAAGATCGCTGATGCAAGTCAATCGCGGTGAAAACTTAACATGGTCATAAATCTCGGATCACCCTTAACCGATACTGCTAGTTTTTGCCAATTTCTCGGCATATCGGCCGTTCCTTTGAACTATGATCATGACTAGTTAAAGCACGTGAACGCGAAAATTGAGCTCAGGTTCTTGCACGTTGTTGCATGGATTGTGTTATGGCCCTACATTTTGATACTGGCTAGGACTCCATCAATAATTAAAAACAGATAACATAACATTCATTCAATTAATAGATAAATTCAAAGTGATATCTTATAACATATCAAATACCAAAGCAAGTCAGCGGAAGCTTAATTAAATATTTCACTACAACCCAAGAATACTTTTAATTTCCACGGTGTTCTCCTTTGTGTGATATGTCATCCAAAACAGAGACAATAGTAGCTTCAGACTCATTGTTGTACCATTGCCTTTATCTGAGGGTTAGATCTTTGCATCATGCCCTACAAAACACTGAACTTAACAAGAGGGAACGAATTTACACTTATCAAATATATACACAAAAAGGGTAATCTTGAAAAGCTAATTAATATGGTTTAATTAGCTTTGTAAGATTCAATAGAATGATACCGACACGTCGAAATGTTCCAGAAAAACTTTGAGACGCACCGATGATAAATAATATGTAACCCTCCTTCAAAAAAGACATGTATGAACCTGTGTGTATTTTTCTCAAAATAATATCTACTAGGGCTAAACTCATTCGTTTTGTTAATCATTGTGTACAGTTTGCCGAATTGCATCAACATGATCTCTCAATGAGTTTATGTAATCACTATAAAACCTATATGTCAGGTGCTTGATTGGAACCCTCACATTTCCTTTCCTTTTAATCAATCGTGTGGCATGTCCTATAACCTTTAAAGTTTATCTTTTACTATCTACTAATTAAGGAAATAAATTTTGTATCAGAATGTCATAGTTTGGAATGGGATCAGGTACATGACTAATTTGTTATGGCATGTGTATGTTGCAGTAGTTTTTCATGATTACATAATTAGTAGTAAACTGATCTATGAATAAGGAAGAATTATCAAATAACTAAATCAGATGCAAGATTTGAATCCAAAACTGCTCTCAACTGGATTTTAAGAATTGATGGGCCTAATCACATGAACATGATAAATATTTATTGAATTAAAACCACAATCAAGGACACAAAAAGGAAAGAGTAGTGCGCAATACAATTGATGCATGTACGGTTATCGAGCATAACGAGTTAAACGGTGTGAGAGACGTGGTGTCTTTCGGTGTTAGAATGTATCCGGGAGATATGGTGACGTCTGGTGAATGTTAAAAGAAAAAGACAATCAAGGAATGTTAAATATTTGTTTCTCAGAGAGAGAAGAAAAATGAAGGTATGCGAGTCAAGTGGGAAGGTACGTAGAGGAAAAAGTCCAGAAGATTTGGAAACAAAAATAGGTTACCAAAAGTCAAAGAAAAGCCATTTATCTTATCCAAAAGAATATGTATGGGGAGATGGAGAAGAAAGGTTTATGTGGCTGACGAAGAGGTTGGTGAGACTGAAATGGACGAAGTATCAAGTTTTGTTTGGTTGACGTGAGAAATATAATTAGTGGAGAAGAAGAAAAATAGAGATGAAAGAAAAATATCACAAACCTATGATGGAAGTATGAGAATGAAAACTTGGTAGATTGTATAAAATTTTTGTTATGATAGAAATGAGAAAACTCCATTTAGGAGGCTGGGTTAAAAACACAAATAATCTTGCTGAAATGAATAAGGCAAAAAATGAACTTTATACATAAATGATGTAACAAATAGTGTACAATTCATTTCATTCGTACGTCATTTCATTCTATAAAACAAAATGTAACTTCAGTTTTTGTGAAAGGATCGAAGGAGAAGACATTTTGAAAAGGAATCGAGTTGCAAGAGTATTGTGAGAGGGTCATTTCAGTTGTCAATATTTATTTGCCCACAAAGAGGGACACGATATGTGAAACTTGTGGCTTTGTAGATATAGATCAGAGAAGAGGAGGATGTTGAGAACGCCATTAATAATGAAAATGGTTGTGCTTTTGCTGGTGGATTTCTACAAATGAACATAGCAGGTATACTTCAAGGAGTAAAACCAGTGTCAAGCTGACCACTATTTGGAAGAAAAATATAGACGTAGCAGTGGAGGGTGTAGTAAACAAAAAGACAGGACTGAGCTAATATGCTTTGTCTGATTTTTAGCCAAAAGAATGAAAGGGCTGAAACGATAGAAGTTTTTGACATTGAAGTAGTCAAGTTAATGGATAAATATGTGGCACAATAGAAAATTTCGTTATCTGGTCCGAATGAAAAATGGGGTTAAGAAGGAGGAGCGTTTATAAAAAATGATGAAGAAAGTTTCAATATATAATGAAGGATCGACATATCCACTTAACATGTGAATGAATAGGGTAAAAGGTGAAAATGGTAAGAGTTTCAGTGTCCTGGTGCTACCATGGTAAGATCCCCAAAGGAGTTGAATTTAAATCTAAATTCTATTGTGATGTAGGAACAAATGAATAATCAGAATATTAATTCATTAATTAAATGATGAGCCTGGTTAATAATCAGAATATTAATTCATTAATTAAATGATGAGCCTGGTGAATAATCAGAACATGTTCCTAATTCTGAATTTTTAGACTTTTGTTTTTTGTTTTTTTTTTATCGGTAGAAAAATATTTTATTCAAAGAACTCACCAAAAAATACATAGACTTTTGTTTATCTATGAAGCCCTAGAATATATATAGGCCTTGATATGATGCATGATCGTTCTTAGATTTTTTTGATCATATTTGATATTGCATATTAAACAATTTGTGTACTTCTCTTGTTACCGAATTCCTTTCTTTTAATTATGTGTATGTTTTGACATTATTTATAGTACCTGAACGAGCAAATTAAGGTTGTTTTTTGTTTGATGACTGAAATGACATGATAATTAGTAATATGGATGAATTAAAAAAAATACAGGGTTAAGGTTGCATTTTGTTTGAAGAATGAAATAACATAACGAATATTGAACTAGACAAATAAGAGAAAATATAGAGTTGAAGTAAAAGAATAAGATAATTAACAAGTATGAGAATAAAGAAATAATCGTCTGTATAAAATTTTTTTGGTTGTAGTAGAGTTAACAGTGCACAATGATCGTATCGATTTGGTTGGTCTTCTCTTAAAAATTTAACCAAAATATTAAACATGCTGATCTTGAAACCAGCAAAACCAAATCGGACCATTTAATATTTCTTGCTTTGATTTTTGATTTTTGGTTTTTATAAAGTCATATGACAAATTAAAGTGATATGATAGTTTGAAGATCGATCGGTTTATATACGAATTCAAAAAAATATAATTCAAATAATATTAGTATAAACACTTCAGAATTATTTTATTATTTACTTGAAAGAAGAAAGAGAATAACTTGTGATAGTAAAAACACATATTTTAAATTTATAACTTAAAATATTGATGATGTTACATAAACGATTTCGTATTATGTATATATTTGTGTGTGGGTATCTACATATATTCTATGACTATCAAATTTTAATTTTTACTGAAAAATTAGTGCATCTTACTTAAATTTCTTTATTATTAAATTTTAAATTTTACTTTGTCATTGTTAGTCTTATTGTGTAAGACTTACTCATTTATTTCTATTTGTTCATTTATCAGTCTTACGGAGTAAGACTTGGTCTATGTTTTTGTTCCTATTATTTAGGTTCAGATAAGTAGTTGAGTTTGTTTAGGAGAAGTTTGTTTAACTTATTTTCTAGAGAAGGTTGTTGAGTTTTAGCATTATAAATAAGCGCAGATATGATGTTATTCATATCTCAGTTAAAATAAAAGTCTGATTCTCAAAGTTGCTTCTGCTACATATTTTCTTTTCATTTGTTTTATTGTATTAGAGCCTCGGCTCATTACAATTCTTTCTTTTTTTCTTGCATGTTGAGTTACTTTACTCTATCTTGTTGGAGAAGATTGAAAGCTGTGAAAAGACATGGAGGTATCGAATGGAGGAAACGGTTCAACCTCTCGGGTTGAGAAGCTTGTAGGTACCAACTACAAGTATTGGAGAATGTGTATGGAGGCATATCTTCAAGGATAAGACCTGTGGGACTTGGTCACAGGTGTTGATGTTATTCCTATTGATACTTCAGATAATGTTGAACCAAGGAGAAAATGGAAGATCAAGTGTAGGAAAGCTCTCTTTGCTCTGAGAACCTCAATTAGCAAAGAATTCATTGATCATGTTCGTGTAAGTTCACCAAGAGATGTATGGGAGACACTCGAAAGATTGTTTTCCAAGAAGAATACAGCAAGACTACAACTACTGGAAAATGAGTTCGCAAGTTTGACACAAAAAGGTATGTTTATTTATGAATATTTCTTGAGATTTAAAAGCATTTGTGCTGAAATTTTAGAATTAGATATTGATGTGAAGATCAGTGACGCAAGGTTGCGGTGATTTCTCGTCCGGGGACTGAAAAAGGAATACAATCCTTTTGTCACTTCCATTCAAGGATGGGTAAATCAACCTTCAATTGAAGAACTGGAAAGTTTACTTTCTAACCAAGAGGCTTTGGCAACACAAATGGCAAAGAATTCTGATGCAGAGGATGTTCTTTTCTCGAAAGGAAAAGCTACTAGTGACGGTTCTCCGAGCAAAATCACCATTAATGCTACAGGTGTGGTAAAACAGGACATATCAAGAAAAATTGCTGAGTAAAGCTTTCCAAAGCAAATGTTGCAGGTGATCAAGAAGATGATGATGAGATCAAATGGGAGCAATGCTTCACTACAGAAGTCATTGACGGAAAGAACAAGGTTGATGCTGAATTGCTACAAGCTCTTTCTAATCATGATTTATGCAAAGAGTGGATCATTGATTCAATCTACTCTCATCATGTAACTGGAGATGACTCGCTGCTCTCAGAGGTACGCCAACACAAAGGAGAACATGTTATTGTCATTGCAGATAATTCAGCCTATCTAGTAGCAAATGAATGAGTGGTGAAAATTGGCATTAATGATAAAAGTGTTGTCAAGTTGATTGACGTGTTTCACGTTCCAAGTTTAAAAAAAAATTTAATTTCAGTTTCTCAGATTATAAACTCCGGAAAGTACATTTTGTTTGGGCCCAATGATGTAAAAGTTCTTGCTAATATGAAAGGCGTAGATGTTGATGTTGTTACCGCTGGTGAGAGAAAAGATTCTTTGTTTGTCTTGTTTGTAAGAGAGGCTTATGTGAAAAAGACAAGCCAAACTGATAGTGCAACAATTTGGCATGCTTGATCGGGTCACCTAGGCTACCAACAACTGCAACAAATCTCGTAAAAAAAGCTTATAGATGGCATACTAGATTTACAAAATGTTTGTGAAGATGCAATTTGTCAAGGATGTCAATATGGCAAGTCACATCGTCTTTCTTTCATGAAGTCATCGGATCGCAAATCTTCCATGTTTGAATTGGTGCATACTGACTTGATGGGACCAATAAAAACAACAAGCTATAGTGGATACTGTTATGTCATGGTGCTGGTGGATCCAGGTATGCTTGGGTGAAATATTTGAAGGAAAAAAAGTGAAGCACTATCAAAATTCATTGAATTTACAAATGCTAGTAAAGCTGAATTTGGGATGAAGCTCAAATGTTTACAGAGTGACAATGGAAGAGAATTTATGTTAGAAGAATTCTCCCAATACTGCAGCAAAAATGGCATTTCACAACAAATGACATGTCCAAATACACCTCAGCAAAATGGTGTTTCTGAGGGGAAGTTAGCTTATCTTGCTTCGGTGAGTCTCTCGTGGCTGCATGATAAAAGTCTCCCTCGTGAGCTTTAGGTTGAAGCTTTCCAATACGCATGCTACGTGATAAATCGTTTGCCTCCATGGCCTGGTAAGGAAAAATTTCCCTTTGAGACTTTACATGGTGACAAGCCAAATGTAAATTATTTTCGGGTTTTTGGTTCAATTTGTTATGTATATGTCCCAAAGTCTAACTAAACTAAGCTTGACCCAAAAGCAAAGAAATGTGTTTTTGTTGGCTATGACCCACGCAAAAAAGGGTGGAGATGTATGGACCCTGAAACAAAAAAGTTTGTAACTTCTAAAGATGTTGTGTTTGATGAAGTTTCCTCATATTATTCAAACAAAAATCCTCCATTGAACAAGTCAATCTTGATGGTGAACAAGAAAATTTGCAGGAGTGTCCAGACAAAATGGGGACGTCAAACAATGGTGAATCCTTAGCTTCAAACACCTCAAATTCTGATGGTGAAGAGCAAGTTCAAAGAAGGTCAACAAGGGAGATAAGGAAATCAAGTTATCTCCAAGATTATGAGGTTCAAACCAATCCTTGTGGTGTCGCATCATGCTTCTTTACAGGTGCAGTACATGAAGTGCCAACGTGTTTTGAGGAAGCAAAAGGTTGTCCAGAATAGGAAACCACTATGCAAGAAGAGATTGATGCACTAAGCAAAAGTCGGACTTGGGATTTTGTTCCAAAACCAAAAAATTGTAAGCCCATCACTTGCAAATGGGTATACAAGTTGAAGAGAAAATCTGATGGAACTGTTGATAGGTGCAAAGCTTGGCTTATTGCTCACGGTTTTTCTCAAAGTTATGGGTCAGATTACGAGGAGACATTTAGCCCCATTGTAAAAATGGTAACTTTAAGAACCATTTTTTCCCTTGCAGTTTTTAAATGCTGAAAATTGTGGCAACTTGATGTAAAGAATACATTTATTTACGGAGAATTGGATCGGGAAGTATTCATGGAGCAACCCAAAGGATATATTTTAGATCAATATCCTCACCATGTTTGTCGGTTGAAGAAGGTGTTGTATGGCCTTAAACAAGCACTACGCACTTGATGTGATAAAGTTGCTCAATACTTTATCTTTTGTGGGTTCCAAGTCTCTAATGTTGATTCTAGCTTATTCATTAAAGTAAAATCAGATATGTATCTGTTGGTTTTGTTGTACGTGGATGATATGATCATTACTGGTGACAATGAAGCTGAAATTTATAAGCTGAAAAATGAGTTATCAATTCGTTTTGAGATGAAAATTTTGGGAGAAGCTGGTTGTTTTCTTGGTTTGGAATTTAAAAAAACAAATCAAGGTTATTTTATCTCTCAATGAGGATATACAAGGAGAGCTTGTGCAGCGTTTTGGCATGGGAGAGTCAAAGGAAAAGGCATCTCCAATGGAGCCACATCTCAAGTTAATGAGAGATGAAGGAGAACTACTGAAAGATGCGAAAAGATTTAGACAACTTGTTTGTGACGACCCCAAAATCCCTTACTGGACCAGGGCTTCGTCAAAAGAAAGAAAAGATAACAACATATTCATTCATAGCATAAATACTAATAAAAAGAACTAGTAAAGTGTTAATACAACACAAAATATTATATTCTCAGCGGTAGCTATTTTATCTCTATATTATAATACAAAACATCACAATTTCAAAACATCCTCCTTCCTTCCTTAGCGGCTAACTCAGTAGCCAAACATCTTTGTTTTCCCCTTGTCAAAGGGTTCAGCCTTAGGACCATGCCCTGCAAGACATTAAGTTCAATAAGAATGAGCGATTTACGCCCAGCAAGTATATAAACAAATAAGAGAAACAAATCTGGAAATGTTGATAGAAGTTCAATTCTGTTTATGAGGCTCAGTGAAACAATACTAATGCCTCGAAAATCTTTGAAGAGTCTTTAGGATTACTAATGATAAACAACGTGTAATCCTCCTTCAAGAAAGACAAGTATTCACCTGTGTACAAATTCCTCAAAATATCCATCGGGGGCTAAACCCGTTGGATCTGCAATTATACGGTATACAACTGGCGTAACTGTGATCGCATGATCCCTCCTTGTGTGAACGTACGTAGTCGCTTATAATTCCTCTAGGTCAAGTGAAGAACAAATCAACACTTTTCCTTTCCTCTAGTCAACCATGTGGCATAACCCATTTAAGGGACATATCATTCTCATTTAATAGCACAGATATAAAATTGATAATAACGGATAAATCAAAGCTCAGTTATATCCATGCACTATCATTCATATCATGCTAGCGAAATTTAAAACTTAACATTCTCATTCACAAGAGCATTTGAAACATATAAACAAAGCCTTGCGTGCATATCGAATCAAATGATACTGCGTTAAATTTAAAATAAGTATTAGATTGAATGTATATACTTGTCTCGATCCTTTGCATAAATCAAATTCAATTTACTCGTGAGTGAAAGATTCTGTAAAACATGCATATCACATGATAAATTTAATACCTTAATAAGAATTATGAAAGAAAATGCATATGCGATGTCCTTAAACTTTTAATGTTTCCAATCTGACAAAAGAACCGTTGGGGTTCAAGGAATAACATCCTCAAATAATTTAAGAAAAAAAAAATGTTTTATAACTTTTGAAGACAGACTGCGCATCAGGGGATGACTGAATATCAGTGGATAATTTTCTCATCGCCAAACTCGTCGAGGACTAATATCTTTAGCCATCAGAGACTAACATATTTTACCCATCAGAGACTACGAATGACGCTATCGGGGACTAAACTTAGCCTGTCGGAGATTAAGGATGACGTTATCAAGGACTAAATTTAGCCTGTTGGAGACTAAGGATGACGTCATCCGAGATTAACTTAAAATCTCCTTCATCAGAGACTAACATTTACTCATCGGAGACTAACATTTAACTCAACAGAGACTAATGTTATCTCGTCAGAGACTAACATTTACTCATCGGAGACTAACATTAACTCATTAGAGATTAATGTTATCTCGTCAGAGACTAATCTTATCTCATCAGAGACTAACTTCATCAGAGACTAACATTTACTCATCGTAGGCTAACATTAACTCATTAGAGATTAATGTTATCTCGTCAGAGACTAATCTTATCTCGTCAAAGACTAACTTCATCAGAGACTAACATTTACTCATCGGAAACTAACATTAACACATCAAAGACTAATGTTATCTCGTCAGAGACTAACATTTACTCATCGGAGACTAATATTAACTCATTAGAGACTGATGTTATCTCGTCAGAGACTAACATATTAGTCATTAGAGACTAACTAATATCTCATCGGAGACTAATGATGCCATCTCAACCCATCGGAGACTAAGGTTGATGTCATCAGAGACTAATATTAGAGCTTGTCTTCGTTTCGATGGAAGACATAACATGAACAAACTCAACCTAGAATGCCTCATAAACATGTAAATACAAAGGAATATAATCCTTTAAAGTTTTGTTCCTTCTTGAAAACTTAGCATTCATGGTTAATAAATCTTTGATGCTTATGCACGAAAGAAACTGAGTAGAGTACTAGGTTCTTACCTCTTCGTCTTTAAGAGAGAAATTAAAGCTTGTCTGAGAATAATTTCCCAAAAGAAGAACTTGTAAATTTATATAGATGGTAAGTTTAGAGAAAAACTTTAGAAGAGAAATTTTTAGAAAAGAGATTAAAATTTTACCTCCGAATGAGGTATTTATAGTAAGCTGAGATTATGCTTTAAAATAAAATGATTGGTTAATCTAGATGGTAAAACGGCTGCTCATCATAATTCTTAAATAGCTATCAACGTAATAAGCAGCTGCTGTCACACATGCATATAAGCTTCATCAACTAATGACACACAAACAGCTTATTAACCCAAACATCAAACGTACATAAGAGATCATTTCTCTTACATAAGCCATTCAAATTGTTTTGAATGAAACTTGCTAACCTTCACACTCATATTCCATAACATCAGTCTTTGTTCATGCTTGATTAAATTAATCTCATACAAGATTTTCAGATTAATGTATTCAAATTCCTTTGATGATTTTACAAAGGAACTGGAATCATTGAATTTTGGACATCACATTGCCATTGCACTTTCATTATTCCTTCCAAATAAAAGAAATTGAACCTCCATGCATAAAATGAATTACAAAATGAATTAATTAAATAACAAAACTCATTTGAAATTTTAGGTTCTCGCATTGTTGGTAGTTTAATTTACTTAACTATCACAAAGGCTGAGATTTCATAATCTATTGGCACCATTTCTCAGTTTATACAATATCCAAGGACTTCTTACGTAGATGCTGCGAAGAAAATTTTGTGTTACATCAATGGGACTGCTGATTATGGTCTCATATACAAGGGAGGAGATGACTTTATGTTGAAAGGATTTACTGATGCAGATTGGGCAGGCAATGTAGATGATTGTCGATCAACTTCTAAGTACTTTTTTAGTGTTGGTTCTGCTGCTATCTCATTATGTAGTAAGAAGCAACCTACTGTTGCTTTATCAAGCACTGAGACTGAGTATATGACAATATCAATGGCAACTCAAGAATGCATTTGGCTAAAAAGGTTGATTGGAGATATTTTTGGTGTTGTGGATTATGCTGTGTAGATTTTTTGTGACAATGAAAGTGCTGCTAAACTTGCTTCAAATCCAATATTTCATGCCAGGATCAAACACATTGAAGTTCGACATCATTATATTCGGGAGAAGGTGCTGAAAGAAGAAATGAGTTGGATGGAATATCTTTTAATGATCAAGTTGCTGATATGTTTACAAAGGCCTTGGAAAAACCTAAATTTGAATCTTTTAGAACTACTCTTAGAGTTTTCAGCCGCGTAAGCATGCACTAAGGGGGAGTGTTAAAAATTAGTGCATCTTACTTAAGTTTTTTTACTGTTAAATTTTAAGTTTTACTTTGCCATTGTTAGTTATTTCTGTTTGTTCATTTATCAATCTTACGGAGTAAGACTTGGTGTATGTTTCTATTCCTATTGTTTAGGTTTAGATAAGTAGTTGAGTTTGTTTAGGAGAAGTTTGTTTAGCTTATTTTCTGGAGAAGGTTGTTGAGTTTTAGCATTATAAATAAGCGCAGATACGACGTTATTCATATCTCAGTTAAAACAAAAGTTTGGTTCTCAAAGTTGCTTATGCTGCATATTTTATCTTCATTTGTTTTACGTACATTTGATTTGAGGTTTTGAGTTCTTAAAACTAAAATTGGCCAACACCAAAACTATGAAAACCCAAAAATTTGAATGAGTTTTATTGTATGATTAATTTATATTATGAATATTTTATTTTATGTTTAAAGCTTTAATTTTTGAGTATGAATAATGAACTCATATCTTAATGAAAGTTCAATGGCAATATGATGTCCAAAGTTTTAAATGTATATTGAGCTCAAATCTTTAAATGATTATTTTATTCAAGTTGTATCAAGAAGCAGTGTAATGCTTTTCACATGAGAAGAAAACACATGGGTGTGAGCTACAGTACCCATTTTTGAACTAAAGACTGTAGTGAGGCAAGTGATATAACTATATTGTTTCTAAGTTGTGCACGTGACCCGTCAATTGTAAATCATCTCTAACAATACACTAGATTGTGGGCTATAATAGATGACTGACTGACTTTTAGCAGCAGTAACACTGACCTTTCAACCAATCACTTCTTTCTAAAACTTGTTACTGCCTCTTCCAACCAACGGTTAAAATCTACTCAAAAATAATCCAGTTGCTCTCGTTGTTTGGCAAGTGATATAAATACATCACCTGAAGTACAACCCTAACACCACTTTCATAAAATTTTCTTTACAATCAAACACCCACAAAATCTAGGTTCACTTTCAAGAACAACTGTCTTTTTTTCCAAGAACAACCCAAGTTTTCAACTTCTTCTGTTCAACCAAAGAGGTAAGAACACTATATTAAAGTCATACGTTGTTCCTGCACCATTTTGTTCTATCTTGCATGCCATATTTGTAAAAGAACTTGATTTATTCATTTCCAAAAGAATGATTTAATGTATGCTTTTTGTGACGACCCCAAAATCCCTTAAAAGACCAGGGCTTCGTCAAAAGAAGGAAAGATAACCTCACATCCATTCATAACATCAACACTGATAAAAGGAAATAATAGTGAGTTATTACAACTCAAAATATTACATTCTCAGTGGAAGCTATTCTATCTTTATATTTGTAATACATAACATCACCAATTCAAAACATCTTCCTTCCTTCCTTATCGGCAGGAAAAAGGGTTTAACAAAACTCAATAGCCGATCCTCTTTGCTTTTCCCTTATCTGAGGGTTCAGCCTTTGGATCATTCCCTGCTACATATTATGTTCAACAAGGATGAGCGATTTATGCTCAACAAGTATATAATCAAATCAAAGAAGCAAATTTGAAATCTTGCTGGAAAAATTCAATTTTGTTTATAAGGCTCAGTGAATCAATACTAATGACTCGAAAATCCTTGAAGAATCTTTGAGGATCACTGATGATAAATATGTGTGATCTTCCTTAAAGGAATACAAATATTCACCCGTGTACATTTTCCTCAAAATATCCATCGGGGGCTAAATCCGTTGGATCTGCAATCATACGGTATACAGCTAGCCTAACTGTGACCGCATGACCCCTCCTTTTGTGAACATACGTAGTCACTTATAATTTCTCTAGGTCAGGTGACAAAAAACATCAGCACCTTTCCTTTCCTCTTGTCAACCATGTGGCATCTCCCAATTAAGGGACATATCATTTACATTTGTTGCACAGATATAAAATTGAAAAAAAAAATAACTGATAAGTCAAAGCTCTGTTATATACATGCATTTTCATTAATATCATGCTAGTGGAAACTAAAGCATAGCATTCTAATTCACAAGGAAATTTAAACATAAAAGTCATAACCTTGTACGCATGTCGAATCAATTGATCATGCGCTTAACTGAAATAAGCATAAGAGTGAGAATATACTTGTCTCGGTCCTTTGCACAAAATCAATTCAATTTACTCGTGAGTGAAAGATTTTGTAAAACATGTACATAATATGATAAATTTAAGACCTTGGTTAAAATATAAAGGAAAATGCACATGTAATGTCCTTAAACTTTTAAAGTCTTAGATCTACTATAAGAATCGTTGAGGTGAAATAAATAATTAAAATATCATAAATAATTTATGAAAATAATGTTTTATAGTTTTGAAGACAGATTACGTGTCGGTGGATAACCTTTACCGTCAAGGAATAACATATTTTTCCCATCAGAGACTAGGAATTTCCTCCATCGGAGACTAAGAATTTCCTTCATCGGAGACTAAGAATAACTTACCAAAGACTGATGATGTCATCTTAACCCATCGTGGACTAAAGTTAACGTCTTGAGGATTAACAAATTTTGCCCATCAGAGACTACGGATGACGTCATCAGGGACTAGACTTAACCTGTCGGAAACTAAGGTTGACGTCACCAGCGACTAAGGTTACCTCATCAGAGACTAGCATCAACTCATTAGGACTAATGTTATCTGGTCAGAGACTAGCATCAACTCATTAGGGACTAATGTTATCTCGTCAGAGACTAACTTCATCAGAGACTAACATTTACTCTTTGGAGACTAACATTAACTCATCAGAGACTAACATTAACTCATCAGAGACTAATGTTATCTCGTCAAGGACTAAATTAGAACTTATCTCAGATACAGGGTCGTCTTCCTCACTCCTCCATGGGTGGTGTTTTCCACTATAACTTACCATGGGTTAACTTTCATCATCCTTTCAGTAACACAAAACATCTCCTACGATCTACTGGCTCTTGCAGACACAGTTTAGGCTTTTAAACTCAGGTTGACAAAGGTTCAAACATGTCTTCGCAACTACTGATAAACAAAATACTTGGGAATTAATGGTTGTCAACATTCTTACTCTCATATTGGATAGTTTTTGAAATAAGATATGAACTCTAGATGTTAAAAACATGTTTTAAATCATACTTTTAGAAATAAATGAACAAGATATTAAACGTGACATGCATAATAGAACAAAAGTATAAGAAAATAGAGCAGAACTTAAATGTAATGTTTTTACCTCATTGGCTATAAAGAAGAAGTTAAAAAGCTTGAGTTGTTCTTCCAGAAAAGGACAGTTGCTTGAAAGCGAACCAGAAGTTTATATACTGTAAAGAAATTTATGAAAGTGGGGCTAGGGTTGTATCCAGATGATATATTTATATCGCTGGCCAATCAATAAGAATTGTCAGATTGTTTGAGATTTGATTTCAGCCGTTGGCTGGAAAAGAAGTAATAAGCTTTGAACCAGAACCATTGGCTGGAGGAACCGGTGTTATGGCTGCCAAAGTATCAACCAATCACCTAGGATAACCAACAATCCATTGGGTAGGATTTGTCCTCCCGTTGGTGCCTTATGTAACAAGTTTTC
This sequence comes from Centella asiatica, assembly GCA_014636745.2. Lineage (NCBI taxonomy): Eukaryota > Viridiplantae > Streptophyta > Magnoliopsida > Apiales > Apiaceae > Centella > Centella asiatica. Next base: position 17,906,358 of record CM025782.1, read on the forward strand.
CTAATTTAGTCATTATCTCATGACAGTACTTGGCTTGAACAAGGAAGTTGTATCTCACAACCATTCATACCTGTATATCTCCTTCTTACGTGGAAAAAAATATCATCACCCTTCTTTTGATAAAACTTGAATAAAATAATAATATAAAGATTTGAGCTCAAAATATATTTAAAACTTTTGGACATCACACTGCCATGAACTTTCATTAGTTAAACCAAATAAAATAAATTACACCTCCATGCATAAATAAATAAACACATAATGAATTTATCATATAACATAACTCATTTAAATTTTGGGTTCTCACACTTTTAACATCTGAAGTTAATGTCATTTATTTCAAAAAGACATCCAAGATAAGAGTATCAAATGTAGATAAACCTTTAACTACCAAATATTTTTTTACATCAGTAGTTAAAACACCATGCTTGAGCCTCTGGCAACCAAAGTCCTTAAAGTCTATTAGTGTCTATAAGAGCTAAAAGACGACAAGAAATGTTACACACTACAAAAAGATGATGAGAGTTAACCTATGTATGGTTATCTGTTAATAACATCACCCTTTGAAGAAAGAAGAAGCCATAACTACATTTGAGACAAGTTCTAACTTAGTCTCCTTCAGTTTGATGTTAGTCTCTAATAGTATAAAATAGTCCCTGAGAGATTCCAAGCTAGTTTCTGACAGTTTTGTATTAGTCATTGATAGGCTAAAGATATTAGTCTTCGAGAGTTAAATTGTTAATCTCCGATGAAGGAAAATGTTATTAATCTCTGACGAGAAATTTTTGTTAATCTCTAATAAGAAATTTTTCCTAGTCTCCAATGTGTAGTTATCCACCGAGGAGTTTGACACTAAACAACTCATCTTCTAAGGAGTTTGGCGCTGAACAACTTTTTCACCGAGGAGTTTGGCACTGAACAAGTTATCCACAGATGACAATGAACAAGGCCATCTCCTGATAGTCGAAGATCATCCCCTGATGATCGAAGACCATCCCTTGATGGTTGAGGGGCATCTCCTGACGGGCGAGACATCCCCTAACAGAAATTTATCCCCTGATGACCAGTCATCCACTGACGAGTAAATTATTCACTGATGTTCACCTTTATACGCAGTTTAGTTCATGGGTATAAAATATTATTTTCTTCTATTTAATTAAGAAGCTTTTATTAATTATCTTTTAAAAAAACTCGCCAGTTCAGTTAGCAACTTAAGAAAGTGAAAATTTTCGAACATCATATGTGCATTTTTCTCATATCTTTATCAATGGTATAAATTTCTCATGTTATATGCATATTGTACAAAGTGTCTCACTCACGAGTGAATTAAAGTTGATTTTATTTTTACTAAGAACTGAGGCAAGTATATATACAATATGATGCTTATTTAAATTTAACTTTGATTTGATATGCATACAAGGCTATGATTCATATATTTCAATTGCTTTATAAATGAGAATGTTATGCTCAAAATTTCGCTAACATGACATGATTAAATGTGCATGGATATAACTGAACTTTCATTAATCAGTATTCTTTAATGCTATATCCATGCAAACAAATGAGAATAATATGTTCCTTAAATGAGTTATGCCAGATGATTGACTAGAGGAAAGGAAAAGTCTTGATTTGTTTTGTCACCTGACCTAGAAGAATTATAGTGACTACGTACATTCACACACTGAGGGATCATACTGTTACAGTTCGGTCGACTATATACAATATGGTTAGCAGATTCAATGGGTTTAGCCCCCGATTGATATTATCTTGAGAAAGTTATGTACATGTGGACACCTATCTTTTTTCGAGGATGATTACATGTTGTTTATCATCAGTGATCCTTAAAGTTCTTCAAAGATTTTCGAGACATTGGTATTGTTTCAATGAGCCTCATAAACATAATTGAATCTCTAGTAACATTCCAAATTTACCCTATTTGTTTTGTTTATATATTTGCTAAACGTAAATCGCTCATTCCTGTTGAACTTAATGTCTTGCAGGGTATGGTACAAATGCTGAATCATCTGACAAGAGAAAGACAAGGATGATTGGTTATTAAGCTTATGCTGACCTTATGGGTAGTTATTAAAGGAGGAAGGCATATGAAAATTGTAATGTTATGGACTGTAATTTAGACATAACTTAACTTCCGCTAGAATTATAATATTTTGGGTTGTAATAACTCACTATTATTTCCTTTTAACTTTAATTATGCTATGAATGGATGTGACGTTAACTTTTTCCTTCTTTTGACGGAGTCCCGGTTCGATAGAAAATTTTGGGGCCGTCACAAAAACCTAACAAACCTATCTCGGTTTTGTCAACAACAATGGTTCTATTCAGGTTGGTCAATGTTGTTCGAATTTCATGGTTCCTTATTCACCTTGATAGAATAGGCAATTTTTTGTAATTAAAATTATACATAAATTTATAAAAAAGAATGAAGAGTTGAATGAGTTATGTAAAAAATAATGTAAAATTCATAGAATTTTCATGTCATTCAATCCATCGAAGATAATTTCAAAATAATGTGATTTACCTAATAAAAAATGGTAAATTTACCTAATTTCAAAATAATTTTATTTTCTTGTAAGTACTTAATGTCCAACTGAATTCTTTAATCTGTTTTATGTGGAATGATATATAGGAAGTAATTTAAATAGTTCATGACCATATTTTTTATTTTTAAATTTAATATATACTTATTTTGATATAAGTTTAGAGATAAATTTTGACTTTAAAAAAGAAATTTAGTGGTTCAAAATTTCTATGCATGCATCGTTTTTTTTTTTTAATTATGAAAATTAATTACTTATTAGTTTCATTTTAAAATATGCATTTTTCTTTTATGTATGGTCCAACTACAAAATTTAATTTAGATAATAAAATGAAATGTTACGTGACCGTTAGCCTCATTGATCATCGACTACCTATTCTGAAAAATTAGGTGGTTAAGGTTTTTTAACCTTGAAGACTAATAAAAAATCCTGCATATTAGTTTATGGGTGTGTGAGTGAATGTGTGAGTTTTTAGGGAGTGACCTCCTATGTAACCAAAAAAGATATAAATGAAATGAAATACACAAAATTTGAGGACCAAGATTACTACCATTACTGTCATTATTATCATAAAAAATAAAACTATCTTTTCTCAATTAGCAGTTAACATTGATTAAATATTTGTAATTCAAAAAATGTTACTTTTAAAATATATGTCAATTTTTGCAACAGAATATTAGTTAATGCTATAATTGGACTCTTAATTTTATTAATTAAAATCAAAACAGTTCATATCATTTTAAGTTAAAACATCAGTTATGTAAATATGATAAAGAATACTTTTATAGATGTATATTGTAGCTTTCTGAATATAAATATTGATAAGTTTGAAATTATCATGGTGGCATTCAATTAATTGTATTTCTGTGTGTAGTACATCCGAATAATCGTATATTATTTTTTCTTCTCCCAAATCTTTTGGACAAGACTATTTTTGTACTCTATTTCACAAAAAAAACAACATTTCCTTTTGTTTGTACTAAATTACAAAATTTTAAAATTCAAATTGCGATAATAGACTAATAATGTTTTCATATAATAAAGAGTTTATTTTGTTAAGATTTTAATGCATTATGTGATGTCAATCATTTTACAATTAAAATCAAAATATAAACATAGATTTTCTCAAAAGTACTAGATTACTTTTTAAAATGTTGTTCTTTTTTTTTTTTAAAAGGAAGGAGTATATTTTAGTGAGCTCTTTCAATAAAAGGCTAATTTTCCCCAAAAAATGAAGATTGATTTTCCAAAACTATTTAAATGACTAGATTGCGTCACATTAATCATATCGATTATTTAAATCAGTAATAGCATAAGGTTTAATTTGCATTGCAAGATACTCATGAGAGATGAATTCTCCTATTTTTATTTCAATTATATTTTTGAATACATTTTCTCAAAGAGTACTGTTTTGTGTTATTCCGTATTTCTCTCTCTTATTTATATTTTATTCATTTTTCAGTCAGTAACAAAATTTGAATAAATTATGGTTTAAGTTTTCAGATTATTTCCAATCAATAATTAACAACAAATCACCACCCAATAAAAATCAGCGAACTGATAAATTTTTGAACAAAAACAAAGCATATATTTTATTAAACAAACCAAACTAAATTCAGACAAAATATCCACCAAAATAAGTCTGATAAATCAGAGAAAATAAGGGGATCACAAGCACTTAATTGAAAAACATACTTAAAAGCAACATAAACAACAAAACATAAAAAACTTAGACTAGAGCTTCAGGGTCAAATCCAATCCAGATGGATCCTCCTCCTCGTCATCGCCAACATTTGCCTCCCCTTTTCCTGAATCACCATTTGCTTTTGCTCCATAAGAAGAAGAATAACCCATATAGTCACGAATTTGGACGTTCAACGCAGAAGAAGAACCCAAATTGTCACGGATTTGGTTCGACACAGAGGAAGAACCAAAGAAGTGCATACGATTTCCTAGGTGGAATGCCGGTGGAGCAGGAGGAGCTATAGGAGTTAGAAAAGTGTTTTGCTGCAGCCTTTGGAAATTCTCCATTGTTTCTGTCCTCATCTGTTCAAAGCATTCCCGATCGTGGTTCCACCTGTTGGCTGGAGAACTTTCGAAACCAAGAGGAGAAGAAGGTGACATAGTTGGCCAGAAGAAAGGATGAGCAGAAGATGGGCCCTTGAATGGCCAGTGGAGAGCAGCAGAAGGAGGACAAGGTAAATTCGCCCAAAACGAGAAATTAGGCCTCTCATTGAAGGGATTCCTATCCAGTGTATGCTCCAGGGACGCCCCAGAACCCCTAAAACCCCCTAAACGGGGTTCGTACGAGGGTAGTAGGTGAGAAAGGGAAGGGTAGGGTTGGAAAGAAGGTGTGGTCGCTCTCCTGTTCGCAGAACGCTCACTTTTGTGGGCATTCTGATGTCCTCCCAAAGCCATTGACGTCGAAAACTTTTTGTCGCAAAAGCTACAGGCAAAAAGTTTCCTAGAGTTATTGGAACTATGTTCTGGCCGTGGTTGGTTAACAAGTACTTGGAGCGGGGGTGTTTGTGTTTCTTCTGGTGGTCCATTCACTAGTTCTTGGACCGGAGGGGTTTGTTTTTCCGGTGGAGATGAAGTATCCACCATTTCATTGCTTTTGTTCTTTGTCTCCACCCCAGAAGAAGAGGCTTGGGAGGAGGTGATGCTGGTTGATGGAGAGGTGGGTTGAGGGAGGTTGATATTTTGTGGTTCCATCTCTACAAAGCAAAATCTAGAGAGGGTTTGAAGAATGGAATTGTGTGAAAATTATTGAAGGGGAGGGGTTCTTTAAATAATGAGAGACTTTAATGCTAAATTTCCGAAATTAGGGAATCAATTTATTTTTTGCATTATCAAATCCAACTTTATTTGGTATTTACCAAAATAATGCTTTACCTGCAAGAAATCAATATATCGCAATTAATTTATATTAATTTTGTAAATCTCGTATTAATTCACCTACTTTTATTCAAGTTTAAGCCTTTATTCTACACACATAATTTAGTACAAGTAATTAAATCTTCATTAGGTTATCACGCAGTTCCTACTTTTCTTTTTGTTTTTCTTATTTTATTTATGATAATTATCATAATTCCTAACTCCATTGTTTTTCAATAAATGGCATATGTACACAAAATGTACTTTAACTTTCATTTCAGAGGAACCCGGATGTAAATTTATTGGTTTATCACATTAGACAACTTATTAATCCACATTTGTTAATGCACTTGTTGGTGTACAGCTATAAAATTATTTTATTAGCGAAAGGATCTTTTGAATTTTTTCAAATACGGGTATAATTTAATTTTATTCGCAGGAAAGTGGTCGATACAATTTCATTCTATCTACTCCATTTCTTTCAATATAAAATATTGTATAATCGAGACCCCTTAGGAGTTAAAGTACTTCTAAATCTAGAATTTCCTCGATCTTAGCTATATTTGTCAAATATTATTAATATTACAGGTTTCTCACATATGCCATTTTCTCTCAACAATCAACACTCTTACTCCATAAGAAAATTATTGTTTCTAATTGATTCTGTATTCAACCTTTTGAGTTATTCAATAAGTCATACTTCTGTTCAAATTATACAGTACAAAGTTTCCACTCAACATAGTTAATTAATTAGGATTATAGTAGTTTTCATACACGCGCATATAGCCGAATTATTTTATTCTTTTATTTATTTTTCTCTTGGCAATATTACAAAATGAATGTATTTGTACTTTTTATATATGTATTATGTTTGTTTAATTTATACTTCGTATACGATAAAACTATTGTTTTACGATCTTTTTTAATTGTGATTATTTGAGTATATGTAAATATATTTTTGTTTGTCATCAACATATATATGCAACTATTTTTATTGTTTTAGTTGTATTTTTTATTTTCTTTGTATTTTTTTCAAATATCTTAAAAGTATTTTCAAAAGCGTAGCAATTTTGGTTCTATTAGTCCTTTCCATATTTCAATTTTAAGTAAAAATAAAAAACATCTGGGTCCGTCATATTTCAATTTTAAGTAAAAATAAAAAACCTCAGGGTCCCAACTCAACGGCCGTTCATGTGCCGCTTTTTAATGTGGAAATGAAATAATAAAATATTATTTGTACCTATAAAATTATGTTAATATTAAGTTGACCAAGTAAAAATATTAACTCAGCATGTTTGACTGCATTCTTGAAATGATACTTGACAATTAATATACAGGACACATGGATTCCATATATTACATATATGATCATTAATCAGTTGTTTGAAATGATGTTCAAGTAGTCTGTTCTTCAATACTTGGTTACATGCTTAAGTCTAGAAAAAGTATTCCATGAGTTTATCTATCTATGGTGTTAAGATGCAATTGTTTTCTTCTACTTGTTTCAAATTAGATGGAATATCCTTTACTTATCGTGCTAGAAAATTCTAGGCATGATACAGCTGGAGGATTAAGAATTTGGTTTTTGGTGATCATCGAAACAAATAATTGGCACTCCATGTTGAGATTTCTGTAGTTGTTTTCTTTTAATCGTTATTTGATCGCTTAAGCATATTTCCTTGTCATTTGTTATAGATCAAGTGTACAAAATGAGAATGCATAACAGAATATGATTTATGTACGTTAAGATAAGAATAATGCTGAAATATATTGAGACCAGAAACATAGAAATGGTAGAAGAAGGGAAGCATGTTATGATCATTGATATTTTGATATCCAGGACTCTTAAGTGTGAATAAGGTTATAAACCAGGTAACTAAAACTCAGAGAAATTGGTTTGAGAAAGTTGTCACTAGAACTTTTTTTTTTTTTTTTTAATCGGCAAAAAATTAAAATTCATTGAACTCACCTGAAATCAAAAAATACAAAGAAGAGCAATTCAAGAGACTTGGACTAGAAAAAAACAACCAATGTAAAAGAAAAGAACACCTCGAGCTCTAAACTAAAACGAAAAACTGAACTACTAAACCAAAACCTTGAGAAACAGAACTAACACCAAACACAAAAACAAGGGCCAACACTCCAAACAAACTGAACTGCACTATAATTGAACTCTTTTTAGAACCAAATAGCCGCACAAGAAATCACCGTTGAAAACAAGCTGAAGGAGCAACTAAATTTTTACTTTAAGGTGTTGCTCAGTTTTAACTGTTATCATCTCTTCATTGAATATACCTCCACTAAAAAGAAAATGTAGCTATTGCATGATTATAGTTACTCATGCATGTAGACGTGCAGTCTATTATATGCAACGGTTTAGGGTTGTGCGTTAACTTTTTTAAACTTCCAAGATTTTCATGTCAATAATCTTATTTGTTCATCTGGATTTCAACATGGTACTTATATTCTTTGTACAGGTTCAACCAATTATTTATTAGCTTCACTGATTAGACATTAAAGTAAGAATTAATTTCTACACTATTTTTTTTTCTGGCTGGCATAATTTAATGTTGTTGTATGCCATTTCATATTGAAAATTTTGTTAAGGTAAAAAAAATTGTGTAGTATATCTAATTATTTATCATGTTTTCCAATCATTAATGATAAGTTCTTTTGACATATGCTATTGGCAATTGTCGCGCCAGAAAAGAAATTGGGAGGGTTTCAATTTAATTAAAATAATTATTCTGAATTTATGCGACAAATCAAAACAATTCATTTAATTTCATAGCCGCTAGTTGGTATTTATTTAAATGAAAAACGATGTACCAACTCATCCCATTTATATTTTTGAAAACAATTGACTAATTATGAATTTCTTTGATTTTGATGACTCCGTTGCTTACGATATAGAAAATTCTAGATTCGGGGACGTGATTAGTGATTGTCGATCGGAAGAACATCCATGGGATCCATGATTGTCAATTCTCTTTGAATTATTTAATATGTTATGATTATTTACAATTTACCATTAATTAATTAAAAAACTAACATTATTAATTAAAGAAAATGAATTAGGTAATTGAAGATCTACATCATTAATTAAAGAATTGGCTTGGAGACAAGGTAAACATGAAAAATAAACTTAAAAATTTAAATAAAAATCCTATTTGAAGTCTACAGATTTTTCCAAGAAGGTTTCAAGATTTTGACAAATTAAGAAGATGCTATGAACTTCTTTCAACATTTTAAAAGAAAAACCTTAATGTTTTTACTATAAACAAACAAATAATTTTAATTATACATTAAAGTCAGTAAAATATTTTTCTCATATTTTTCCTAGAACATGAATACATGAACAAAGGAGAAAAAAATTTATGTTGTATTTTTTGGATTTTTCATGTAATTATTACACAATAAAACCTATTGTACATAATATGATTGTCACAGAAGCAGTGTTTAAAAATAATTACTTTTAGATTTGAAATTTATAAACTTTCTAGTGGTAACTGTTGTGTTTGATAAAATTTGAAAAAGAATAGGAAAACGAACAACAATTATAAAAATAATTCACGATTACTGATTAATTAATAACGAACAAAATATAAATCAAAAAATTATGAAAACATTATTGGGACCTCTATATAGTAGAAGGAGTCTAAGAAAATAAACAGATCAATTTTTGACATTGTATGAATTTAAGGAGGAAACAAGCTTAGAATAACAATATAAATGCAAATACAAGAAATAACTTGAACCGTATTGAATTATACCTTGAATGCGAGTAACGTTACGGAGACTAGGAGCTCTCCTTTACAAATTTTCGGGCTTTCAAGTTAATCAAGGGTTGCCTCTTCAATTGAAAGTGTATAAACATATAAACTAGAATTAATAAACTAAAAGAATTTGAAGAGAGCGAGTATTTTGGTCAAAGAGAAGGAATAAAAATACTCAAACTGAGAATTGAGGTGTGGAAAAGGCGTGTTTTTGGTCGTAAGAATATTTGGTATTTATAGGAGAGTTGAGTCAAAATAACATTTAGGGGTAAAAATAAAATAAAAAATACAAAAAAATCAATGCTGGAACCGCCTAGGGCTGCCTAGAGCTGAACCAGGTCCAGTTCGCTGCCTAGAGCTGAATCAGGTCCAGTTCGCACCGATCTGAGTGAGATCGGAAGGGCCAAACCGGCCCTTTTTATTTTTCTGCCCGCCCTCCCCAAAACGATGTCGCTTTAGAGACTTTGCTGTCAAATGCACTGCGCGCATGGCGCATTCCTTATTTTCCCCTTCTCAAATTTTGCAGCGTGCAAAGCTGGGACGCGCGACGTCCAGGTCGCAATTTGGGCCTTGTTGCCCCTGGGCCAAGCACTTGGTGGTTAAATACATGGGGTAACCCTAAGGCACGACTTATATTGTATTCATGCACTAGAAATAGATGCGTAGAAGAACCCCTCCTTCGTGGCTTGATACCTTATATAAGATTACAAGGATAGTGAGAGCTTGTGTTCTGCAATCCGTGTTTGCACCACATATACTGTTTTAATTTGTCTCTTCACGATGCTTGGCAGACTTCTCATAACATGTTTCAAATTGATTAACAAGTTTGTAATTATTGCTTTCATATTTATTTTTTTTATCGGCAAAATTTCTATTACTACTAACCTAACTCTCACTCAATTCTCATCTCATAGATTTAATCCATAGACCTCAAAGTCATAACGGTTTTTATCACTCGACATATCTCACAACTTTAATGCTTTTATATCTGCTTGCTATAAAACTTAGTGTTCACTCTCAACAATTCATATTATGGAAATTTGCTTTAGGGCGGCCGTTAGGGTTTTTCCATGTTGAGCTGCTTGATAATTTTGCATCTTTCTATGATAGTTTGCTGATCGATTTGCGTATTATATGTTAATTTGTGGTTTTAGATTAGATTGTGGTTTTGCAACATTTGCAATGAATTTTAAGTGACCGCCATTGGCAATTGAATTCCGTCGCAGTGGCCAGTTAGCTACAGAAGTGGATCGTTGATCACTCTGAAATTATTGTCATTAATAGCCACTTTTGTTAGAGAAATATCCCATGAATCAAAACCGTTAAAGCAATGGTTGTCTACCTTTACAATCTCTTCTGTCAAATAAAATTAATTGAATTTGAGAGCAGATAAATATTTGAGCGAAGACAAAGCATAAATTTAATCAAATGACCATATTAGATTGAAACAAAAATCTGACAAAATAAAAGTAACAAATTACTGAAACATAACATAATAATTTAAAAAACGAAAACAAGAAAAAGAAACGACATAGCAATGATACGAAAACAGCAAATCCCAAGAATGATGGACAAGTCGAAGCTAATCAAAGCTTAAGACTTAGATCGCATCCATCTCCGTTCTCCTCATTCTCCTCATCCTCCTCATCCTCCTCATCTTCCTCGTCTTCCTCCTCTTCCTCCTCTTCTTCCTCATCTTCGTCCTCATCTTCGTCAGACATGAAAGAAGTACCACCAAATTCATAGTTTCCATTTGCCATGTCCAAACCGTCAATAGCTGGATCAGTCGATGGCTGGATACATCCCAGTGGGTGCATCACCCCCATAATCAGCTTGTCATCGGGCTTGGGAACCAGATCCAACCATCTCATTTGGTTCTCCAAACTGTATGGAGAAGAGGCTGATGACAGGCACAGCCACTCGTAAGGAGATTGGAATGAACCCACGCATGGCAATGGGAAAAGAGCACGACCATAGTCGGTCATGGGCTTCTTTCCTTTCCCTGAATCGAGGGATCCGTCGCTTGGATCCGATTCCCTCGCTGGAAAGTGATGGAAGTGGTTGATGCAAACATGCTCACTTCTGTGAGCTTTGAAGTATCCTGCCAAAGCCGGGGAAGTCGCAAGTTGTTGGTACCGATCTTTGCAATAATGACAACTCAAAAATCTCTCCGACCAGGCTAACTCGGGTGGTTTTACAACCGAGTTGTTGACATCGGTAGGTGAGCCTACCGGGGGTGATTTTTCACCCCCATCATTGGCCTCCTCTTGTGGCCTCATGAAGGAAGGAGGAGATGGAGTATCCTCCACCTTCTGGTCTACCTGCATTATATCTTCGACGGAAGAAGAGTTGGAGTTGGTATTTTGGGAACTCATTATTATAGAACACACAACTCTGAAGGTTTGAAGAAGGAATGATGTGGAGACTGAAGGAAGATTGTGTCTCCTTAAATAGGCAGGACTTTGGTGCTCATTCTCATAAGATAGGTATCAATTTTATCAATGTAATTATATTTTAAAAGTCAACTATTACTTTATTGTGTATTTGGATTTATATTGATTCAATGTAATAAAGATGAAATTTAATTACAAAAATAATTTAATTTTCTAAATCTCGTATTAATTTATTTTCCTTTCTTTACTGGTGACACCTAATTTTCACGACTTTAATGGGATATTACTGTTTTACTATTCTTGTTCTTTTTGTTATATTATTTGTTTTCGACAACACCTAGATACACTAGATATAAACATGCTGCATATTTTAATATTTCTGTGGTAGGGCCCTATAGGCATATTTGTTATTTATATTTATTAGTAAATTTTTGCGTAATAATCCTGTAATAAAGTGCATTCGACTTATTTGGTAAAAAACATAATATTAATTTGATGAAAAGAAAAAAAATGGAGAATTTAACCAACCGCTAAAGTAATATAAATTAAACAGCTGTCTTGGTAGAATAAAGTTCAACAACCCATTGCATGCATTACTTTTGTGGTGAAGTTCTTCTTTTATTAATAATTTTTATTATCTATAGTATTGTTTTGAACTTTGAAAAGCTAAATCCACAATTACGTAATTTCAATGTAGAAACACTCGTATTGTGAATAATCAAAAGCATGTAATAAGACATATCAGAATGAATTCAATTAAAATCAAAATATCAGATCTTCAACTAGATACATACACAAACAATTTTGACAAAAACTATATTAGTTCCATGCTATATCGATCAGTGATTACCAATTTCTTTTTGCGGTATGTGTCTGTGTGTTGTACATGCTTGAATATAACGAATTTATAGATATAAGTAACGTTTGATAAAATTCTTACCATATATATTATTTAAAACTGATCTTTTATGTATGTGTTTACACATAGTAAGGATTATTTTATTGTTTTACTTTTTATTTTGATAATATATTTATGTATATCAATCATATATGTTATTTAATTTATGTAAGATAAACCATATTGCCTTGATTTTTTTTTCTTAATTTTAATTGTTTTAGTATGTGCACATATATTTATCTATGTCTTACACAAATACAACTTTTATTTATTATTTTTCGGTGTAATTTTTTACAAATATTTTCATAGGGTGTTTACTGTTTTGGTTATACTGATTCTTTCCGTATTTCGATGTTAAGTCCAAGGGTGAACCATCTAAAATTAAAAAAAAAATATATTTGTATTTAAATAATAACTTTTAATAACTATAATATAAAATTTTAAGTTAACCTAGGAGAGTCAACTTTATGTTTGAATGGGCACTTGCCAATTAATATATAATAATAAATCAATTAATCTATTCTTATATATTGTTTCAGAAGACACATTTCCCTTTAATTATAATCTTATTTTTCAAATATTATTTCATATTTAGTTATTGCAACTAAACAAATCATCTCACTTCTCTAATTATCGTAATCGAAAGTCAATCAATAATCATTACTAAAAATATAAATGTGACGGCCCCAAAATCTCATATCGACTCAGGGCTCCGTCAAAGGGAAAATATAAAGATAATGTCACATTCATTCGGAGCATAAATAAAATTAAACGAAAATAGTAGCAAGTTATTACAACCCAAAATATTACATGTTTAGTGGAAGTTAAGTTATTTAATTTCTAAATTACAGTCTATAACATATCAACTTCCGAACATCTTCATTCCTTAGTGGCCACCCATAGGGTCAACATAAGCTTAGTAATCAATCATCTTTGTTTTCCCCATGTCAGAGGGTTCAGCCTTTGTATCATGCTCTACAAGACACTAAGTTCAACAAGGATAAGCGATTTACGCTCAGCAAGTATATAAACAAATCAGAAGAGCAAAACTGGAATGTTAATAGAGGTTCAATTATGTTTGTGAGGCTCGGTGAAACAATACCAATGCCTCAAAAATCTTTGAAGAACTTTGAGGATTACTGATGATAAACAACGTATAACGCTCCCCGAAGACAGACAGGTATCCACCTGTGTATATCTTTCTCAAAATATCCATCGGGGGCTAAACCTGTTAGATCTGCTAACCATACGGTATGCAGTTGGCCTAACTGTAACCGTATAATCCCTCAGTGTGTGAATGTACGTAGTCACTTATAATTCCTCTAGGTCAGGTGACAGAACAAATCAATACCTTTCCTTTCCTTTAGTCAACCATGTGGCATAACCCATTTTAGGGACATATCATTCTCATTTGTTTGTACGGATATAGCATTAAAAAATACTGATGACTCAAAGTTCAGTTATATCCATGCACATTTATTCATATCATGCTAGCGGAATTTAGAGCATATCATTCATAAGAGAAATTAAAATATCTGAATCACAGCCTTGTACACATATCGAATCAAAATATAATGTGTTAAATTCAAATAAGCATAAGATTGAATATATATTTGCCTCGGTCTTATGCATAAAGTCAATTTCAATTCACTCTTGAGTGAGACACTCTGTAAAATATGCGTATAACATGCGAAATTTATTTCATTGATTAAGTTATGAGAAAATGCACATGTGATATCCGAAAACTTTTATTGTCGTAACTTGCTAACTGAACTGATGAGTTTTAAAAATAATTAATAAAAGCTTCTTAATAAAATAGAAGAAATAATACTTTATACCTTTGAGGCAAACTGCGTATAAAAGTGGATATCAGTGGACAATTTACTCGTCAGGAGATGACTGGTCATCAGGAGATAAATTACCTGTCAGGGGATGACTAGTCATCAGTGAACAACTTCACCCGTCAGGGGATGTCTTACCCGTCAGAGGATGTTTCACCCGTCAGGGGATGTCCCTCCACCAACAGGGGGGTGGTCTTCGACTAGGCATGATCTTTGACTATCAGGGGATGGTCCTCGGTTATCAAGGGATGGTCCTTGGTTATCAGGGGATGACCGTTGATCATCAGGGGATGAGTTGTTCATCGCCAGGCTCGTCGGGTGATATTTTTGTTTAGTGTCAAACTTAATAATTCATCGTTGAACTCATCAATGGATAGTCGTTTAGTGCCAAACTCCTCGGTGGGTAGTTTGTTAAGCGCCAAACTCAGTTGCATATCGCCAAACTCTTCGGGGACTAATATCTTTAGTCATCAAAGACTAACATATTTTGCCCCATCAGAGAGTAATAGATTAATCATTGGAGACTAACAACATTTTCCTTCATCGGGGACTAACAAAATTTGTATCCTCGGAGACTAGTATTTTGTATTATCGAAAACTAATATTTTTAGCCCATCAGAGACTAATTTCATTCTATTGGAGACTAACCTTTATACTATCAAAGACTAACATCATGTTGTCAGAGACTAATTTAAAACTTGTCTCAGATATAGTGGTGCTTTCTTCACTCCTCTATGGGTGATGTTCTAAACAGATAACCTTACACAAATCAACGCTTATCATCCTTTTTGTAGTGTAAAACATTTCTTATGGTCTACTAGAATTCATAAACACTGCTAGACTTCAAGAACTCTGGTTGACAGGGCTCAAGCATGGTGTTTTTAGCTATTGATGTAAAGAAATATTTGAAATATAATGGTTTGTCTATATTTGGTACTCTCATCTTGAATGACTTTTTGAAATAAATGACATTAACTCCAGGTGTTAAAAGTATGCATTAAGTCATACTTTTGAAAGTGAATAAATAAGGTTCTTTTACAAACGTGACATATATAACAGAACAAAATATTGTAAAAACAGAGCAGAACATTAACGTAGTGCTCTTACCTCTTTGGCTGCAACGAAAGAGTTGAAAGCTTGGGTTGTTCTTCGAAAAAGACAGTTGTTCTAAAAGTGAACCTGAATTTGGTAGTAGACTGTATAAAAAATTTATAAAAGTGGGGTAGGGTTGTACTCTAAATAATATATTTATATCACTGTGCGAGCAACAAGAGCTATTGGATCATCATTTGAGATTTGATTTCAGTCGTTGGTTGGAAAATGCAATAACGAGCTTTAGAATGAAATGATTGGTTTGAAAGGCCGGTGTTACGGCTACTAAAGATCAGTCAGTCATCTATTATAACCAACAATCTAGTGTACTGTTGGAGACTATATACACTTGACGGGTCACGTGCATAACTCAGAAATAATATAATTATATCACTTGCCTCACTGCAGTCTTTGGTTCAAAATGGATAGTGTAGCTCATACTCGTGTGCTTCCTTCTCACGTGAAAATCATTATACTCCCTCTTGATACAACTTGAATAAAATAATCAAGTAAAATTTGAGCTCAAAATACATTTAAAATCTTTTGGACATCACATTGCCATTGAACTTTTATTTAAGATATGAATTCATTATTCATACAAAAAAAAATGAAATTAAACCTTCATACACAAAATGAATTAATCATATAACAAAACTCATTTTATTTATCAAATTCTCACAATAAAACATTTTAAAAATAATTTAAATCTTTCAAAATTAAATCACCACAACAAAAAAGAATAAAAGAATAAAATATTAAGAAGATAATCAATAATTAATTAATAAAATAAAAAATAATTTCTACAACAACTTATAGAAAAAATGGCCAGTTATATTATTACAATAAAAGTGCTAAATTAAAAGGCAAAAAATAAATTTATCAAATTTTAGAATTAATAAATTATTTTAAATTAATATAAAGTAAAATATAATTAGCACTAGGCCAGTAGGCCATGGTTATTATTTCATTTAAGGTAATTAAATAAGTGTTGGGAGATAATTTGACTTTTGGTGTTTGGACAAGTTTTTTATTAATCAATTGATACCCGAACTAAAAAACTTAACAAATTCTTAGCTAAATTAACAAATATTAACATTTTATTAAACATTAGGGTTCGTCTAATTTTAGCTAGGTTCACTAAAAAAGGAGCTTTTGGCGACGGCACATCGAGTCGCAATTAAGTTCAAGGCATCGCAATTGACGTGGATATTGAATTGTGGATGCTATCGCAGTCGTAATTATTAATACGTGTCGATACCCATCTGATAAAAATATATCTACGGTTTTTACCCACGACGTTAGCATAAAAGCCGCCGAGATTTGGTAATTTTGGAATAATCCGAAAATTATTTTTTGAAATAAACAAATAAAGGAGAAGTAAATAATTGCGACAGTTAGCCATCGATATTACTGAAAACAATTTGGTGCAAATAACCCCCGAACTAAAAATGTAGTTTTGTTAATTACGAAGCCGGCCGTCTCAAATAGCTTAATCCGTTGATATTACTAAATATTCTTTTTAGTATATATTTTGAAATATATACAAAACGATGACAACATCTGATAATGACAACATAAATGATACGTATGAAAGTGCTATAATTAAAAATAAAAATCCTATTCCATGTGATCATCATCATCACAGTCATCATCATCCCGAACACGTCTCTCATCATCGTACTCATGTCGCTCGTCCGCAAGATGATCTATATCTTGTTTGACAAAAAATATTGTTAGTCATACATTTGTATATTGTTGCCAAATATAATTCAATAAGCACCTATAAACAAGTAGGTATTAAGAGTTGTTTTTCACTTTTTGTGTTATTTTCTTCTTTTTTTAAAAGTATAATAGTTAATTTTACATTTTATATAATTAAGCGAACGCCAGGACTCGGAATCAAATTCCGTCAGGTCTAATGCAAGCAAGGAAACTAAAAGGTACTTTATGTCAAGTTTCACACCATTCAGGTACTGTTTGACTTGTTTTCTACTTTTTACTTATTATTTCTCAAATTTAAGAGCTCATTTTACAGTTTCTATCGCTATGTACAGACCAGGACTCGAAATCAAGTCCCATCGAGTCTAACGCAAGCAAGAAATGTAAAAGGTGCTCCATGCTAAGTTTGGTACCATTTAGAAACCGTTTTGACCTATTTTCAATTTCTTAATCTATTTTCATGTGTTTTAATATCACTTTTAATCAAAATGTAAGAGACGTGTTCAAACCATGGACAGCGGCTTAAGTGAGAGAACAGCATACGATGACCGTCTCAATCAGGGACAATTCAAGTTTCACTTCTAATGAGTGAAACTTGAACGAGTTTCTGAGGTCTCTAATCTATTTGATGCATGCACGAGTAGTTTGCACATAATCTTTTGTTTCAATTTTAGTTTTATTTTTGGGCTAACATTTGTATGAAGCAATGCTCATCTGTAAGAGAACTAAGCGTCATATTTGTTATGGAATCTTATTGCAGGCCCTAGACAGGCTTGGATTCTAAGAAAAAAGAGAGGCCAATACTTGTTTTATTAGGTAAAGAACATGAATCTATTAATAATAATCATATATCCCGTAGGCAAGGCTAGTCATGCATGTCATGTTAATTAATTATGCAATCCTTAATCTTTAACAAAACTTATGAATTCCTTAAATTTCATCATCATATCATTGTCATCATTTAAACTCTAATCCAATTTCATTAAAAGGCTAAGAAATTCAGTAGATTATTAACTAATATAGCTACAAGAACTAGGTGCTACAGGTAAATAAACTATAATTCAGAAAAGCTAGCTACAAGAATATTATTAACTACTATACCTACTATACAACTAAAAGTCACCCTCAGTTAAACCATAAATATATGCAAATTAACTAAAATTCAGAAACAAGAAATTAAATGATCACAGTGGCTGATTCATATTGGAGTTGGCCATTTTATAGCTCTCAACTTAAGTAAGTTGGTTTTGTCTATAAGGTTTAGAAAATCTCAGTCAACATTCTATTGTCTGTTATGTTAGAAATTTTATTGAACCAAAATATTGGGTTCACACCATTGTTTGTACCGGGATTCCTAGTAACGTCTTGACAAGTTCATATTATATATATGGCAGTGCATGCATGACGCATGCTCAATGAAAACAAGAAATTAGTAACAATATAAAGTTGTGGGTTAAGTACCCTTAGTGATTTAGAAGTCAAGGAGTCAAATCTCGTTAGTGAGAATTAAGTAAGGTGATCATTGAGGTATTGTAGGAGGCAATAAATTACCATCGGTCGTAAGCTCTATAGGGTTAAAAATCTCAGTCAACCTATTGTTATCTGTTGGATTAAACATTTCTCAACGTAACCATCAAATGAAATTATCAAGTAAATGAAAAGATAATGGAAGTATCTATATATATTTTTGTCTCCATAATATTTTTAACGAAAACGGAAAGATTGGCACTTGCAATT
Organism: Centella asiatica; assembly: GCA_014636745.2. NCBI lineage: Eukaryota > Viridiplantae > Streptophyta > Magnoliopsida > Apiales > Apiaceae > Centella > Centella asiatica. The sequence continues at coordinate 17,925,249 of CM025782.1, forward strand.
TGTCAACTAAATATCAATCTTACACATAATACAATAAAATACAAAAATAAAATACATTAAGAACTATAAACTACTGTACATTCTTTCCCTCTTCGGACTACAGGAAAAGAATTTCTGACAAAATAAATACACATCTATGAAGTTTTTATAAACCATTTAATAACAATTAATATGACTCGCAATACTTATTGTCTTGGCCATAGTATTTTATTCTTAAATGTAGTGTCATCTTTTATCTAGTATTCTTTTGAAACCTAGAAAACATTGCCTTAGAGTTTAAAAATAATAATAATAAAATAAAAGACAGAACAGTTATCATTTTTCATTTTATGAAGAAAATATCTTTCTTGTTGGACTCTTTCAATTTGTAATACACCACCGGTCCATTACAAAGAGAAACAAAGAGAGAGAGCGATGACAGTACCTGGTGGTCGTGGTGAATCGCTGTGGAGGTGTTGCGATGAGAAACAAAGAGAAGCACAGACAGAGTACGGACAGTGGTGGTGGTAGAGGAATTCCAGCGGTGGCGATGGTGGTGGAATCAGCCGCTATCACCATTGGGAAAGAAATCGACGGCAACAAAGAAGATGATTACGATTTTAACATTGAAGATGATCAAATGCGAGGAGAAAAAGTAAATTTACGATTTTAACATTATTACCTTAATATCGACGGTCAGTACCCTTATTATTATTATTATTATTTTATTTTATTAAATTAAAATAAAATATACGTCAAACCTAAGATAATAAATTATACATCAAAGATTAATATCGACACCTACATACCTAATAGGCAGTTGATTTTAATAATGGAGGTGAAATTAAAAATGTTTTAATTTTGGTGAAATTATTTTGCTTCCCTCGAGAATTAATAACGACGGTTAGCAGTCGAGTTTAAGAAAACAAGTTGTCGACAATAACTTATAAAAAATTAATCGATTAAATGATTTTTCTATTTTTTATTAACTTAAAAAAGATTACAAAAACTAATAATGTTTTTCCACAAGAAATATTGACGGATTTCGAACTTATATCAACAGCTATCCTTCGATATAAATAATAGACGCCAAATTTTATCAGTCGCACCGGTTATAAATGTAAATAGCGACTATGGTTATATTGGCTGGAGAGAGCTGTCGATATTGATGCGGTCACAATATGCTCTTTGTTTTATAGCGCTGAACTTAAGTTGGGTACATAGAAAGTAGTAATGTAGTACTTAAAAGGGATAAAATAATTAATTTAATGCATATACTAGAATAATATTTCTGTATTAATAACCCACTAAAACAAATTACCAATTGTATTGATTGTTTATTCCATCTAATACATTTGAATCATGTAAGCAAGAGAATCATAAAAAAACCTACATTGCGTTTGAATAGATGGAATGAAATGAATTGCTAAAAAAAATAAAAATGAAAAATAATGATTACAAAAAATATAAGGAAAGTATGAAAATAAAAAAAAATAGTAAATTGTTTATAAAATTTTGGGTGTAACATTTAGGAGGGTGAATATAAAAATAAAAATAAATTAATAGAAAAAAAATGAAGCACATAAATAATTTAACAAATAATATAAAATTCATTATATTCTCGTTTAATTCTATTTAATCAACCAAAAACATCATAATTATACATGGTAGAAATCACAAAGTCAAAACGTAGAAGAACCAGCACATTATGGACTTTTCTAAATTTTTAAAATGATTGCATTTTCTCATAAAATTCTATCGCAAATTTTTTTTTGCCCTTTTATCTCTTTCTTCGTTTGCCTTTTCGTTTTTCAGTTACATCATTAATCTTTCTGTAACTTAGTTATTAACGACTGAAATAAGTAAAAAAAATTTCAAATTCACAGTCTCTTCTGTAAGGTTGTTTCCAGTTAACGAATTACATATCACACGTACTAAATTACCTCGATATAATCAGAAACTGGATTTAGTTTTGAATGAAAAGCAAGCACAAATATCATTCATATTTCATAACCAACTTTCATAAAAACAAATATCTGTTTGCCCACCCAACCCAACCCTACCCCACAAAAAACCAAAAAAAAAGCCAAACAACGAAAAACAAAGACAAACATAGTAATAATCCTAGAACATGATAACAAGTTAAATCAAATTAAAGCCCCAGACGCAGATCAGGTCCAGCTGGGTTCTCTTTGTCTTCATCAACGAGGCTGATCTCTCCAGCACTAGGACCTACTTCTATTGAAGAAGAAGCAGTAGCAAAGAAATCATGCATTTCATTTTCCACCTCAACCACAGGAGGATTTAAAGTAGGCTCGGGTGGCGAAACTTCCACTTGTTCCAACTGTTCCAAACTTTCGTAGAACTCGGGAACCCGACCCGACCACTTGATCTGATTCTCAACACGGTAAGGGGAAGAGGCGGACGACAAGGACAGCCACCTGTAAGGATTATAAGAAAATGACGACATACCTGGCCCTAACATGGGCCCCACGGATCCTTTTAAAACGCATCCATGCGATGGAAGTTGATGGGAGTTGTTGGGATGAGAATGAAAATGGGGCGTGCTTTTGGATTTGTTTTGAGCACGCTCTTTTGTGTGGGCATTCTGATGCCCACCAAGTGCCCAGTAAGTAGAAAACTTTTGCTTGCAGTAACTGCAAGCATAAACTTTCTTGACAGGGTCTGACTTTGAATGTTGGTTGTCTTGAGAAGGGGGTTTTCCCAACTCTCGATCGAGTCGTTCGAGGATGTTGTCTAGGATTTGCATTAAGGTAATTGTTTTGGGAGGTTTATTTCCCTCAGAAGATTTGGATGGAGAATGGGAGTTGAAATTTTCTGGATTCATTTCTACGGAACAGGCTATATCTTTTAGGGCTTGAAGACTCGATGAATAATGTGTTTCCTTATATACTGAGGGAGTTTAACACTCATTCTCTCACAATAGGAAATGATTCAATTATTTCGAAACGGTCAAATTTCAATTTATTGGGCATCTATATAATATTCCATCCTTTCCATAAACAAAAAGAAAATTACATTCCTAGTTTTACATAATTTGCACAATTATTTTTATTTTAATGCTATACATTTGCATAATTTTTTTTAATTTTTATGTTATATATTCTAAAATTCGTTATTATAATCTTATTATTAAATAAACCATTATAACAAATTTTATGGAAAAAAAACTTATGCTTTGAACATGTAAAGGCTCAATTAAGCATGTAATATTATTATTCGTCATTAAATTTAGATATAATTTTTTTTGTGGAACGGAAGAATATTCCTCTGCAGGCAATAAATCAATAAATGTGATTACGAAAATATTGTAATTTTGTAAATCTTGTATTAATTTCTCCAGCTTTCATTTGGTTTAATTTCAAAATATTGTGCGTAAGCTGTTTTATGCCTTTACTTGTTATTCAAAATATTATTATTCTTCTCCTTTACGCTCATAATTCGTTTTTAATAATATCTACTCGGTATATTTTATGAATTCATTCTTTTCGGTTAATACTGACGACTGTGGTCAGTGTAAACAAAACTAGTGTTTTCGTTATTAGAGGCTCAATAATAATATTTTTATGTTATTTTTGTTAATCACCTAATTAAGCATCGGGATATGAGTAACACTTTGCATAGCAAACATTGCAAGTTCAAACCCCTTCTTGTTGCTAGAAAACTATAATCATTAATAGTATAAAAATAAGAATAATTATTTTCTATTGTAAGGTACACTCTACTCATTTTCATATAACAAAAATATGCTCCGTACTCAAAATAATTTCTAAATTGTTATAGTAGCATGCATTTTTATGTGAGATTTAGTATATATTTTATATTTAAAATAATTTAAATTTTTTATAATATTAATCTTAATCCATTATACTTTATTCTATAAATTTTATTAGATAAAGTTGCATTTTTATACGTACAAAATTAATCAAAAGTGTGTACAAAAAATAAACTCAGACATTATTCAATGATCGAGAGAGTACTATTATTATTTTGAAAACGTAACACCAATACAAATTCATCGACTAACATTATATTAATATCATGAAGAAGAACACAATATTTTGGACATTTTGTAAATCAACCTTACAGGTATTCAATAAATTAGATAAATATATATGGTATTTAAGACATAGGTTAAAGTTGCATATTTATTGAGGAGATCTAAAGTGCATTAATTGCACCACTTTCAAATTTACCTTTTTTCGTTTTTAAATGAAATGGCAAAATACGTAAATTAATAATTACATCGAGAAACATTACGGAGTACCTATTTAGATTTGGAAGCCTTTTAATGAAATCAATTATTTAATCATATTTTGGCCGGTTAAAGATTTGTTACAAAATACCATAAGGTTAATTTTTTCCTGAAACTGTATTAAGTGTTTTATCGTATTCATATTCTTACTGTATTTAACTAGATGCATGTAATAATTAGACGGTTCAAAATGAAAGAAAATTCAACTTGTATCAAATCTTAAACTAGATGTACTGATATACCGTAGGTAATACTATAAGATTAAAGGGTTAAAAACTTTTTAAGTAACTATATTAGTGCTATTTTGCTACCATCTATTTTTTATTATTGCTTTTCTGGAAGAAAAAAAACTAGTGTGCTAAGCTGTAAATCATTTTAATAAAATATTTTTATTTAAACTACAGAATTACAAACAAGATTTTAGTATATAACATAATGATAATCACAAATGATACACAAAATATGACATAATTTTTTTTCTTTTTCTTTTTGTAATTAAAGTAGTCAATTTACTATTTGAATTGCTCAGGGTATCTAAAAATATTAGTAGTGTGTTAAGCCGGAGAGAGTTTAGCCACTACAATGATAAATTCTGGTGTATTATCTAATATGATTTTTGTTTTTATAAATCTGAAAAAACGGAATTTCAGTAAAAGTACAAGAGGAAATTGTCCAAAAGAATTGAACATGGAAGACACAAATACATCAAAAAATTAAACTCCAAATAGAAAATTAGTAGCATTGCCTAACAAGCCAACTGGCCAAGTAAACTCAAAACCACAGTAATGCTACTGGCCCCTACCATGCTGTTATAAAAACCTTGTGAAGTTCCTCCTCTTTTTTGTTCAATAACACATTCCTCCTATATGGCTGCAAAAGCCCTCTAAAACACCAACTGCAATGAACATAACAAACAAACCTGCCCACAAACACACAAAACAACCCCACTTTCTGCAAGCTAACCGCCCTATTGCCACGAATGCTTCTGCGAACGAATCCATCAAACAAAAACAACATAACAAAAGTTATTAAATCAAGGACATACTTGTCCTAGTTGTTACAAAATCAGAGTTTAAATCTCACGGAGGAAAAATATTGTGCACATAAGTACGTTACATACTAGTCTAAACTTTTGGACTCATTGCTCCTCCTTCTCCTTTAATATAATACCCACAAAATAGTTACCAGAGACTCAATGCTCATACCTTTTTGTCTTTTCTCTATTTGACGGCTTGGCTTTCATACTATATCCTGTAAAATACTAAAATCAACAAAAATGAGCGATTTACGCTCAGTAAGTATATAAACATATGTGATAGGCTTGAAAGCTAAAAATGGTTCATAACTATTTGTGAGGTCCGATGGAAATCAAGATCGCGACCTCGAGAAGCTTGAAGATTAACTTTGAGGGCTCTTGATGATATTCGAGAACATAAAGACAGAACTAAACATGTAAATGTCTTACTAAACTTATCTACATGGGGTACATACCATTTGCATCTTCTACCGTATTACTGCAGTTAGCCGAGCTATAATAGCATTGTCTTTAGCTTGTGAACGTACATAGTCACTGCAAATTAGTCTAAATCTGTATATATTGTTCAGGTGACTAAACAAATGAGTATCATCCTCTTTTCTAGCCAACCATGTGACATTACCTAGATAAAATCTCAACAGTTATACAAATATAATTTACAAGAAACAACCGATAATTCAAAGTTAAATTATATCGGTACACGTACAATTATAATTATGTTAGCACAAACTAAATCATAGCATACATATATATATATGTGAAAACAATTAAACAAAGTAAATCATGATAACTTGTGCATACCGAAACAAGGATCATGTGTATTACTGAAATAAAAAATGAGTCAATATATAATTGCCTTAGTTTACACTCTTTACACAACAATTAATCTCTGAATGCTATCGACCTTGTACGCTTATGATACTTCTGTTATGCACAATATACAATGTGCAACAATTTAATTAATATGGATCATGTTAGTGCAATATAAACACAAGTGTTTGTAGAAGGGGGGGATGAATACAAATACCTGAAACTTTTCGCTCTTTTTAAACTTAGAAGTGCTTACTGGAAAATAGTTGTAACAAACAGAAAAACTATAAGAAATGAACACACAGATTCAAGTTAAAATAATTATATTAAAACTTGAGGTTTTTCTGGAAATCTGTATAATCACAAATGTGATTTACAGTTACAAATTCTGTGAATAAAGTTCACAGCTTCTCACACATACTACCTTCTAATTTTCTTTGAAATATCTCTCTCAAGATCTATTACAAAGCTTCTCTCAAGTGTTCGTGTGCTTCAGCGTTTGTTTGATCTGTTGGATAGATTCAATCTCTGTGTATTTGTAATGAGAGCTCTGTTGTTTTATATGATAAATCAGTAGGATGAAATCACGTGCTTGAGATGTGCTGCTCTTCTCAACTTAGTCGCAAGTATGTCACATCGAAACTTTATGTGTCAGACTGCTACATGCTTTGTTGCTACTTTTCTTCCCCTGATGTGTGTGTATTTAATGTGTGAGAGTTCTCATTAGACCATGAACAAACTTCAAGAAATATCTTTCCAGTTGATATTTCTTGCTTCTGTAACACGTTATGTTGATTTCCGTGTAAGAACTGATGACGGGAGTATGCTGTCACAACGATCCACTGACTGCCAGCCCTGACAGACTTTGATCAGTGCTTCTGGATCCCCTGATGCTTATTGACTAGATCAGGGCTTCAACCTTCACTTGAGTTATACTCAGTGCTTCTTGATCCTGATGGTTATAGCTAACGGCATACACTGATGGCTTCCACTGATGTCATGTTGGTCATTCTCCCTGACGGGTTACCCTGATGGGTTTGCCTGACACTGACATGTCCTGAAGTGTTTCACTGACGGATTGGTCTGCCCTCGTCATACCCTAACAGGTTCCCCTGATGGGTTCCCCCGATGGGTTCCCCCTGATGGGTTCCCCCGATGGATGCAAAATTTGTGGATGCAAAATTTGTGCTGATCTTAAGGTTTATAAAATACCTCAAGTATTTACAGTTGAACAATTTATTACATAATCATCATCATCATCATTTATCTCTAACAAGCTCCCCCTATTTATGTTTATAAATTTGATAACCATAAATCCCTAGATGCACTGATGATGATGTCAAAACCAATACTAAATACATGAACGAATTTTGAATGAATTAATAAAAGAATTTCTGTACAAGTATAACCTACATCTATTACAAAAAGAATGTTGTATTTAGACATCAGAATCCCTTTTCCTTTTTGCTGAGACAAAGGGCAATGGATGACTTGATTCAATAGGTTGACAGTCACTTCCAAGGCCTTGTCTTCTTTGTTCTGGGTTTTGATCAGGAATTCTGAGTCTGTTGTCTACTGCTCCTGTCTCCAGCTGCTTTAGTTCCTTCTGAAGAAGCTTTCTGAAGTTGACTATGTTGACATTTCTACTTGATTCCAAAGCTTCAAGGACAGTCTTGATTTCTTGAATGTTGGCTGCAGCAAGTTGTGACCAGTAAAAGGCAATTATCTCCCCCTTTTTATTTTTGAATTGTACTCCCATGGGGCTGGTGATCATTTTGGGATAGACTTTGAATCCCTTTACTGGTGGCACATCCCTTACTGTAGTGTTCCTATCATCAGCTCTGATTTCTTCGATCTCTTTCAGTACTCTTTGAATCAGCAAGACTCTGAATTTGATGACATGTTCGTTCTTATGATTTGCAATTTGACTCAGAACATGCATCGCTTCCTCCAAGCTTAGGCCATCAACTTCTTTAATCCTTATACTCTTCTCCTGCCCATCAGTGGATTTATAAAATAGCTTTAGTGGACTTTCCAATGCTGTGGGCAAGCTCCTTTCATTGTTGATGGCACTCCTCAGCCTGTCGATTATCCCCCTTAAGTCTTTATTAGCCTGTGAGGATCTTGGAATTAGGTTTAGAACCAGTCCTAATTGCTCATCATCCATTCTCCTCAACCAGTCCATTGCCACATTGAATTCTGACCCATTCTTTAATTGAACTGTAATTAACTGATCCCTTCTATTGTTGAACCTGACATCTATGCTTTTTATTGAGAACATAAATGTTAGGCTTTCGCGCCTTTCTTCTCTGAGAAATTCAGCTAGAGTGGGTGGACCATATTCTTTGGTATCAGGAGATGGTGCTTTGTCCTTGGCTTCTTCTGACTTCTTTGTAGTGGCATCAGGGTCTTTAGATTTATCTTGATTTTTATCCCCTGATGCACTTCTAGGGTTCTGTAATCTTCTAGGCTGAGGTTTCCTGGAGGTCCTTGGCCTGACATTCTTCTTCTTCTTCATTTCTTCCTCCTGTTCCTTTGCCATTTCCCTCTCCTCTTCTTCTTGAAGTTGCTGTGCAAATATTGCATCAGCTTCTACTAGCTTTTTGTCTTTAGGGTAGACCAGCTCCATTTTCCCATCAATAATAACTTCAACAGGTGTTGGAAAGTGGGTTGTCTTCATGGCGTCTCCAAGTAGCTTAGGCCCTGATTGAGTGTTGGATTTTTTCTTGGGTTCCTCAATCAGGATGCCTTTTCCTTTGTCCTTGGGATTTGGAGCAGGAACAGGAGTAGTCACATCCCCTGATGGTTGACTTGATTTCTCAGCAACATCCCCTGACGACTGCTTGGTTGAATTCTCCCCCTTTTTGACAGCATCATCAGTGGGAGTTGAGAGTCGGGATGTGACTTGAAGAAGTTGTTACATTGTGTCAGCCATGGATTGTTGCAGAGTATCCATGCTGTTCATTTGAGTAGAAAGATCAGCAAGTTTGTGGTCAACATTGTCAACTTGTTTCTTCATCCGGAGTAGAGTCTGGCTGGTGACCAAAGAGTCGACAACTTGCTGTATATTCTGTAACTTTGTGGAAAAATGTGTATACAATTTTTGGTTTTCTATATTGATGGACTGACCAATCATGATCTGTGACTTTAAGACTTTGATCAAAACTGGATCAGTAGTCCTAGCTAACTCCTGCTTCAATAACTGTACAGTATCAGACATTTGGTTCTGTCGAAAGTATAAATCAACTCCGATGAACTGGGAAAAATCATCTTGTGGAGCATCATCTTCATCACTTGCAGAAGAAGAAGTAATGTTTACAGTATCAGTGTTTTCTCTCTGTTCTTTATTTACAAGGATCTCATCCTTATCTCTCTCATCCTCTCCTTTTTCTTTGCCGTCTAAGGCATCACTCATATTCTCTCCTTTTTTTTTGCCTACTAAGACAGTACTCTCTTGATCTCCTTTTGCCAAAGTCCTCTCAGGGGTTTGACTTTGCCTCTCTGTATTAAGTATTTTCTCAGTCTCACTCAAAATTGTCCTAGAGGGGCTCCTATGGGCTTGGAAATCATCAACTGTGACCAGTTCAAGTGAAGTATTTACAGATTTTGGTTCAATAGTTGTGATAGGAGAAGGAAAAGAAATAAAGTGAGTATGTATAATTGGAAAGGTATAGGTTTCTACAGAGGAAGTATATACAATTGAGGGTACATAAAGAGTTATGGCTGTAGTATGTACAGTGGAATTTATGTCCCCGACTTGATCACTAGTGTTTGTATCAAGTAAAAATGAGTCAACCATGTGAGAATAGTGACTGTCAAACACTGTGTCAGAAAGTGTTGGCTCCTCCACGAATTGAGAATGTGGAGAATCTGATTGTGTGGCACTTAATGTTTGTGTCATTATATCTGAAGAAATTTGAGGAACAGAGAAAGAAAGAAGTGGTGTAGATGGGAGTGTTGGCTGAATCACTGAACGAGGAGGTGATTCATCAAAAGATGCTGTAGAAGAATGCTGATGACTCATGTGGATCTTATTAAGAAGCTTCTGAGCTACAACATCTTGAGTGGTGTGTGCACTCACTGTGTCAGATTTCTGCAAGTGGCTCTCAGAGACCCTGATGGTAGGTTCATCAGTGTCTATGGTCAGTGTATGTGCCTCACTCAATTGTGTCCTTGGTTGAGGACTATTTTCAATAACTAATCCCTTTTGAGAGGAACTAGTTAGAAATATGTTTAATTCCTTATCAAAGGCTATATCCTACTGAGAGGATACGCCCTGGTCAGGTTGTTGGGTAACACTCGTGGCTCCTTTCTTCTTCTTCAATCTTCTCCTATAGCCAATCACTCTCTCTCCTTGCTCCCCCTCAGTTCTTGTGGTAACTTCACTGGGTTTTTTTTTTAATCCCAACAGTCTTTTGGGAAACTGTGGGTTGGGCTGTTGAGAGTGGTTGTGAAAAAATTGGTTGTTCTACTTGGGTAGGCAGAGAGGTGGTTGTTTTCTCTGCCATAGTAGATGAAGGTGAAGAATGTACAGTTTGAGAAGTAGAAGGTGTAGAATTTACTACTTGTACCATATGCGATGGGAGTGCAAACGGTTCGGCTGTAAAAGATTTCTTTATTATTTCTACAAACAGTTTCTTTGTTTGCTTGTAGGTCTGTACAGGTATATCATCTTCAAAAGAAAAATTAGTAATCTGATCTTTAATAATCATAAATAAAAATCATGCATAATTACTTCATTTTTCCTATTATTAAAATTACCTAATTTATTTACAAGATCATCAAAAATAAACTTACTTATATTTATATTTACATTTTTAATTATTGTGTATGCTATTTTCAAAGTTAAAGAGGTAATGACCTCAAAGTTAGAACACTTACCTGAGAACACCTTGGTGATGGTGTCGAAAAGATAAGAAATCTCCCTCTTCACGTTCACCCTCTTGAGATCTTTGAACTTTAACACTGCGTTAGGAGCAGCGTTATAGCCCAGTTCCCTCAAGAAATCCAGTAGATCTGCATCATTGGGTGCATCCACCAGATCTTGAGTAAGTAATCCCAAAACAGAGTTAAGTCTGGAAGGAGTTATTTTCCCTTTCCCAGACGAAACTTTGAATGAGATACCCTTGACCACATCAGGCTTGGTGGTGGAGTACATGAATTTGGCATTTGTCCAAAGTTGTGACAGTGCCTCCCCCGACATTTCTTCATCGGTAAAGATGGCTTTACTATACTCAGAGTTGAGTAGGTAGTTCATTATCGGTTTGAAGCAATCATTTACCTCATCAATGCCAGAGAAGCCCACGTAGTTTGTGGGTGGGACTGTCAAGTTCCTCTGAATTTGTTGACGTGCTATGGATGCTTTGAAGATTTGAAGTTCTAGGGTTTCTGTAAAGTTGAGAGAAAAAGAACTTTTGCAAATATCAGGTTTAGATTAAATGTTTGAGGGTTTCAAAAAGTAGGAGAGATAGAGTATTACTACCCGCCTAAAGACGTTTGAAAACTTCTCCTGAAAATACGCTATCAGGGAGTCAGTTCAGTGTCTGTGATGACACGTCATCAGTGAGAGAAGAACTCAATGATGAGTTGTCATCACTTAACTGACCTAGAAACCCGATGCAGTTAAAACAAAATTTAAACTTACCTTGATGATTTACTGTATGTACATACCCTGACCCTGATGCACAAGACGGACACCCTGATCCTGACGAACGAGTCGAATACCCTGACCCTGACGAGAGATCCAGACACCCTGACCCTGACACACAGGTAGGATACCCTAACCCTGACGAACAAGCCGGACACCCTGACCCTAATGCGTCCTTAAGGAAGCCCTGACCCTGATGCATCAGACAAAACAAAAACAAAACAACAAAATGCAAAACATACAAGTATATACATATTTACAATTTGAACATATATAACCACATATCAATTTGATTTTATCAAAAACTTATGAAATGAGTTAGAAATACCAAATTTTTAGGAGTTTGACTCTGACCCTAAAGCATAATTCACCATTCCCAGCTCTCCCACAAGATTTGAAAAAGTGGCTTCATTAAGAGCTTTGGTGAATATGTCTGCCAGCTGCTGATTTGAAGGTACAAACTGTAATTCAATATTCCCATTTATAACATGTTCCCTGATAAAATGATATCTGATTTCTATATGCTTAGTTCTGGAATGTTGTACTGGATTTTTAGCAATGACAATGACACTTGTGTTATCACACCTTATTGGAATCTTGGAATAGTTCAGACCATAATCCATCAGTTGATTTTTTATCCATAGAATTTGTGCACAACAACTTCCAGCTGCAATATATTCAGCTTCAGCAGTAGATATAGAAATAGAATGCTGCTTTTTGCTGAACCAAGATACAAGTCTTCCTCCTAGAAATTGACAGCTTCCTATTGTACTCTTTCTATCAATCCTACATCCTCCAAAGTCAGCATCAGAATATCCTAGCAATTCAAATCCAGACTCCTTTGGATACCAAAGTCCCAACTCTGTAGTGCCCTTGATATATCTCAAGATCCTTTTCACTGCAATGAGATGAGATTCCTTTGGGTCAGCTTGATATCTTGCACAAAAACATGTTGCAAACATTATGTCTGGCCTACTTGCTGTGGCCATAGGTGTCTTTGCTACTTTTGAATCCTCCATATCAAATTTCTTGAGAAGTTCTTTGGCATATTTTGTCTGATGAATGTAGATTCCATCAGTCTTGTTTAACTTGCAATCCCAAGAAATAAGATAACTCACCCATCAAGCTCATTTCATATTTGCTTTGCATGAGTTTGGAGAATTTTTCATACAGTCTTGTGTCAGTGGATCCAAAAAGAATATCATCAACATAAATTTAAACCAAAATCAGATGACCTTGGTGTTGTCTGAAGAACAAGGTTTTGTCAATGATACCTCTTGAAAATTTGTTTTCCACCAGAAATTTTGACAGTGTATCATACCAAGTTCTAGGTGCTTGCTTCAGTCCATAAAGTGTCTTTTCCAATTTGTAGACATGATTTGGAAATTTTGAGCATTCAAAACCTGGAGGTTGTTGGACATACACCTCCTGTTCCAATTTCCCATTTAGAAAATCACTTTTCACATCCATTTGATATACTCTAAAATTTGAATGTGCTGCATAGGCTAAGAAAATTCTTATAGCCTCAAGTCTGGCTACTAGTGCAAAGGTCTCATCAAAATTAATCCCTTCTTCTTAAAGATATCCTTTTGCAACCAGTCTTGCTTTATTTCTAACAACAATGCCAGCTTCATCTATCTTATTTCTAAATACCTACTTAGTACCTATTATGATCCTATCTTTGGGGTTAGGTACAAGCTTCCATACCTGATTCCTTTCAAATTGATTTAGCTCTTCCTGCATTGCCAAGATCCAGTCAGCATCTTGAATAGCTTCTTCAAACTTCTTTGGTTCAATTTGAGAAAGAAAACAAGCATATAGACATTCATTAGATGTTGCTTTCCTGGTCTGCACTCTTTTGCTTGGGTCACCAATAATAAGATCTGTTGTGTGACTTCTGGCCCATTTGGGATTAGAGATGTGTCTTGATGAGCTTGCTTGACTATCATCTCCTCCCCCTAAGCCTGTGCTCCCAGCTTCTGAAAACTCTCCCCCTGAATTAGTGGATAATTCAAGGTTCAAGTTAACCCCTGATGGTGCATGTCCTGATGAATGATCCCCTGATGGAGTATCCCCTGATCTGTTGTCCAGGAAATTAACTCTATCTGTTGAAGGGGGTTCTACATTGATTGGATTGACATCAGGAATGGATAAATTCTCCATTTGTCTGCACTCATCGGCTTCATTCTCTTGATAATCAATATCATCTTCATTTTCAAACCTGAGTTCTTCATGAAAACCAGGGTCTTCAAGCCCAGAAATTTCTTGATCATCAAAAGCTACATTTATAGACTCCATTACCACTTGAAGTCTTTTGTTGTAAACCCTGAAGGCCTTGGATGACAGAGAATAACCTAGGAAAATTGCTTCATCAGCTTTAGGATCAAATTTTCCTATGTTCTCACCAAAATTCCACAGAACAAAACATTTGCACCCAAAAACATGGAGAAACTTGATTCTTGGCTTTCTCCCTGCCATTAGCTCATATGGTGTCTTGTTGTGAGCCTTGTTGATTACAGATTTATTCTTAATAAAGTAAGCAGTGGAAATTGCTTCAGCCCAAAAATAGGTGGGAATTTTTGTCTCTGCTAGCATTGTCCTAGCAGCTTCTATCAGGGTTCTATTTTTCCTTTCCACTACACCATTCTGTTGAGGAGTCCTTGGAGCAGAAAATGTATGATTTATGCCTTTCTCCACACTAAATCCCTCAACAGCTGAATTCTTGAATTCAGTTCCATTATCTATTCTCAACATTCTAACTACTGACCCTGATTCTGTTTCCACCTTCTTGATATGGTCAATAATTTGTTGAGATACTTCTGATTTAGCATGCTGAAACTTTACCCAAGTGTATCTGGTGTAATCATCCACTATGACCATTGCAAATCTTTTCTTTGACACTGACATAATGTTGACAGGGCCAAAGAGATCCATATGTAACAATTGAATTGGATCATTGATCATGGTGGCTTCCTTGCTGACAAAGGATGACTTTCTTTGCTTCCCTTGTTGACATGCTGAACATAATCCTTCTTGGATAAACTCCATTTGGGGTAGTCCAGTTACCAACTCTCTCTTCACTAGATCATTAATTGACTTGAAGTTCAGGTGAGAGAGCTTCTTGTGCCATAGCCTGCTTTCATCAAGAGATGCCTTACTGTAGAAACATGATTCTCTATTTACTGAATTAAAATCAGCAACATAGAGATCTCCTTTTCATATCCCTGACAAAACCAGCTTCCCATCACTTTCATTTGAGATTAGGCACTGATCTCCTTTGAAGGAAGTGATGAATCCTTTGTCACTTAGTTGACTTATGCTTAGCAAATTATGCTTGAGCCCATCAACCAGTGCTACATTTTCAAATGAGACATTCTCATTTGCTGCTTTGCCATAACCAAGAGTTAGTCCTTTGTTGTTATCACCAAATGAGATTACTGGACCAGCCTTTTCTTGAAATTCTGTGAGCAGGGCTTTGTTTCCTGTCATATGCCTTGAGCAGCCACTATCTAGAAACCAGATTTGACTGCTTTTGTCTTTCCCTGTGAGCTGCTACTGTCAGTGGATGAGGCCATCAGGGCTAGGTTGACATACTCTTCATTTTCTTCTTCATCAGAGTCAGCCCAGTCCTTTCCCTCTGCAATGTATGTTTTTCCCTTCTTGTTTGCATTAAGAAGGTCAAAGTATTTCTTCTTGTAGTCCACAACAGCTTCTTTGTCTCTGGATTCACCATCTTTTGTGGCCTTGCGACACTCATTTGCAAAGTGACACATCTCATTACATTTGTAGCACTTTATTCTTGATTTGTTAATAAAGTTTTTCGTGCTACTGGGTTTCCTTGCTAAAAATCTTTTAGATCCCGAAGGCTTTTGGAATTTCAGCTTGGAAAACCTTTTTGCAAGAAAGGTCATGGTTTCATCCAGCTCCTCTAACTCTTCTGGAGTATATTCTTCCTCCTTGAAGTCAGCTTCTTTATCCCCTTCTATTTCAGCATCTTCTAGTTGCTGCTTCATTAAGACACTTGGCCTTGCTTCTTGTTTGTCCTTCGTGGCAGCCATCAGGGCTACAGATTTAAGCTTTCTTGCATCCCCTGACATTTCAGATCTTTGTTGAACCTCAAGTTCATATGTCTTTAGGGTGCCATAAAGCCTATCCAAGTCTAGAAGATTCATGTCCTTGGATTCCCTGATGGTTGTTGTCTTAGGATCCCATAATATGGGAAGGGCTCTCATGAACTTTTTGTTCACATCCTTGTTAGCATATGCCTTCCCATATAATCTCAGGTCATTTACCAACCTGTTGAATCTGTCAAACATTTCAGTAAGTGTTTCACCATTTTTCATTGTGAACCACTCATACTGTTGTGTCAACAGCTGCAGTTTATTTTCCCTCACTTCCTCAGTACCATCACAAAGGATTTGTATGGTATCCCATATAGATTTAGACGTGGTAAGATTCATGATACTATTCAGCATATCATCGTCTAAACCATTATACAGGATTCCAGTAACCTTAAGATCCTTTTTCACCTTTTCTCTTTCCTCTATCGTCATTTCATTAGTTGTCTTTGGGACAAGCTTTTCAGGAATACTGACTCCATTAACGACTTCTATAGGAATGAGCTTCTTGGGGACGTGAGGTCCTTCTTCTAGAATCTGCAAGTATTCATCATCAATAGCTCTAAGATGAACTATCATTCTTTGTCTCCAGAAGAAGTATTTGCCCCTTTCCAACATGGGGACTTTACTGTTTCCAGCTTTATTGGCCATAGATAATGATCGTGTTTAGCAAGTGAAATCTGCTATGAGGCTCTGATACCAATTGTTAGTGCAATATAAGCACAAGTGTTTGTAGAAGGGGGGATGAATACAAACACCTGAAACTTTTCGCTCTTTTTAAACTTAGAAGTGCTTACTGGAAAACAGTTGTAACAAACAGAAAAACTATAAGAAATGAACACACAGATTCAAGTTAAAATAATTATATTAAAACTTGAGGATTTTCTGGAAATCTGTATAATCACAAATGTGATTTACAGCTACAAATTCTGTGAATAAAGTTCACAGCTTCTCACACTTACTAGCTTCTAATTTTCTTTGAAATATCTCTCTCAAGATCTATTACAAAGCTTCTCTCAAGTGTTTGTGTGCTTCAGCGTTTGTTTGATCTATTATATAGATTTAATCTATGTGTATTTGTAATGAGAGCTCTGTTGTTTTATATGAAAAATCAGTAGGATGAAATCACGTGTTTGAGACATGCTGCTCTTCACAACTTAGCCGCAAGTATGTCACATCGAAACTTTATGTGTCAGACTGCTACATGCTTTGTTGCTACTTTTCTTCCCCTGATCTGTGTGCATTTAATGAACAAACTTCAAGAAATATCTTTCTAGTTGATATTTCTTGCTTCTGTAACATGTTACGTTGATTTCCGTGTAAGAACTGATGACGGGTATATGCTGTCACAACGATCCACTGACTGCCAGCCCTGACGGACTTTGATCAGTGCTTCTGGATCCCCTGATGCTTATTGACTGGATCAGGGCTTCAACCTTCACTTGAGTTATACTCAGTGCTTCTTGATCCTGATGGTTATAGCTGACGGCATACACTGATGGCTTCCACTGATGTCATGTTGGTCATTCTCCCTAACGGGTTACCCTGATGGGTTTGCCTGACACTGACATGTCCTGAAATGTTTCACTGACGGATTGGTCTGCCCTCGTCATACCCTGACAGTTTCCCCTGACGGGTTCCCCCTGACGGTTTCCCCCTGACGGTTTCCCCCTGACGGGTTCCCCCTGATGGGACTTAATCAACGTAACTTTGATTAGAATTTCTGATGTGCAGAATACTTTGATTGTTTACAAGTATCATCACATATTCTTCTTCACTTTGTCAAGTCCTTTGAATGTTCCTGTTTTCTGACTTGTCTTGTGAAGTTATTGACCATCCACTGATGAATAAGTTTATCATCAGTGGATGCAAAACTTGTGTTGATCTTAAGGTTTATAAAATACCTCAAGTATTTACAGTTGCACAATTTATTACATAATCATCATCATCATCATTTATCTCTAACAGATCATCGTGTACATAAACATGTACTAGTATTTGTGCGTTTCTCTAAGTTTAGGATGTGTTAATTCAGTCATTCGCCATCCTATTTCCATTTGATTCTAACTGGATAAAAATCCCTTGCTATCGCTAGACTGAAATTATGTCATTTCTAGGCTTGGAATTTATTTCATCAATCTAGGGATTTAGATTAACTTATTTTGTAGCTTAAATAAATTAATGATCATTTATTATTATTTAAAATTTTTCTAAATAGTTAAGTCTCATTTATTGTGTAATTAAGTCAATGAATCATGATTATCTCTCGACAATCATTGATCAAACATTTTGGTCAATTCATGACTCGAATCATTTGACCTTAATTATCATAAAATTATCATAACTGGATAACATTTTCCACTTATTCATTCCAAATTATCAATTAATTATTTATTTAATTTATGATCTAAATAATCATATGTTAATTATTATTCACTGAGATTAATTGGATATTAATTTTATCTAATTTAAGTCTTAATTATTATTCATTAGTCGATTATCTAGACCTCAATAATCCATCACGTCTTTTTAGACAATACATTCTTAAGTTACGGATCGCACTAGCTTTATTAAATAGGAAATTAAATTTTAAACAACTTTGTATCTAATAATTTTCCCCAAATCTCACTCTAAGGTCTTCAAATTATCTTTCCTCAAAATTTCTACTTTCTGGCGAATCAAATGATGACATGTGTCATCTTCTTCCCAATCAAGCTGCCGGATTGTGGTAAAATTCGTAGGAATTTTATAGCTTTACCGGCAAAATTAAAATCGTAATATCTCACTCAATTCTTAACGGAATTAGGTCGTTGAAGTGTCCATTTGATAGGGATTTCCACAAGGAATCCAAAAATCATATTTAATTGAAATTATGAGGTCATCCCACCAAATTCCATGAACAGTAACAGTATTTCGTTGACACCATTAAAGTCGACCATGGCTCCGGCCATGGTCATTCTTCGTCATACCTTCACCATTTTTCATGCTTTATGCATGAAAATGAAACTAAGAAAGTGAAGAAATCGTTTGGGACAAGAATGCATCCGATTCCGTTAACAAACAACAATCATTTCAAAGGTTATAAGTTGTAGTACATTATTGTCTTGGCTAAGGAAATCAGTTTCGTGTACTAGGAAACTAAGACCATATTTTTATACATTACTCAAAGCTTTCGGGCGTAGGAATCTATTAAAAAAAACGGATCATGATTTCGATGTAAAACATATGAGAAATCGCGACTCAAAGATTGGTCAATGACTGTGTGTTCTTGGTGTTTGTGTGTGTTTTTCATAAACCGAGCAAGAACAAGTGCAGCCCTTGTTTTTGGCTAGTTTCAAAATTTTATAACTTATGTTGTACAACTCCAATTTGAGTTCCGTTGCGTTCCTTGCCATGAGCACTACCACTTAAAACAAGAAACACTACAAAACAACAAGAATAATTAGGGATTTATACCTTCAAAATGGGCTATTTGGTAATGTTGTTTAATGACAGAAATTTCAAGCTTTTTCACCAATTGTAAAACTTTGTATATGAATTTGTACAACTCCAAATCAAGATCCGTTTGTTGCTGGAAGTTCGTGGGCAAGTCTATTTAGCCAAAATATTAAAGAAATTAACAAGGTATGATTTGTGGACTTACCTCTCAAGCTTCAAGACACTTGAAATCTCAAATGTTCTTGCTATTTTTTCTTGATTTTGTGCTAGATCTGAATAATTTTCAGATTGTTTGGAGTTTGGGGAGGTTTGGAGGCTGATTAGGGTTTCATCATGTTGTTATATAGTACAATTTATTTCCCAATTTGGTAAAGTTCATTTTCAACACTATTTCCAAAAGTTCACTTTTTTCTTTCTTCTTTTGTTTGAATATTATAAATCTAATTAATTCAACTAATGGATGATGTTTATACTTTAATTAGGGGATTAAGTTTAATAATAATTTACTCTTAATGTTTATTTATTATTTATTTAATAGCTTGCATAAATGCACGAAAGGCCATTTTGCCCTTTTTGACTAAAACACGGTAAATTATTTGTGCTGCCTCATTGACACGTGTCCTTTTTAAACACATCATGATGATTCTAAACGTGCCATGATAGGTTTTATTCATAATTTAATTGTCGATTCGATCGTTGGCTAGTACGAACATCCAATTCCGATGATCATTGTTAAATTTTAATTTTCTCGTCTTTCATTATTGTGTCATCATCGTGATCATTGTTATGATCATTAAATTTATATTCTTATCTTTACTCAATTACCTCTACCATAGGTTAGCTTAATTAATTGACCTTTGTACGTTGGGTGCATGCAAAAACTGTGATGTTTTATTAATAACATTAACCATTGCAAAACTGTACATTTAAAAACTTGGGTTCTCACACTATAAGAAACAAGACCTAACATCTCAAATCTCATTCAATACTGGTCAGAGACTACCTTGTTCTTCCTTTTCCTCAACAAAATTGGCTTCTTATTTTGCTTTCTCTGCATTGTCTGGACAATTTGTTGCTATGCGTCCATAATCCGTAGAACTATAGTATTATCTTCCTTTGTTATCTTTCTGATCAGAGTACCTTGTATTGTACCTTCCTCGTCCTCTTCCACTGTAACGATTGCCTCTTCTACCTCGGTGTCTACCACAATACTTTCGACCATAATTACCTTCACTTGATTGTCTTTTGCTTTTTATTGGAGTATTATCCTTCCTACGAATTTTGAATGTGATTCTTGATTATGTTGGTGGTATAGATAGGATTATCATTCTATTTGGTTGGTAGGCTTATCCATTGCCAGTTTGTAGTTTTCAAAGTACTAGCACTTATCTAATTCTTATATTGTTAGTATGAATAAGAACTCCCTATCAAGACCAATAGAATGAGTACGAGTCATTTTGTGAATAACTCTTTATTATTTAATTCACGCCTCAACGTTACAGGCTTGATTACATTATTATAGTAGTGCAGACTCTTTAATGATAAGTACAAATGGTTATAAAGTATAACCCCTATAAGTTATCCTAATCTGAAAGTACATGATGTAGATTAGCAACGCATACGGAGAACTAAAGATCAGCATAGAGATATCCTTTTCACTTTTGATGAGATCAGGATCAAGTTGTTTCAGAAGACATCTTAATATTCCCGGTCAAACTGAGCAAGCTGGTATCAAGGTCAGTTTACTTCATAAGAATTCAAATCGCATGACACCAACTGGCTTCGTAAATATATGAGCAATTTGATTGGTCGTTGATAGATACTAAACAACCAGATCTTTGTGAGCAACTTTTTCACCAACAAAGTGAATATCAACCTCAACGTGTTTAGTGCGAGCATGGAAAACTGGGTTGGCGGTGAGATAGATTGTACCTATATTATCACACGAGAGCAAAGGAGGGTCGTTTAAAAATATTCCTAGTTCAGAAAATAAAAGTTGGACCCATGAGAGTTCAGCACCTGTATGAGCAAAGGGACTTGTATTCTGCTTGGGTAGAAGATTGTACTACTGTTCTTTGTTTTCGAGAGGACCACGAGATCAACTTAGGACCCATGAAAATAACATAACCAGCAATGGACTTTCTGTCTGTCCTTGACCCAGCCCAATCCGAATCGCAAAAGACTTGTAACTTGAAAGGGGTTTCAGATTTCATGATTGAAAGACCGCAAGAGGCTGTTGATTTTAAGTACCGTAGAATGCGCTTCACACTGATCCACTCAGAGGTGGTGGGAGCATGCATTCATTGTTTGACAGGCCCGATTAACAGCAAATGATAAATCTGGGAGCGTAAGTTTAGTATACTGCAATGCTCCAACAATTTGACGATAAAATGTTGGATCTGGAAATAATGAAGTAGAAGGAGAAGTCGAACTAGGACTTCAAACCGGTTTGTAGAGTTGCATGTTTGGACGATGAAGAACATCAGCAACGTACCAGTTCTGAGTTAAATAATGTCATTTGATGTATGTGATACATCAATGCCCAAAAAACAATTTAAGGACCCCAAATCTTTCGGGGCAAACTCAGCTCCAAGAACATGAATTAAATTTGATATGGCATCATGGGAATTACCTGTGATAATACAATCATTAACATAAACCAAAAGAATTAGCATAACAGACCCATCAGAAAATAAGAACATTAATGTATCAGATTTCGAGATAATGAACCCAAGGTGCAGTAGGAAATCGGCTAATTGCTGATACCAGGCTCGCAGAGCTTGTTTGAGCCCATAAAGTGATGTCTGTAATTTACAAACATGATTAGGGTGTGATTTGTCTTCATAACCTGGAGCTTCAGTCATGTAAACCGCCTCATTTAAATAACCATGTAGAAACTCATTATTTACATTTAGTTGATGCATGTGCCATGATTGTGAAACTGCCAAAGATAAAACAGTAGGGATGGTAGTTGGTTTAGCAACTGGACTAAAGGTCTGTGCAGTCAATGCCTTCTTGATGATTGAACCCCTTTGCAACCAAACGTCTTTTATATCTTTTGATATATCTATCAGCCTTCCGTTTAATTTGCAACACCCATTCACAACCCGCTACATTCAGTGAAGGATGTCTAGGAACCAAGTCCGAAGTGCCTTGTGATATAAAAACATTTATCTAAGCATTCATGGCTTGCCTCCACTCACGGGATGTTGCAGCTTGTCTATAACAAGTAGGTTCACTTGGAAAATCAGAAATAACAACCAAGGCATGAGGACATATAGTCTGTAGTTTCCGAAGCATGCCCCTTGTGAGTACCCCTTTGTACATAAGCTGACCAGACTGAGGTGGTACTCCTGTAAGTGGCCGATGAGTAGGACTTGGTGGAGGCACATTAGTAGACTGTGGAAATTGGACAAAAGATGGATTTAACCGGTGAGTACTAGAAGGTTCATATTGATTGGTGGATTCACATATATCAATTAGAGCACGAGTTTTTGTCAAGGGAGTAGAGGAAGATGAGGCAGTAGAGTTCTCGGCCAGGGTCGAAGAAAACACATGAATTGGAGAAGAAGATTCATTTATTGGATCAGGTTGAAGGCAAGAGTTGGATGTAGAAGAAGTGAGACGAGACAAAATTACCCAAGGAACTGAGGAAGACTCTTGTGGAATTACATTGTCTGGTAACGACGCATAAGGAAAGGAGTTTTCAGCAAAACGAACATGGCGAGAGATATATAACTTATTAATTTTGTAATCCAGACAACGATAGACCATATGTTGAGGGCTGTATCCTTAAAAAAACACATGGGGTGGACCGAAAATTTACTTTATGTTTATTATATGGTCGAATAAAAGGGAAGCAAAGAGAACCAAATGTACGAAGAAATAGATAATCTGGAGATTTACGAAAAACATTCGTAAAGAGAAATGTTGTGCGAAGCAGGGGAGGGTAATCTGTTAATCAAAAAGACTATTGTGCCAAAAGCAAAGTGCCAATAACGAAATGGGACATGGCTAAAAGAGTAAGACCTATTTCAACAATATGTCGGTGACGTCTTTATACCATGCCATTTTGTTCATGAGTGTGAGGACAAGGAAGGCAATGTTGTATACTAAGTGAGAGAAAAAAGGAACGCAGAGATCGGTATTCTCCGCCCCAATCTGTTTGAACAAATTTGACTTTAGAATTGAACTGGTGCTCAACTTGCTTCTGGAACATCTTGAATATAGTATAAACATCTGATTTTAGTTGCATTGGGCAAAACCAAATGTACTTAGTACGAGCATCAACAAAAATAACAAAATATTTATAACCGTCACTGGATAAAACAGGAGAGGGACCCCACACATCACTGTAAATTAAATCAAGCACACAAGAAGTTTGCTGATTTGTTATTGGCAAATGAAAATGAGAAGATTTTCCTAATGGACAAGCAGTACAAAAAGACAGTCTTATTAGAAACTGGTAAACTATAGGAAGAAACAACTTTAGACAACACCCTTTGATGTGGGTATCCTAGTCTATTGTGCCTAGAATCACTGGAAGCTTTGGCAGCAATGAAAGCCATTGTTGGAGAATCTTTGTTTTCAGATTAGACTTTATTCAGTAGAGAAAACTTGTGAGTGGGAAGGGAATAGAAGCCATTATCACTCGGCCCGGACAAAAGCACCTTCTTCGACAGTTGATGCTTCACACAAAAATAATTGGGATGAAACTCACAAAAATACATTACTGTCACTAGTGAACTTATTTACTGAAAGTAATGACTGTGTCAGGTCTAGAACATGCAGAACATCCTTCAAAATAAAAGAGTTATGATTAGCAGAAAAAATAGCAGAACCGGTATTATGAATTGTCAAACCTTTACCATACCCACGCGGAGAGTATCATTTCTATTGTACACTGCTGAATGGTCATTCTAACGCAGCCTCTGGAGACTTAACCACAAATGTGCTAGTCGAGTCGTGGACGGCGACACGTAAGCCTTTTGTAACTTCACCCACTACTCGCGAGAAGTTTGAGCATCCACGATAAATGGAATGTCATCCTCACGAAGTGATGATATAAGAAAACTAAGCAAGCTTTCGTCTTCTGGAAACCATTGTGTAATCTAGATTTGGAACTGGCGAAGCACCAGCAACCTGACTCGGTAGAGTTTGGGGCGGTGAGGTTGTGCTGCCATCAACAAATTTCAAGAGGTTATTTCCACGTAACAGAGGTAGAATTTGAGTTTTCCATGCAAGATAATTGTTTGGATTGAGTTTGAGTGAAAGAGTTTGGACTGGGATAGAGATGTCGAGCGGCAAGGTTTGGCTGCTCTCCGTTAGGATTTTTTTATCATCTGAAATAAAATGAGGTGGAAGACAACATAGTTGCCACGCGTTCGAGTACCATATAAACACCAATAGAATGAGTACAAATTATTTAGTGAATAACTCTTTATTATTTAATTCATACCTCAACCTTACAGGCTTGATTACATATTTATAGTGTTAGATCTAGGAGGCATAAACAATAATTATAAGAGAATAATTATATTAGAGAAAGATACATGTGTATATAGGGTTTTGCTTGAAGTATGATACCCTAGGTATCAAATTTGGAATACCGCCCGAGAAGGATATATATATACACCCTTGTGACCAGTTTATCGAACTCAACGTAGATCCGTTCAAACTAGGATTCTACATTGGCTCATACACCTTCAGCGTTTTGTTAACGTATAATATTAATTAATAAAGTATAATTAATATTTATCAAATTATTATTATTAATTTATTTTGAACATACATTCCAACAATCTCCTCATATGATCTAAATATATAATAATAATAATAACGAACCATACATGAACACATGATACAAAATTATCATGAAACTAAATTCAAATAAAATTATCTATACATGTTTGAATCAAACCAAACAAAGTATTGAGATTTTGAATTAAGAACTAATCCAACAAATGAATAAGTTCACATGTAGGTTAATAATATTTGAATAAAATAAAATAGATAAATGAAAGATTTAGAGATTCAAATAATCACAAGAATCTACTCATCTAGTAGATCATCATTCTCAATAAAGAAATTCACTAAACTCTACTGGTTCCAACATTTTATGTAAATTTCCTTAATCACAATTTAACATAGAATTTTGTGTAAGGCGTCCCCCAACGAATTTCAATCAATAATCATTAATTAAAGAATAATACAAGTATCTAGTTTAGACATTCTAAATTTAGTACAAGTCATATCAAAACATGATGCAAAAATAAAAACTTTAATTCTTCATCTTAGGTACAAATCAGATTCGAAGAATGTACTAATCGCTTCTGATTAATATAGTTTGATGTTCAAGTGTCTAGTTCAATATCTGAGAACTTAACACCAACCACATATCAAACTACAATGCATCATCATTAAGTTTTGAATCGTAAAATAGTTTGTTGTAGAAGTATCTAGTTCAACACAAAAGAACTTAGTACCAATCACTACACAAAACTATTTCTCATCACCAAGTTTCAAACACATAGAACTTATTCGATTATGGTTTCTCTCATGAAAGATAAGAACTACACATGTCTTATTTTGGAATATTATAGTCTCATACCTAACACGATTTTATTTTGATGTATCATCAAATTTGGAATGACACAACAAGTCATGAGAGGCATATTATCAAATTTAGAATGATATAAAAAGAAAACTACAACATCAAGACATACCAAATTATAATACTCAAACAATAGATTAAGAATAAACCATAGTAGGTCACAAATCCTTTAAGATACTCTAATCTAATAGTTTTAATCTTATCTCCTTCATAATGAACTTGTGATGTGACCTAATATATTTGGACAGTTTGTACATTTGGACATGCAATTTGAACAGTTTGTAAATATGCATGTTTTGAACTGTTAGTAAATTTGGATTTGTATATATTCATGTTTTGCAAATATTGAAATGGTTAAATTTTCTACTATTTTGGCTTGTTGTGGCATATCGAGTATCCTTTTTTATGTACAGGTTGGATATTTTATTTTTTAAAACTAAAATTTAAAAAAAAACAATAATTTGCGTTGGTTATTCTAAAAGAACCGACGCAAATAGATTGAATTATTTAAAATATGAATTTTTATAAAACAATAATTTGCGTTGATAATTTTAAAATAACCCACGCAAATATATTAAATTATTTTTAAAATGAATTTTTATTAAACAATCATTTGCGTTGGTTATTTTAAAACAACCGACGCAAATAGATGAAATTATTTGTAAAATTTTTTTTATTAAATAATCATTTGCGTTGGTTATTTTAAAATACCCGACGCAAAAAAATGAAATTAATATAAAAATAATTTTTATTAAGCACTCATTTGCGTCGGTTATTTTATAATAACCGACGCAAATTACACTATTATTTGTGTCGGGTTTCTGACGCATATTCTTCTTTTTTGCGTCGTGTCTTTAACCGACGCAAAATATGTAAGTTTTTGCGTCTCCTGCATATGCGTCTTCTCATAACCGACGCAACATGTGTTAATTAACCGACGCATATGATCAGTTTTCTACTAGTGAAAGAAACTATAACATCAAGACATATCAAATTATAATACTCAAACAATAGATTAAGAATAAACCATAGTAGGTCACAAATCCTTTAAGATACTCTAATCTAATAGTTTTAATCTTATCTCCTTCATAATGAACTTGTGATGAAAATTCATTATTGAAACATATTGTAAGAGCAACGACCTCAACACTTTTTTCAACTATTAAAGAGTGTTCAAATAAAATCTGTGCAGTTTGTTTCTCACAAGTTATGCAGAATACAATTAAAATTTGACATTGGAATATCTACAACAAAACTTCTATTAACTCTGTTTCTAAAACCTAGAGTATAGAATTTCAACTTCAAAGATGACAAAACTATTTTTGCCCATTTCATAGATTTCCAATACAATACTGCACTACCTAGTATATACATATACACACTAGTATTAAGAGACCATCAAAAAAAAATTTTGAAATTAAAGGATTTTAACAACATAGATCATACAATTGAATACTTATAAAGTATTTCATCAGCCTCTAGGACATCTCATATTTCATTAATCTCTAGGGCATCACATAACTCTTTTAGAATTAATTATAGTGAGTTTACTAAACATGCCAACTACAAAGGCTATGTTAGTTCCTGTGCAAGTCCACTTAGCACATGAGACTACCGACTAGTTTGGATTAATCCAACTGTCCCATAAGTTCATACTTGATCACATTGTGTCTCAATCTCATTATATAACTGTATTCTTCCTACGAGTAAACTAAGATAAAATCTTGTCTATTTATAAACTCGCTAACATATCAAAACATTGAAACAGTATTATATAAACAAATAATTACAATTATATTTGACATGTAACATGAGTAAAGGCATTTACTTGAATCACCAAGAACCAATCTCAAGCTCTTTACTCTATGTCAAAACTATTGTAATTTAAGTGTTTATACAATATCTTACTTTATAATAATTTGATTAATTAACATATTTAATTATCAAATCCTTATATAATAAATTTTTCAAGTTGATCTGCCTAGATCACCTTATAACCAAAACTGTATTCATATCTCAATAATGTAACAACTAGAAGAATACTTGTCAAATTCATGTTACAAAAAGGTGAACAAGTGCCACAATAAATCATTCCCTAATCCAAACATATAGTCATTAACTATTAACCATGTCAATCTTGACTAAAATTTGTCACAAATAAGTTTCTTCTGTAATAATGAACTATAGCACTTATAGTTAGTTGTTCACTCACTTGCAAATCAACTATTTCGCGTTTTATTATGTAACAAAGAATTCATGTCACTAACAATGATTCTTTTCTTAAGAATAAGTCCTTAAATCTCATCTCCTCCTTTCTGGAAGGATAAATCATAATTTAATTGATAGTTTACAGAGCCCTCATCAAAATCACTAGGTACTCACCATCAAATAGATACTTAAATGAATTCTAATTCAACTGTCCAAGTGTCAAAAATCAGTAAAATTAGGTTCAGACTAGACTCATTCATTATTCAACGATATTTTTCTCGTTAAATAGGGACATTGTAAATTTGAGAAACAAATTCTCAATAAAAATGCAAACTTTGCTTCTAGTAGTACATTGGTTGAATAACAAGATATGTCTGTATCTCTATCTACTGCAAATCTTAGACAAACACATATGCTTATCATATTCCTCACATTGGACTCCTTAGAATCTGTATTTACTACATATAGTATATAGTTCTAAAATTTATAATTCAGAAAGTCAAAAGTTTATTTAGACAAATTCTATTAGAAGAGTAAAAACACAAAACTTGAGTGAGTTATTATCCTAGAATACGACCGCAACTGAACTCATCTCACCTTTAACATGTAGGCATGCCATTTTCTATAATTTTGTCAAAGCCAACAATTCATTTTAGCTATACCAATCCATAAGGTGAGTATGAGATTTAAGTTTCAAAGATTCATCAAAAAATTGTATAAAGTACAATATCCTTGAACTCTGTTAGTCTATATTCTCTTCCTCTTTAACAGATTCAATTATTTTCCTCTTCACACTTAATCCGTAGATATTTGTCAAAACATTTAACTTTAATAATCATTCTATGTATCTATCATAATCATCTATAAAATTGACCACATACTTCCAATCAACTCTAGTGATTCAACTCATTAAATCACTCACATATTAGAATGTATTAACCCAAGTAGTTGTGTAGAAATCAAAATTAAAAGATTTTCTAGCACAAACTTCACACTAGTCATATTTTATAGGTTTAAATAATGACAATTTATGAGTTTTAGAGATAATCAATAAATTCTGTAATCACGTGTCCCAAACCTTATTATCATATTTTAGGATCAACTAGAATTAAATTGACTCAATCAATCACTTAAACTAAACTCAATCTACACATGTCATTAACAATTTAAGCATAAAGCTATATAGGAGTTAACTACTAAAGTCACTCTACTTCTAACAAAAAATATTTAAGTGCTTTCATCACATAATAAACTAATTGCAATCTTAGTTAACATAAGCACAATTTAATATCTTTTGCAATTGTAATTTTCTATTTTTGCATTAATGACAAATAACTCCTTCATCTAATCACCATTATAGAGGTCTGGTCTTTGCATTATCAATTACTAGCTCAAATTGATAGGCTCAGTCTTATAATTAAAACATCAATACTTATTCAAATTATGTATTAGATTATATCACAGTAAGGTAGTTTACAATTATTAGATTATTTCATATATAGTGACTAAATACGTTACAGTTGTAATATTTTTCTCTGCCTCAAAATATTATATTAACTTACAACTGCATAGGTTCATTAATAGGATTTGATTTTCTTAAACTTAGAAATAACTTGTAATAATTAATCATATTAGTAGTTACTTTTAACTTACTAACAATCTACAAATAATTTCTAGTTACGTTATTGCATCAAATAGAAATTATAACACACAGTAATCTGCACAAAAATTGAATCTAAAACTAAAATTCAAAGATAGAAACTTATCTCGCAAGAGGGCACATATTTCGGTAGATCTTTGACATCTTTTCCTCTAAATTGATTGTCAAGTTCATCATCTATCATCAGTTTCTGTCAATTTGATTGATATCTGTTCGGCTCAATCAACTTTTTCCTCCGTGTGTTTCTTGCAAAATTAGTGTAAAGTGATCAAAACACATTCATATACTTAATATTGAATTGTGTCATATTTTTATAAATAATAAACTAAGACTCATATTCTTCAAATTTAATTAACCCGAATCAATATTGAATTTAATTAATTCAAATAGATTTAAATTAATTAATTCAAACAAATTTTTAGGTTTAATATTTCAAATTTGATTTAAATGAGAATTAAGCTAACAATCATATCAAATTTAATTCAGTGGATTAACCACTGTACCAAAAATAAATCTTTTTCTTAGCCCAGTAAGCATAACTAACATTTTTAGTTTACTCTCTTCCTTCTTATCAAGTCCATGTGACATTCAATCCAATTAAATATTCTAATGCAAGGATCGTGGTGAATGTGTGAAACACAATTTCAAAACAAACATTCATTAGTTGCAAAAGATAAAACTTTGACAAACTGTAAGCCAACTACGATAAGCACGAAGCTTAACAGAAGCAAACAGTAATCACCCAATCCACAAGATCATAGGAGATCAATCGCATGTTAATCTCATTCTAATTAAAAGTTGAAAGAATTTTCAATGGGAGACATAGCATACCAATAGATAAGAGTTAAAACTACATCTTTGGAATAAATTTGAAATAGGCTTATGACGGTGACGAACAATGAAGCCCAGCTCGATTGTTGAGCAAGAACAGAAATAAAATTCACACTTACGGCAAGATCGGCAACAACATAACGGATCAGAAAAATTGCGATCCTATGCATTCGCTAGAATGTGCGGCAAGAAGCAGCGACAAAGTCCTCTTAGTTTCCGATGGAACCAAATTCAAGGAAATCTGACCCAGTTCGCAAACTCCTTTGACCCGATTCAGCCAATAACAAATTCAAAGCAGTCAAACGTGGTTTAAACTCAATCAACAGGAATTTTAAATTATTGTTCTTGATCATGCTTCAAGATTGTTAGATATAGGAGGCATAAACAATAATTAAAAGAGAATAATTATATTAGAGAAGGATACATGTGTATATAGGATTTTTGCTTGAAGCATGACACCTAGGTATCAAATTTAGAATACCCAGTTTGTATCAAATTTGGAATACCCAGTTTGTTGCCCCCAGAAAAATATATATACATACCCTTGTGACCAAGTTATTAAACTCAACATAGATCCGTTCCAATTAGGATTCTACATTGGCTCATACACCTTCAGCGTTTTGTCCACGTATAATATTAATTAATAAAGTATAATTAATATTTATCAAATTATTATTATTAATATATTTTGAACATACATTCCAACATATAGTAGTGCAAACTCTTCGATGATAAGCACAAGTGGTTACAAAGTATAACCCGTATCTGTTATCCTAATTTGAGTGTACCATTGAAAGATAGTAATGTATGTTGAAAGTACTTAATTAATGTTTTGTCATTCATTGAACATTGAGATTCAAAATTCATGTTATTCTCTACATAAGTATTAAAAAGATAGGTGTATCTAAGAGACTAAATACAATGTCTAGATAATGTACATGTATAGATACATGTATATACAAGTTCAATGTGTCTTTGATGTACATGTACTAGACTATTATAAATACATAAATGATCAATGAAATCAGTAGATTGGTCTGAGAATCATTGTGTTCTCTCTACTCTCAGTTACAGAAAAATATATTTCTCTTTCATCGTATTCCAATAGGTGGTATGAGAACTCAGGTGATCAGCAACCTGCTGGGTGTTTATTACAAGTTGTTACATCAACAAAACATCATGGCCAGTGGTTCGAATACAAGAACCCCCATCATCCCAGTATTTGATGGAGAGAATACCAATTTTGGTGTGTAAAAATGAAGACCATATTCCATTCACTTGGCTTGTGGGAATTTGTCAATGATAGAAACGAGGAACCAGCTTCGACGGAATAAATTATCAGTAATGTAGAGACTTGAAAATTTCAAAACCCTAGGGTAGTAAATCAATTTTTATACCCTAAGGCTATCCCTTTATCATTTAATGTTTTAAATAAAAGTAAGGTTGGTCAATATATTTATGGAACACGTAGACTAGGGTTTTACAATAAAATTGAGCAAAATTACTACAAAAGGGAAAGTTTAGTAATTTTCTCATGCATTCGTGACTGTCTTCTATTTTTAATTTCATCTTTATTAATTTTAAGTCATCTCACATTTAGTAGATGCAGTTTTGATTAGGCATTTTATTAAGATTTAATTTCAATTTGCAATCATAAGAAAGTATGAAAATACTAAAACATCACATCTTGCATGCATTCATAGTAGTTATAATATTTTAAGTAATATATTATTTGATTTCTCTAGTATTTAATGATTTCAAGTGCAGGTTCAATGAGCTATCAAATGATAAAGGCTCAATGAGCCGTCAAATAAAACTCTGTACAGTGATTCATCAATTGATAATCCTTTGTAACTATGCATCAGTCTAGGAACCACCTGCAATCATCCATTATAGAACATATCTCCACCAGCACATAGCCCTTCG
Source organism: Centella asiatica (assembly GCA_014636745.2). Lineage (NCBI taxonomy): Eukaryota > Viridiplantae > Streptophyta > Magnoliopsida > Apiales > Apiaceae > Centella > Centella asiatica. The sequence goes on from CM025782.1 coordinate 17,957,791, forward strand.
CGAAAGAAGAAATCTGAAATCTGTAGAAATTTCCTAGCAGCACATAAAGAAATCATTTCCGCACCATCAGGGGATAAAGTTGCAGCATAGGAACATCCTTCAGCAGTCGAGAAATACCCTACATTGGCTCATGAAATATCTTCCATTGAAGTATAACTCTGCACCAAACTACATATCAATGAACAGTGTTTCATTTTGAAGCAGAGGATATTTGGCAATTCTGATCCATCAGTGGATAATTCAATAAGTCCATAAGTGGATAAGTCAACTAACCCATCAGGGGATATTTCAGGTATCCCATCGGCGGATAAATTCAATACATTGTCAGAGGATAAACCATAAGCCATTAGGGGATAATTTCAAGACCTTCATTAGGGGATGCTTGTCAGGGGATAATTCCTAAATCCTTCGTTAGGGGATGCTGGTTAGTGGATATTTCAAATATCTCATTAGGGGAAAAATTTAATAGACCATCAGTGGATACTTCAAAAGGCCATCAACGGATAATTCAAATGGCCATCAACGGATAATTCAAATGGCTCATCAGGTGGTATTTCAAATATTTCATCGGTGGATAAAATTAATAAACCATCAGAGGATATTCTTAGTAACCCATCAACTGATAATCAATTTATTCATCAGGGGATATTTAGAAAATCCATCGGAGGATAATTCAAATATTTCATCAATAGATAAATTTTGTTATGGCAAATCTGCACATGGAGGGAAATTACACAATCAAATTTGAAATTGTAAATTTGCAGCCATATATTTTGAATTTGAAAGTGAACGTTTCACACCTAGCCTGTAGAAACACAATTAGGGGAGTCTGAAATTGGAATGACTTGCATAGAATTAGTTAAGCTGCAAGTTTGGAAAGATTTGTTTCCAAATTGCAGACTATAAGGTCTATGCAACTGCCATAATACAAATGGAATGATTCTAGAATGCTACAGCTATCAACAAATGACAAGTCATCAAATCTACACAGCTGAATTCTGAGCCACTAATCTAGGCTACCATCAAGTGCTAAAATTGATTTTGTAATATTTTATTAGTTAATTCCTAGTTTGACTCAATTTTGTAGCAACCCTAGGAGCTCTCCTCTAAATACCCAAGAATTCTTGCAGAAAGAATTTCATAAGAATCAATACTTGCAAAACCCACACAAATTCCAACACTAGGCATAAATTAAGCAATCTGTTTTTTTCTAGTGAAGAAGCAATTCCCAATTCACATCAAAGCCCCGAAAATTGTAAAGGAGAGCTCCTCATTTATTGTAATTTTATTTTACAACCAAGGTATATTTTTAATTAAATTATAGTGTTCTTATCAGAGTCGAGTAGATGAGTTTATTTGCTATTTAAATTTTCATATAAGCACTGTTGAATATTCAAAGCTTTTAAAACTTATTAGCTTTTGCCAATTTCCGTCACAATGTAGACATTCAACTCAAAGTCTTTTTTTGGTTTTATCTTTTATTTCCTTTAAATATAAATTTATTTTCTTTCACTTGCAAAAATTATTTCTAGTATTAAATAAGGGAGAGAGAACCAGCAACCATGGGTCATATAGATGTGAGGGGTGCCTAACACCTTCCCCTCACATAATCAAGCCCCTGAACCTATTTTTCTGGTTTCGTAAATGATAGAGTCATCAAAAAACAATAGAGTTCGTTATGATTTCAAAATCAAAATTGGATGGGTTGGTACATCCTTTTCTTTAAATTAATATCAATTGGCAACTCTGAAATAAAATTGAACTTTGTTGATTCATCTCATAAATCTAGCAAAAACATATTTCAAAAACCTATATTCCTTTTTTTTTCCCTGGGTGCAACAAGCGGCACAAAAGAAAGTTGTGAAAGAAAGAAAAGGATGCAAATTCAGTCGGGAGTTTCGAATTCAATTTTTCCAAGGATTATGCGAGCATCAACAACGAAGGAAGCTTGGGATATTCTTTAACAAGAATTTCACAGAAGTGATAAGGTAGAAGCCGTCAAACTCCAGAATCTTAGAAGAGATTTTGAAAATATAAAAAAGAAGGAGAATGAAAGTATGAATGAGTTCTCTTCTAGATTTATTGAATTTGTAAATCAAATGAAGACTTGTGGAGATGATATATCAGATAAGAAGCAAGTTGAAAAAATTTTGATAAGTTTGTCAGATAAATTTATTCCTATTGAAGAAAGAAAGAATTATCCACTCTCAGCATTCAGAGTCTCATGGGATCTCTGAAATCTTATGAGCAATGAGTAAAGGTTACATCTGAAAGTTCTACAGAAAGTGCATTTTAGTCCAATGTTAGCATCAACAACAAAAGATCTTGGAGGAATAATCGTGGAGGAAATGCTTGTGCAAGAGGTGGTAGAAATCAATTTGCGAGAAGAAGAGGCAAAGGAAGAAATTCATATGAAAGAAGGCCACCATTAGAAAACACTCAACAAAGGGAAGATAAAAAGAGTTGTCGAATATGTGGCTTCACAAATCATCTTGAGAAAGATTATTGGCACAAAGGTAAGCCAAAATGTTATAATTGTGGTAAATTTGGATATGTTATAAAAGATTGTTTATCGAAGACTAATCAGCAAGCGAATTTCACTGAAGAAAAAGATGTTGAGGAGACTATGTTCTATGTCTCTCAATCTACTGGTGTTACCAGTAACAAGAACATGTTTATTGATATTGATTCGGCAGCTACAACGAAAGTTAAAATGGGAAATGGATAGTCGATGGAATCAAAAGGAAAGTGAACCATTGTGGTGCAAACCAAGAAAGGTCCTAAGCATATCAAAGATGTGTTGTTTGTTTTTCCTAACTTAGAGACAAAACTTCTAAATGTGGGACAACTCATGGAACACGGTTATCGTCTTCTCTTCGAAAATGACAAGTGCCGAATTTTTGACAATGGAGGAAGCAAACAAATTATGGCAAGTATTCAAATGGTGAAGAACATAAACTTTTCTCTGAAAATTCTTCAAAGTTTAAATGTTGCGTTGAAGATGGAGGTTAATGGTGAATCATGGTTGTGGCATAAAAGATATGGCCATTTAAATTTTAAAAGCTTGAAGTTTTTGCAGCCAAAGAATATGGTGTATGGCCTTCCAAACATTCAACACAAATCTGATGTATGTGAAGGATGTGTTCTTGGCAAGCAGCATCGTGATGCTTTTCCGAACGAAATGGCGTAGAGAGCTAAAGAACCACTAGAGTTTGTTCACACCGACGTATATGGACCTATAAGAACAATTTCACAAGCTGAAAACAGGTACTTTCTACTGTTTGTTGATGATTATTCAAGAATGTATTGGGTGTATTTCATGAGAACCAAAGTTGAGGTCTTTACAATTTTTAAGAAATGGCAAAATCTTGTTGAAAGACAAAGTGGCTACCTTGTTAAAAAGTTAAGAAGTGATCGGGGTGGCGAATACAACTCAAATGAATTTAAAAAGTTTTGTGAAGATATTGGTATGGAGAGGCAATTGACTGTTGGCTTCACTCCACAACAAAATGGAGTAGTCGAGAGGAAGAATAGAACAATTAAAAAATGTCAAAGTCGACGCTTTACAATAAAGGACTGCCGAAAATATTTTCAGCCAAAACGGTTAACATGGTTGTCTACTTAATCCATAGATGTCCAACAAAAGCTCTTGGAAATCTAACTCCTTTTGAAATATGGAGGGAAAGGAAGCCTTCGGTTAATCACTTGAAGGTGTTTGGATGCACTTGCTACTCTCATGTGCCTAAGGAAAAAAGATACAAATTGGATGAATAAGTGAAAAAAGTATATTTATGGGTTATAGTTTGCACTATAAAGGCTATCATTTATATAGCTTAAAGAGTAACAAAATTATTCTTGGAATTGGGAAGAAAAGAAAGTTCAAAAACAAGTTGTTTTCGATGTAATAAGGCCATCTCTAGTCAGTGAAATTGAGAATGATGATACTCCTTCTACACCAAGGGCTCATAATTCACCATGTGCTCACCCTAATAGTAGTGCCTAGAAAAGTTCTTCGGAGTCACACCTCCAAACAAGTTTAAAAGTGTTTCTAATATTTATGGGCATTGCAACTTTTGTGGGGTTGAACCGAAAAATTTTGATGAAACAATAAAAGAAGAAGCTTGGCAGAAAGCAATGAAAGAAGAAATTGGGATGATTGTGAAGAACAAGACTTGGAAATTGGTTGAAATACCAAGAAACAAGGATATGATTGGAGTAAAGTGGATCTTCAAAGTGAAGCACAATGCAGATGGCAGTGTTAACAAAAATAAAGTAAGGCTCGTGGTGAAAGGCTATGCACAACAGCCTGGTATCAATTTTAACGAGACATTTGCTCTAGTGGAGAGACTAACACAATCAGAACTCCTATAGCCTTGGCAGCACACAAGGGTTGTTACTTGTATCAACTTGATGTAAAATCGGCTTTTTTGAATGGTGTACTACAAGAGGATATTTATGTTGAATAACCACAAGGTTTCGTCAAAGCAGGTCAAGAAGATAAAGTTTATAAGCTGAAAAAAGCCTTGTAGGGGTTGAAGCAAGCTCCTCGTGCTTGGTATAGTCTAATTGATGGCTATTTTATTGAAATAGGATTCCAAAGAAGCAAGCGCGAGTCGACTCTATATATCAAGATCCAAGGTAATGATGTTCTTCTTGTTTCATTGTATGTTGATAATTTAATTTACACAAGAAACAATGAGAAGATGGTGACTAAGTTTAAAGAGGAGATGATGAGAAAATATGAAATGAGTGATTTGGGACTTTTACATTATTTTTTGGGGATTGAAGTTCAGCAAAATCATGTTGGAGTTTTCATTTCTCAAAAACAGTATTGTGAAAAAGTTTAAGATGTGGGAGTGTAAACCCGTTGCAACACCTTAGCTGGTTAATGAAAAGCTCATGAAAGTCGATGGGAGTAAAGAAGTTAATACTACATTTTTCAAAAGTTTGGTTGAAAATTTGCTATATATGACAGCAACCAGATCGGATATAATGTATGCAGCGAGTTTGTTGTCAAGGTTTATGCACAAGCCAACTCAAGTATATCTTGGAGCTGCTAAAAGAGTTTTAAGATAATTACAATGGACTTCTAACTTCGAGATTATGTACAAAAAAGGAGAGAAGCTAAAATTGTTTGGTTACTCGAATAGTGATTGGGCTAGAAGTTTTGACGATAAAAAGAGCATTTCTTGTTACGCATTCTCTCTTGGTTTAGGAGTAATTTCATGGCTATCAAAAACACAAGAAATGGTAGCATTATCAACAGTGGAAGCTGAATATGTTGCTGCAAGTTTAGTAACATCACATGTTCTTTGGCTTAGGAAAATTTTGGGAGATATGGAGGCAAAACAATCAAATTCTACAAACACCTTTCTGTGATAACAAGTCTGCAATATCAATGGCAAAAAATTCAGTTTTTCACAGTCATACAAAACACATTTATGTGAAGCATAATTTCATCCGTGAAGCCATTGAAAATGGAGTTATTGAAATCAAGTATTGCAACACTAATGAACAACTTGTGGATATCTTCACGAAAGCACTTCCCAAAGAAAAGTTCTACTTTCGAGACATGATGAAAGTTCAACGACAAAACATTAAGGGGGAGTGTTGAAAGATGCACTGTATACTGAAAGTACTTAATTAATGTTTTGTCATTCATTGAACATTGAGATTCAGAGTTCATGTTATTCTCTGCATAAGTATTAAATAGATACGTGTATCTAAGAGACTAAATACAATGTCTAGATAAGGTACATGTATAGGTACATGTATATACAAGTTCAATGTGTTTTTGATGTACATGTACTGGACTATTATAAACACATAAATGATCAATGAAATCAATAGATTGGTTTGAGAATCATTGTGTTCTCTCTATTCTTAATTACAGAAAAAATATATTTTTCTATCAAAGTATTCCAACAAGTACATGATATACATTAGCAATGCCTACGGCACACTAAAGATCAGCATAGATATATTCTTTTCACTTTTGATGAGATCAGGATCAAGTTGTTTCAGAAGACATCTTAATACTCCCGCACAGCAGATTGGTTACAAATTTTTGTTTTAATTTGGTATCGGAGCTTGAGACCAATATGTCGTCTTCCTCGTCTAGTAGTTCCTCTAACATTACGACTGACATGACAAAAATTCCTAATTAACCACTTCTGTTCAATATGCATTGTCAGTTAATAAGCATTAAGCTTCATGCCAGTAATTATCTTGCTTGGGAAGCTCAAATTTTGCCACTATATATTGAGAGGACATAATCTCCTTTGTTTTGTTAATGGAAGTCTTGCTCCACCATACCCAAAGCTTCCTGCTATTGGGTCAGCGGCTCAACTGGATAATCCAGGTTATACTCAATGATATCAATATGATCAAAGTCTGTTGAGCCTTCTCATCTTGTCACTATGGGAAGACGTTATTCCCATGATACTTGATGCCACAACGTCAAGAGAACTATGGACAATGTTGGAGACTGCTTTTGCCTCTCCTTCATTGACGAGATTAATGAATCTATGATATTCTCCTTAAGAACTAAAGCAAAATAGTGACTCCTTTTCATAATACTTACATAAGGCCAAGAGCATTGCAGATCAGGTTGCTGCTGCCGGAAGTTGTGGCAACAAAGGAGTTTGTGGAGGGATGGGAGTATAATTATGTGCTACTAGTGCAAAGTGAATGTCAAGATTGCTGCGCATGTGTTGATTCAACTTACATGGGCTTGGAGGTTATGGCCTAGTACGTTTCTATGGTCGAGCATATAACTCATTTGTTTACCCTTACTCAATCGGAAAATATTTAATAATGCTGGAGCTTTGTGTTCAATGAACGGAAAGAAACTGTGGGTGATTATTATTGTCTTTATATTGCTGGATTTTAATTTCAACAATTTGTTGCATGTTTGAATCAGTACAATGGTTTCAATCTCAAAAACCATAAATGAAGCTCGGAGACTTGGTTTGTATGTGCCGGAAAAAGGATTATGGTAGGGTAATTTCTATGATAATTTTAGGTTGCTGCTGCAATTGTGGCAAGTGCATTGTGTCAAACTGGTTAAAGTCCTTGATTAAAATTTTAGCATTGTGATTGCTTCTTGGTGCATATGGTATTTACCTTTGTATTGAGTGTGTTGTAAATGACATGGTACAAATCTTTTAGACAAGAATATATTCTTGTTTCGGTGATATATGTTCGACCACTGAATAAATTTTTTTTTAAGTCAACTAGATTTGTCACTTCTTGATAGTGCTGGTAACTTAAACAAATTCAATACTAATAGATTGAATAGTAGTAGAGACGCTAACTGTGAAATTTTCAAGTTTTCTAGAAGTGACATATCTCTCAACTTTGTTTATAGTTTTGATATTTTAGAAAATTGGGCACAAAATTAATTAGGCGTACCTTAGAGTATACACGACTAGGAAATTGTTATTGCCAATTTGTGATGAATTCATTCCTCACAGTATGCTTATTTGTTACAATTTGGTCATCTAAACGGACTCACCATCGCAGTTTATGTCGTGTATACTCCCATCACTGCTCAAGCCCGGTGCACATCACCATGAAAGAAAGGCTGTCGATGGGGAATCATTTTTTTTTTTGTTTGATCAGCAAAACAAAAAACCTTTCATTAAAACTAAAAGCATTACAAAGCTCAAAAACCAGTAAGTCCATAAGGCTTGGACTCTTTATCACCTTTGCATAGTACAATTTGTAACTAATACATCTTGGGAGCTGTCAAGACCAACACATCTTCCTCAGCTGCACCAATTCGAATACATCAAGCGGATATTCAGGAAAGAGGTGGTTTGTTGGTCAGATACAGTGAGCAAAACAAAGATAAAGGTTTTTAGTTGGTGCACTGTTCATTTTAATGAGGTCTCACTAAACAAACACAAATGGTGGAATGAGCCGTGGCTATGTTTATATCTGTGATGGAGTTAGGGATAGAGGAAGGAGGAGACACAACCTTCGCACAGATAGGCATAGCAAGTTCCTAATTACGTGACGGTCCTTTTGCGACGATTAATTATCATCTCCAAGGAACTACTGTTGACATCTTCCTATATGTCCCTAATGGCCAATACATTTGCCTGCGGTGTATTGCGACACAATGCCATGCAGCTTACGATTTTTTATTTTATTTTTTCTTTGCAAGGGTTATAGCCATCACAAAATATCTTCAATCCCTCGCAATGTATTTGCGCTCTTAAAAGTTATATATTCTCGTCCTGTATTAATAATTCCAACATAGAATTCATTCGAGCACATCAATATGCTAAATAACTAATGTACAGAAACAACGTACTAAGCAACAAGGAGCCATATCCCAGCATTTACATAAATAAGTCTTCATAGGAAGCCCGTGCATTGGATCATTACAATCTTTGAGTTAATGTATTGTAGCTATACAATGCCATATCATCTATCCAATACCAAAAGCCTAGAGTTCCAGATTAAATTATCATATCTGGTCTCCATCTACTGCCAAAGACCAAAGCATCCATCTATTCATTAAAATAATAAGGTCCATCTGCTATAGTAGTTCAATACCATATCTACTCTCCATTGCCAAGAGCAAGCGTCCAATAGTTTATTTTATTTTTTTGATTGGCGAATCGATATTTCCATTAAAAAAACTCGCCAAGTACAAGATAGAAGTCACCTCAATACAATAAAACTTTGCCCAAATTAAAGAATTGGACCAAGAATTCTAAACGACACCCAAACAAAACACAACATATAAAACCCCATGAATGTGAAAAATTCTAAACTTCATTCTCACCAGCCTCCCAAAACCAAAAAGCTCAAAGCCTTTCAAACCATGGAACTGAACTCCAGCAATAAAACCTTGTGGCTACCTCCCTTAAATTAGACATTGAGAATCACTTCAAAACCAGAACCTTGTCTGAGAATGAAACTAAGGAGGTTTCCACCGAGACTGTGAAGAAACTATATCAGTTATACAAGCCAACACAAATTGGAGCCAGGAATGTCTAACAAAAAAAGAGCATGCTGGCCAAAACCCTTGAAACAGAAATATTTATGATGCCAAAAGACCAAGCTGAAAACCCCACTAGCAAATAAACACAAACCCATATTCTCAACTAAAACTAGCAGTGATGGATGATAGATTTTCAAGAGCCTTTTTTCTTAAAAAAATTTCTTCCTACATTCGTATGTTTCACTTTGATCCATCCATCATGAATAATATATATTTCCGTTGGTACATTCTGAGAAAACAACCGATTTTCTCAAACCAACACAAGGAGCTTCCCCTGTAACATTACTTTCAACCTGCTTTACAAGATCTTTAAGTTTGATGGCTTAGTCCTGTAGTCATTGAGATTCTTTAAGGATTTCTCACTACTCAACCTATTCTTCAAAACTACATCAACCACTTTGCTTTGTTTTGCCTCAGAAGCTGGGTGATCATTTTTATTAGAATTATATATTCAGAATTCTCTGACCTTGCAACATGATTACTGTCCAGTACAAATTCTTCCTTCAAGCCATGTTGTTTATCAACTTCTTTAATCCCAATTGACCATCATTTTTAAAAAGGACAAACTCTTCAATATATCTGTTAATATTTGTAAGAATTAATAGTCAGCCTTCGTCAATATCCTTAGCTTTTGTTGTATCTTGATCAATAGTGATTAAACTACCCGAAATTTGTAATATTCACCATAGTTTCTCTTCTCCAAAGATGAATTGGAATTCCTAGCTCTACACGCAATCCATGTAGTTCTACCATAACAAGTCACATCTTTTTTCTTTTTTTTGCTAAATATAAATATATTATAAAAAAACAATGAACACGATACAAAATCATGGGGGCATTTTCCTGCCCAATTATACACGATACAAGTCACATCTTTCTTCATCCTTTCAATTGAAATAAAAACATTTGCTACTGTACTTTTATTAAGAAAGAGTTTTTCAGCTTCATGCTCATTTGAACATATAAAAATAAATCTATGATCTCCCCATCTTACCAAATTCAAGAAATGCACATCAATAAACTTCAGAATATCATAAACTTCATCTAGCAACATCTCTTCTTTTTTTAAACACAAGCAATTTAACCTATGGTATACCTCTTTGTTGCACTACAAAAAAACAGAGCTTTTTTGCGGTGGACAATTCCGTTCAATTAAAACTAAAATCGACGGCTAGCAGTTGATATTAGCCCTCAATTTTAACATAGTCGTATTTAAAGCTAGTCGTAATTTGTGTTGGTTAATATTGACGGCCATCACCATCAAGGTTAACTTAGAGTCATCGCAAATTTGTTTTTCAAAATATTTGGAAATTTAATTATAAAATAATTAAATAAAATTATTTTATACATTATGACAACAAACCGTCGCAATTACCTAAGTAAGTTGTCGTATTTTACATGCCAAATTAATTTTTTAAATTCCAAAACTTAAATACCTACAAATACGGCAATTCCCAAAATGTGTATATATATATTTAAGGTTATGGGTTAGTTTAAGTGATAAAAATACTCCCTCTAGACTTTGAGACCAAGTGATCAAATCTCATTGGATGGGAACTATGAGAATTGGGTGTGAATTTCGCCAATAAATATATATATATATATACACACACACATATATTTAAAGAGATTGGGGAGATGATGACAATAGTTATATCTTAGATGGTGTTTGTTGAATAAGTAAACTAAAACACGGGGAATGAATCTAAATTAAATGTATTGAAACTCTTGGTTTACATACATTCACCTGTGAACCATTGCTTTATATCGATAATGAAACATTTGTTATTCTCTCTAGTATAAATAGGGATTGAGTTTTATATCTTAATGAGAAGGAAGAGAGTATTTATAATTTAAGGAATCTATTTTTGGCAAATTCTACTTGAATAGTTTTAGCTCTTCTTCTTCCATATTGTGAGATTTAATTATCAAATTGGTATTAGAGCTATGGTGGGTACCGGAAATACATCACTGAGGCAAATTCCCCTACCACGACTCACAAAGTTAAATTACAACAATTGGAGTATTCAAATGCATGCATTGATGGGTGCACAAGATGCTTGGGACGTAGTCGAGAACAGCTACCCGGAGCCAGAAACTATTGATATCTTGACAGTAAATCAATTGAAGACATTAAAAGAGACGCGAATGAAAAACAAAACTGCTTTCTACCCCTTGCTCAAAGCGGTGGACGAGTCGGGTTTCGAGAAAATTACAAGTTCAATAACTTTAAAGGAGGCATGGGAGACTTTGGAGAAATCTTTCAAGGGTGTTGATCGAGTTAAACAAGTTCGGCTTCAAACTTTTAGAGGCGAGTTGGAGGCCATGAAAATGGAGTCAGAAGGGGTGTCGTACTACATCACCCATGTGCAAACGATGGTGAATCAACTCAAACGCAGTGGAGAAAATTTTGCGGACATTAACCAAGAAATTTGAAAATGTTGTATGCGCTATAGAGGAATCAAAGAATTGGGAAGAGATAACCGTCGATGATCTTGTCAGTTCTCTTGAAGCACATGAATAAAGAAAGAAGATGAAAGAACAGGAGTCTCTTGCGAAAGCCTTACAAGTAAAGGCTACTATCAACGATGGTAAGGTGATGTACGCACAACAAAATCAAGGAAGAGGACGCAGTCATGGAGGTCGTAATTTTAGTCACAGTAGAGGTCGTGGATGTGGAGACAAGAAGTTGGAAGAAAAAGGACAGTCCAGCCAACAAAACTGGCGTGGCTGAGGTCACAGTCATGGGAAAGGTGTCCTATCAACTCGTGCAAAAATTGAGTGCTACAATTGTGGCAAGTCTGGGCACTTTGCAAAAAATTGTTGGTTTAATACGAAAGTTGAAGAGAACATGAATCTAGTCACGAAAGATGAAATAGAGGATGATGGTATACTCCTTATGGCCAACAAAGACGTAGCTCCCAACAGTGACACAATCTGGTGTCTTGACACCGGTGCTAGCAACCATATGTGTGGGTACAAACACTTGTTTCTGAACTTAGAGGAAATAGGGTGCGGACAAGTATCGTTTGGAGATGCTTCAAAGGTCCAAGTAAAGGGCTGAGGCAAGATCCGTTTTTCTTTGGAGGATGGCAAAGAAAGGTCAATCGAAGATGTCTGCTGTGTTCCTAACATAAAGAGTAATATACTTAGCGTGGGGCAACTATTGGAGAAGGGATACTCAGTCTTCATGAAAGATAGAACATTTCACTTAAAGGACAAAACAGGCAGGTTGCTTTAGAGTATAGAGATGACCCAAAATTGAATGTTTAAACTCAATTTGAGAGCAAGAAATATGTTTGCAAGTCAGAGGATAAAGCTTCGTTGTGGCACATGCGATTCGAGCATCTACACTATGGTGGCCTAAGGCAGCTAGCAAGAAAGAACATGGTCCATGGACTTCCGGACATGGAGTACACCAAAAAATTTTGCAAAGGCTATATATTTGGCAAGCATGTGAGAAAAAATTTTCAAAGGAGGACAGAATATCGAGCCAAGGGTCCTCTTGAGTTGGTACATACGGACATATGTAAGCCAATCACACCCAAGTCATTTAGTGAAAAGAGGTACTTCATCGTTGATTATACAAGGTGGACTTGGGTTTATTTTTTGAAAGAAAAATTTGAGGCACTTGATGCGTTCAAGAAATTTAAGATGTTAGTAGAGAAGATGATCGGGATTTATATCAAGGCATTACGATCAGATAGAGGCAGGGAATACATGTCAACCGCCTTCACTAGCTATTGCGAGGCCGAAAGGAAAAATCGAACTATTCTTGACATGGTTCAATCAATGTTAAAGAGGCTATGACTCAAGAATTTGAGATGATAGACTTAGGGTCGATGAAATACTTCCTTGGTCTTGAAGTCAGACAAAGTGAATCAAGTATATTTGTGTCGCAAAAGGTGTATGCAAATTACATTTTGAAAAAATTCAGAATGGAAGAGTGCAATTCAGTAGCAACACCAATGGAACTTGGTACGAAACTCTCTAAGTTTGAGGGAGGAGATCAAGTTGATGCAAACAGATATCGAAGTTTAGTTGGAAGCTTGCGATATCTTAGGTGTATGAGGTCAGACATCGCATATAGTGTCGGCATTGTTAGTCAGTTCATGGAGGAGCTGATCAAGTACTCACATTGGAAACCTATGAAAAGGATTCTTCGATATATCCAGGAAACAAAGTCACTTGGATTATTTTATTCAGAAACAAATGAATACAAATTGGTGGGATACTCCGATAGTGATTGGTGCGGAGATGTAGATGACCAAAAAAGTACATATGGGTATGTGTTCTTTATGGGAGACACGGCTTTTACATGGAAATCGAAGAAACAGCCGATAGTGTCATTGTCTACATGCGAGGCAGAATATGTGGCGGCATCTTGGTGTCTGTCTCACGCAATATGGCTGAACATGTGAAAGAAAAGAATGTGCAAATGCGTCATGTTGCAAGTCGTGATCAATTGGCGGATATGTTCACAAAATCGCTACCAAAAGTTTTTCTCGATACTTATAAGATGATATATTGGGATGAAGGATCGAAAAGATGTTTTATTTTAAGGGAGGAATTTGTTGAATACGTAAACTAAAACACGGGGAATGAATCTGAATTTAATGTATTGAAACTCTGGGTTTATATACATTCACCTGTGAACCATTACTTTGTATGGATAATGAAACGTTTTTTATTCTCTCTAGTATAAATAGGGATTGAGTTTCATATCTTAATGAGAAGGAAGAGAGTATTTATAATTTACAGAATCTATTTTTGGCAAATTCTACTTGAATAGTTTAGCTCTTCTTCTTCCATATTGTGAGATTTAATTATCAGTGTTGTGCTTTTTTCCAAGCTTTTGAGGAGCTTTGTTGAGCACAAAGTCCAGGAAGCTATAGTGAGTCAGGTGGAAAGGTCAATGATATGTTGCAGCATTGAGAAGTTCTTTGATCGAAGTATTATTTATAAGACTTTGCTCAATTATGTGAATCAAGGATAATATCTTTGCATTATTGTATAACTGTTATATAGAGTTTACAAATTCTTTTAGATAAGTACAAACTATACATGATAGACTATAATATCTATTGTTAGTCAGATGCTAAGCTGTTTCACCTTTGTAGGTGTTACTGTTGAGCTGATCTAACAATGTGAAGATGATAATGTTTCTCTTGGTCCTATACACCCCCGCAAGATGGAAGAACAATCTGTAACTCCGATCTTGGACCTCATATACAGAAAACTTTGTCGTGGTAAAGGCTTGGTTAGGGTGTCTGCCCATTGATCCTTGGAATGGACGTGAAGAACCTTTAAAGAGCCATCTGAAACTTTTTCACGAACAAAATGAAAATCCAATGAGATATGTTTCATTCTTGAGTGAAAGACAGGATTCGAACTCAAGTAAGTTGCTCATGTGTTGTCACAATAGATGACAAGTGGACTGTTGTGAGAATTGGCGAGCTCAGGCATCAAGTTTTTCAACCACAAGACTTCAGAGGCTGCATTAGCAATAGCTTTGTATTCTACCTCTAATGAAGAGCAAGAGACTGACTTTTGCTTGGACGATTTCCAAGAGATAAATTGAGACAACCGATTTTTAGCATAGCTAATATCTGGTCTTGTAATGGATAGGTATTGAAGGCTGCCCACTAATTTTCTGAATGTAGGAGCATCTACTTTGGGGCTGCCATCATTTAAAATCAACGAAGAATCTGAACTCATGGGTGTAGTGACTTCTTTTGAATCAGTCATCTTAGAGAGGAGTAAAATATCAGTGATATGTTTGTGTTGTGATAGAAACAAACCATCAGTAGTAGAAATTACTTCAACCCCCAGAAAATGATGTAGTGGACCAATATCTTTTAAGGAGAACTTGCGATCGAGCTTGGAGACAAAATTAGTCATGAATGTGGAATTGTTACCTGTAATAACAATATCGTCCACATATACAACAAAATATATGATAGTACCATGAGATGAGTAGATAAAAAGTGATTTATCTAATATGGAGTTCTTGAATCCAAAAGAAAGTAAGAAACATCTTAAGGCAGTGAACCACGCTCTAGGGGCCTGCTTTAACCCATATATGGCTTTTCGCAAGCAACATACATAATTAGGATGAGAAGGATGAACAAACACTTGAGGTTAAGTCATGTAAACCTCATCATCTAATGAGCCATTCAGAAATGAATTATTGATATCCAGCTCTCGGATTTTCCAATTTTGAGACAGAGCCAAACTAAGAATAATATGAATGGTTGCTGGTTTTGTAACAGAACTGAAAGTCTCAGAATAGTCTATTCTAGGACGTTGTTGAAATCGCGAGCAACCAATCATGCTTATATTTGTTGATGGTGGCATCTGGGTTGCATTTGACTCGAAAGATCCACATACAAGAAATAACATTCTGATTGGAATAAGGAACCAAATCCCATTTTCCATTGCAAATCAACACATCAAATTCGGATGACATTGTTTTATACCAATGAGAGTGTTTTAAGGCTTGAGTCACACATAAAGGCTCTAAAGAGGGAGGAAGCGGATGTACGGAAGTGAAATTGATGAAATTAGGATTATAGTAATGGGAGTTTGGCTTTCGAGTGCGATGTGGTCTGATAGGAGAACTCACACTTGCAGGAGTAACAGATAAGTTATCAGAATTGGTCGAGGCAGAATGTGGATGAGTTGGTGATGGATTTGAGTTTGAAAATAATGAAACATCAACTTTAGAGGGTGAGGTATTTGTGGATATCAATGGAGTAGTGGAGATGGGATTTGAGGTAGATTCATTGAAGGAATCATGTGGAACAGGCTGGATTGTGGCTGGAGCCAGTACAATAAGAGGTTCAGAACTAGGAGGAATAAAAAATGCATAAGAGGTTTGTGAATTCTTACCAGCAGTACCTTGGGAAGGAAGAGCTGTGGAGGTTGATCTAGAAGCGGGAGATGAACATAATGATGTACCATGCATTGGAAATGAATCTTCAACAAATTTCACATGTCTTGAATGATATAATTTATTTGTATGAAGATCAAAACACTTATAAGCTGATTTTGAGTTCGAATACCCCAGAAAAACACAGAGTTGATTTGGACTGTATTTTAGAATTATTACATGGTTTTAAGCACGGATAACAAAGACAGCCAAATATTTTGAGTCTATGATAACTAGATGGTCTATGAAATAACGACTCAAATGGAGAACGATATTGAAGGATCTTGGTAGGCATGCAATTTATAAAATACACGGCAGCTTGAAAGGCATGTGACAAAAATATAGAGGAAGAGAGGCATGATGTAACAATGTTAAGCCAGTTTCAACAACATGACGGTGTCTACGCTCTGCGGTGTTATTATGCTCAGGAGTGTGTGGTGGTGTTGGGAATTAAAAATTGGTACAAGTTTTTGATACTCACCACCATTGTCTGAGTACATAGAGATAATAGGCACTTGGAAAAACTTTTCTACAATCAACTTGAATTGTATAAATATGGAGGCAACATCAGATTTATGCTTTATTAGATATAACCAGATATACTTTGTATAGTGGTCAACAAAAATAATATAAAACTTGAAATTATCAATTGATGAAATTGTAGGACCCCATACATCTGTATAAATCAATTGTAGTGGCTGAGTACTTTATAAAGAAGAACCTCCAAATGGGAGTTTATAATTCTTTTGACAAGCACATGCATTACAATTAAGCTTATGATCATAAGGTACATGTGACATGATATTATTTGATAACAAGAAATCCCAAAGAATACTAAAATATGGGTGACCTAATCGATGATGCCACTTTCCAGTTTAGATTTCAAGGTAATATTGACTTATGGCATTACTAGCGATTTTGCGTAGTATACATCATTTTTGTTCTCTCTGCGCAAAAGCACTGCCTCCGTTGTTAGATCCCTCACCAAGAATTGCTAAGGGGAAAATTCAACAAAAAATTTGTTAGTTGTGCAAAATTTGGAAATTGAGACAAGATTTTGATTGATCTTAGGAACACACAAAACATTAGTAAGAGAAAAAACTTTAGATGGTGAATTTAATTTAGAATAGCTTGTGTGAGTAATATGTAGACCTAACCCGTCACCGACACAAACTTCATCTGGACCTCCATAATTTGTAAACTCACTTAAATTGTTCTGATCATATGTCACATGATGAGATGCTCCGCTGTCAAACAACCATAGTTGTGTATTAGCTTAAGCATAACTCAATGAATTCGTTGTTGGGTTGATAACATCAAACTCATTTTCTTCAAAAAAGCAAGAGAGAGACCTGCAATCTTTGGTTAAATGGGTGGAACGATTACAGAAATCACAAAACACCCCTGATCTGGATTGCTGAGAATTATGTGACACCCAGTTTCCATGCAGAGTTGATGTTGGAAGTTAATGAGAATTTGAATGAGAATTGTTTTTTCCTTTGGAATGGAAGATGCAAAGATGAGTTAAGTAAGGGAAACTTTATCCCACATTGAAATTTGAAAGGTTTATTGCTTACCTTTTATATGGGAAAGCAAGCTAACTAGTCAAATTGAGTGGTTATATTATGCTCCATCCTCCACGCGCGCGACCTGCGAACACGAATGCCGAGAAAGCCGTCAGGGGATACCGCGTACCCGTCAGGGGCCATCAGGGTGTGCACTCCGTGTCGTGGCCGAGGCCGAGTGACCCGTCAGGGGATGCCGCCGAGAAAGCCCGTCAGGGGGTGCGAGTGTCCATCAGGGTGTGCCGAGAAGCCGTCAGGGGATGCCGCATGCCTGTCAGGGGATGCCACATGCCTGTCAGGGGGTGCGAGTGTCCATCAGGGTGTGCCGAGAAAGCCGTCAG
>CM025782.1:17975653-17989459 GCA_014636745.2 Centella asiatica
GTCAGGGGGTGCGAGTGTCCATCAGGGTGTGCCGAGAAAGCCGTCAGGGGATGCCGCATGCCCGTCAAGGGGTGCGAGTATCCATCAGGGTGTGCCGAGAAAGCCGTCAGGGGATGCCGCGTACCCGTCAGGGGCCATCAGGGTGTGCACTCCGTGTCGTGGTCGTGGCCGAGTGACCTGTCAGGGGGTGCCGTCCGCGCCCGTCAAGGGGTGTCGTCCGCGACGTCAGGGGGTTCCCGCAAATAGAGGGGGCGTAATCCACTAATCATAACGGTTGGGAACATGACCCTATAACTTAACAGTTGGGAACGTGGTCCTGTAACTTAACAGTTGGGAACGTGGCCATGTATCTCGACGGTTGACAATGTGGCATTGCATCTGAGTTAATGGAAACGTGGTCTGACTGAACGGTTCTCCCTTGCCTATAAATTGAGGCTCATTCCAGCAGAATAAAACACGAAAAAATATACAATCTTCCAGCCCTGTTTTAATTTCTCATTCATTCAAGTGTTCATTACAGTTTCGAGTGCTGTTCGACAGTAGACAGACTTTGTGCCAAGTCCGGTCTCTGTAATCCGTTGTATCTTGGGAAACAGTAGTCCAACGATCCTCTGAAGCACATAGTGAGGGGACTAAACTGTTTTAAGGAAAGCGTGTTCACACGTGCCTCGGATTTCAACTGTATTTGATTTATTTAAGCCATTTCAAATATATTATTTTCCCTAAATATTTTCCAACAGTTGAATATAAACGTCTGTATGAGTTTTAAGAACCCCGATGTTGTGATGGATGTTGACGGCTGAATAAATTTAAACGACCAAATGAGTTATGATGTTGGTATTTTGATCGAGTATCACTTTTCTGAGCAAAATTTGTTGTGAAAATAGTAGATTCTGTTTGTGTTTGAGTTGAAGCTTTCTTGAGTCCTCGCTCATGATCTGTAAGCTTATCATGAAGATCACCAAAGGTCATAAGAGTCTCACGAATTTTAACAGCTGTTGTGATCTCCTAGTAATCATCACCGAGACCGGCAAGGGCATGAAGAACCAAATCTTCATCTGAAACGGAAGTTCCAGTAAGCGCGAGTTCATCGGCAGTGGCTCGAATATCTTGAAGATATTCTGA
Organism: Centella asiatica; assembly: GCA_014636745.2. Lineage (NCBI taxonomy): Eukaryota > Viridiplantae > Streptophyta > Magnoliopsida > Apiales > Apiaceae > Centella > Centella asiatica. The sequence continues at coordinate 17,976,779 of CM025782.1, forward strand.
AAGTGAATGTCCATTGATTGGATTATTTAGAAGATGATTTTTCAATGAAATTATTCGGGAGTGCGATTTTTTTGCATAGAGAATGTTGTATATAATTTCTACAAGTGCACAGATCCTTGTAGTATCAATGGTTGTACAGGTCAATGCACACAGATTAGAAAATTCTAATATTCTTGATATTTAACTCAGGCGAAATAGAAAAATAATGATTGAGAAAATTGTGTAATTAATCCTAATATAAATAAAACAATAAATATAATATGAATATTTTAAACGGAATAATTTAAACTAACTTAAACATAAATAAATTATAATTAGGATAGACAATAATAACGAAGTAGAAAATACGTATATTGAAAAATAAGGCTGTAATGAAAAATGTAATCACGAAAAATAAAATATTATTGAATTCGTAATTAAGTGTCTACAAAGACGGAATAATTGGTAATTAAATAGAAGCAATAAGAAAAATAATGTATAGACGACTGACGGAAAAAAGTAGAAAAACGAATGAAAAAGTGTAAACTTGAACAACAAAACTCAAAACTAAAAAAAACTCTCTTTAGCCTCTAATTATACAAGTTTTTATAAGTCTAACTAGATACATTCCTAGAATATGAAAACTCTCAGTTTTGTCACTTTAAATGTATTTAGTTTCTTCAAACTTATCTCTTGAACTCTTTTGATATCATCAAATCTCCATCACTTTATCACTTGAAGTAGTGGAGATTTCTTCAACTTATTAGATTTATTCTTGAAAGAGTCTTCAATTCTTCAAATACTTTCACTTTATCACTTGAAGTAGTAGAGATTTCTTCAACTTATTAGGTTTATTCTTAAAAGAGTTTTCAATTCTTCAAACACTTTATCACTTAAAGTAATAGAGATTTTTTCAACTTATTAGGTTCATTCTTAAAAAAGTCTTCAATTCTTTAAATTATATGTTGAGAGGTCTTATTTTCACATAACTCTTTTATTAATTTATTTTCCTACAAAATAAAATAAAAGTAATAAATAATCTAATAAATTAAGCATAATTAAAGTGGTAAAAATATATAAATTATGGACTTATCAGAGAATCACAATACGTTCCCAAACTTCATCAGATATTGCAGCAGTGGATATCAAGGGCTGAATGCTCTCATGACAGCTTCCCAACGTGGCGTTGAGGATAATTTGATCCTGACGATTCCAGGTAATATAGAGAGGGTTTGGTATTTTGTCACCAAGGAATTGCGAAGGGATAAACATTGATTTTTCAATATAGCTCAGGACACCCAAACTAGTAAGAGCAGAACGAACTTCCATTCTCCAGACATTAAAATTTGTAGTTATAAGTTTTGTGGGCATATGAGTAGGGGTATTGACTTGAACTACAGCGGTATCAGCTGTTATTTCAATTGTTCTAGCCATGGAGATTAATATATATATATATATATATATATATATATATATATATGAGGAGAGAGAGAAAAGAAAAAAAATGGATCTAAAATGCTATTAAGCTTTTGGAAGCTCTGATACCATATAAGACTTTGCTCAGTTATGTGAATCAAGTTAATATCTTTGCATTATTGTATAACTGTTATATAGAGTTTACAAAGTATTTTAGATAAGTACAAACTATACATGTAGACTATAATATCTATTGTTAGTCAGATGCTAAGTTGTTGCACCTTTGTATGTGTTACTATTGAACTGATCTAACAATGTGAAGATGATAATGTTTGACTTGGTCCGATATTATTCACTAAGCTGTAGGTTTATCTCATATCATGATAGTGTGATCTTCTGGTTTGCAAAGTCTTGGGATTTTGTTTTTTTCTAGTTCTTGCTTTGGCAGTGTATGAGTTGTTGCTGAAAGATTATCAGTTATAATCTGGTAAATATATCTATCGTAATATTGTCGTAAGTTTTTGGCTTGTTCTTTTTCTGTTTTTTATTTCATCCAATTCTTGTGGACTTTTGTAATTATGGTGAGTTCAATAATTTTTATCTTTGCTGGAAAAAGAATATATATATATATATATAAACAACATCAAAATATATGCACATATATAACAAAAACTATCGTTTATACATAATCATATCCGAAAACATAAAGAACATCAAAAGATAAGTATATCAAAACAGTGTTACAATAAAAATAAAAATCATAATATATGTGGTCATCATCATAATCGTCGCCATCATCATCATTACGGTATTCATCATCGCAGTCGCGTCTCTCATCAGCATCATGTCTCCCGTGACAACAAGTATTATTAGTCATATATTTATATAATGCTCTCAAATATAATCCAATAAATATGTATGAACAAGTATTAAAAGTAAAATGTGTCTTGGTTTGGCAATCGATAGTGACTTAGAGTACGTCACTGGAAAATTTTCTAACTTTCTCCTTAGTTTTTGGTTTCCACTCAAATTGAAATATCTTTCGAAGGTTCTCCAGAAACCCTGATTTGTCTTCTTGCCCAATTAACTATAATTCTTCTACCAACGAACCATCTACGTTCTACAGCAAAGAGTCCAATATATTCCAAATTTAGGTAAGCAGCAGATTGTACGGTAGCAACTAGTGTTAGAAGTCAAAAACAAAACCCAAGTACACATGTACTTTCACCCTTTGATTATTATGGTTTTTGGCTTGAGACACGTTTACATACATACCACACCCTGATGCATAATGGTTGAAACTTGAAAGCAGTTTATCGGCAGCAGACGAGTCCTGCAATGTGAAAAAAAGCAATAATTATTAATCTAAAATACAAGGTATCCATGAGAATTACGGGGAATGATATTATGGAAAAGGTGTTTTGTATTCTCTAACATCCATATGCTACCAAATTGAATACCCACTCGTGATTTCAGGCCACAAATTCCTCGTATAACAATGTAATCATGTTCCACGTACTCTGATTTTTTTTTTTTTAATTAAAACAAAATTGTTTTGCTCATCGAAAAAAAATAGAGTTCCGCTAATGATTACCTGGCTTTAGACAGTTGGCCAAATAGACAAACATCCTAAATATTCTCCAACCTTGATAATATGGCAAGAACATGTTAACACAGCATATATCCTACCGTCGTAACGAAAATATCATTCACATTCTCCTAATATGTTTGTACTAGCAACAAATATGAAATATAGTCTAAATAAATAAATCTTGGGGTTTAATTATGATATATACAGTTCTACATTATAATTTTTTTTAAAAAAAAAAAAAAGACTTAGTATAAACAAGCACAAAGTTATGAATCTTGAATTGATTGTACTTCCTTAATCAGCAGATCTAAATGCACTTAACCAATGAGTTTTTATTTCTTTTTTTTTTTTTTTTTTTTGATCGGCAAAAAAGAAATATATTATAAAAGCTCGCCAAAGTACAACCGTCCAAAAAAATTGGACCAAGGAGCTTACCAGATGTTTTTTTGACACACTACGGTATATATATAAATATATATATCATACTATGTTAGATAGTATTTACTAACACAATTAGAATATTTAGTATTACAGACATTAAAGTATACCTGATTTTGACTGCTAATATTGTAATTTGAGGCACCCATATTCCTACCAAGAGGGCTCACTCTCTGTAACTCTTCTGGAGCGGCTTCTTCACGTGCATTGCCATTTTGGTATGTGGAAGTCTCTACAAATTACCTTAGAGCACCAAGGATCCAATTAGTAGCTTCTTTCACCATATTAGCATCTCTATTCCAACTAGCAAAAAATTGAGACGACGAAGCACCACTTGATTCACAGAATGAGTAAGAATTATTTCATGTGACGCTACGCCATGCATCACCCAATACAATTCCTTTTGTACACTACCTCGAACAGCTTCAACATAATTAAGCGAGCAACGTACTGTGCCTCTAACCCTTCCTCTTGAGTACATGGCGGATCATCGAGGGCAAAGGTTGATTCCGAGTTTAGTTATCCTTGTCATTTTTATGCAACAGAAAATCTAATTGTTAAACATTCAATATGTGAAAACATAATCAAGCTAAGTGTGAGGGATTATTGCATGCATAAATATTTCAACTAGACCTGACAAATGGACAGGTATTAGATCAAGTTACTGATAAGTCAAGGAAAGGAAAGAGATGTATTCTGAATAAGTTGTAGTTATCTTCTTGTTAGTGATGTACATTATCTGTACCAAGTTCTAGAATCCTTCTTTGTAACAAACTTTATGGTTGTTGTAACAAACTCTATGGTTGTCTCCCTGTATATATACATATATGGGCAGCTTACCTTGTCATTGAAATATATACTGGAGTACACTATTACAAAATTGATTATATGCGTCGGTTAAATTACCTCTTTTGTGTCGGTTAACAGGAGACGCATATGGCGGAGACGCAAAAATTTGATTATATTGCGTTGGTTAAAGAGACAACGCAAAACATTATCATTTGCATCGTACTTTTAAGACGACCAACGCAAATGATATGGTCATTTGCGTCGGACTTTTAAAACAACTGACGCAAATGATGTTATTATTTTTTAAAAAATTCATTTTAAAATACCATATCCAACCACGTTAAAAAACTAATTCTAATATCACAACAAGCCAGAAATACAAAATTGAACTACTTCATTTGCAAAAGAGAAATATATACAAATCAAAATTTACAATCTGTTCAAAGGTCATTTGCAAATCAAAAATATATACAAATCAAAATTAAACCATTCAAGAAGCTAGTAAAAAACATACCGAATTGAAAGCTCAATGCACTTATTATTTTTTGTACTTGTGGTTCTCCTACTGCCCTTGTAACATTTTGGGACCGGTCTGTAAAATCCTCAACCTGAAATATATAAAATATAAATTAATAACATTATTCAAAATTATTCCAATTTTCATATTTGACAAGAAAAGTATAAATATGTTACCGATGAGAACTAGGTTGTTGTAAATATGTTACCGATGAAAACTAGGTTGTTGTAAAGAAAAAGAGGAAGAAAGAATACAGGGTACCCAAGAAAGAAGAAAAATGAACTAATGTTGTACCTACTACAACAGCAAGCTTTCAATATAAAGTTTTACATATTAAATAAACAAAGATACAAAGGCCCACACATAGAATAAGAAAATAACAAAAAAAATATACCTAACACTGGAGGAGAAACGTACCCAAATGAAATGTATGCTGCGCAATGAAAATGAAAATGTATACCGCGCAATGAAAATATAAAGAATTTAGAGAGAAGGTGGTTTGTCTTCAAAAAGCGGTAAAATGAAAATGTATGCCGCGATTTGAAAATGCAAAGGCAGTAAAATATATTAATGTATTTTTTTTCGTACGGTGGCATACTCGTAATTAATCGTACAATTATTTGCGTCGGTTCTTTAAAACAAGCGACACAAATGTGTTATAAATTTATTTTTTTAATTTTTTAATTATTGAAGTAAAAAATAATTTTTTTTAATTTTTTTTTTTATACTTTTTGCGTCGGTCCTTTAAAAAAACCGACGCAAATACTCAACACTATTTTTTAATTATTTAACTAAAAAATAATTTTTTTTAATTATTTATTTTTTTAATTTTTTTTTACACTTTTTGCGTCGGTCCTTTAAAAGAACCAACGCAAATACTCAACACTATTTTTTTATTATTTAATTAAAAAATATTTTTTTTTTGATTATTTATTTTTTTTAATTTTTTTTACACTTTTTGGGTTAGTCTTTTAAAAGAACCGACGCAAATACTCAACACTATTTTTTTTATTATTTATTTTTTAATTATGTTATAGTTTTTACATCGATTCTTTTAATGGACCGATGCAAATACTCAATATTAGTTGCGTCGGTTCTTGAAATAAGCAACGCAAATGTGTCATTAATTTATTTTTTTTAATTATTTTTATAGTTTTTGCGTCGATCATTTAAAAGAACCGACGCAAATATTGTTTGTATTTTTATCATAATGTCACCGTTTTACTATATGCGACAGTTCTATTAAAGAATCAATGCAAATAAGGCGACGCATAAGACAGTTTTTGTACTAGTGGTACTAATAAAACATTATTCATATCTTGTTTGTTCTATCCTAGTATCAGAGCCAGAGAGTCTCACCTAAAAAAATTTAATGGTTCATAAATGGATAATGGATAACTACTTAGTGAGTAGAAATATTATCCCTGACATATTGGAGAACGTATGTGAAAGGTATGATAAATTTAAACAAAAGGGAATTGGAAGAAACATTAAGAAAATTGATATGTACAAAAATCTCCTTTGAATGAACTCTTACGAAGGAAATGCGGGAGGATAATGTTAATGGATAATGGATGAAGTAAGATGACGGAAATGAGAAAAGATGTGAACGATTAATGGATGAAAAAAGATGAAATAGAAAGGTTTAAATAAAGCAAGCTCAATATTTGTAAAAGGATGGAAAGGAGAATGAGAAAATACATAATGTAAATACGAAGAAAATGAGTGTTTAGAAGTTGTTTAAAAAAAGGAAAGGAAAGAATAGAAGAGAAAAAAATTTAACTTTTCATTCCAGATATTTCTCTCCAAAGTTAGAGTGAAACGGAGAGATAGATAGTTAAGCCTTTGTAAAAATATGATAATACCAATTTTATCATTGAACTTAATAGTAAAATATTTCTTATTCCATTCATATTCTACTAATTTTTTTTTCTCTCCAAAAACTCACAAACAAAAAGAAAGTTTCAACAATTATTTCTTTTCTCTCATATTCACTTCACTTCTACTATTTTCGTCTCATTAAAAACTCACAAACACAGCATCAATGTCACGCAAAGGAAAACGGTCAAAGTTCTATATTGTGACTCAATTATGGAATCACCTAATGAACCATTTAAAATTCGCGACTCGAGAAGCATTAAAGCTTGTGGACATGGATGTTTTGTGAAAATATAAAAGAACAAAAAGTTACCATTCTTGACGGTATTATTATAGACAGACATGTAGTTTCGTTTGTTTCAGCTTAAATGTACTATTAAAAATTTTTGATTCAATATTATTAAAAATTAAAATTTCTAAAATTTTAATCAAAACAAATGAGATTATTACGTCTTATTGAATGTCCTACTTTTTTCTGCAATAGATATGTGGCTTTTATAAATTTATTTACATCGAGGAAAGATCTAACATGATGTGTTAATTCATGAACGAGATGAGATTTAAGATGGCACACGAAATAGGATAAGAAATTTCAAATCATAATGTCCTGATTAGATCGGAGATCATTGAGGTTTAAGTTTTCATTATTGTAGAAAATTTCGGTAATTGTGAAAATTTCGTTATAAGTACCTTGAGAATTTTTACTAGTCTCAATATTTTATCAAATTTTAATGGTTTTAAATATAGGAACCACTATGCAATTATTATTTAGATGTATAATTATATGAGCTACAAATGATATTTAAAATACTTCGTATAAAATAATTATGTTAAAACCATTGCCTAGATTTGGAATTTGCTTTAGTATTCACTTATATCTTGCTTATAATATCTAAAAGTTAGAAGTTAATTTAATCACCTAAGTCTGCCTACCACTTTTTAAAACTAAATTATTCTTATTTATATTTAGGCGATCGAATTCAAGGAGGCCCATCCAACCCAAAAAAATTAGGGGAAGGGAAAGTTTGGGGTGCAGCTTAAGAAATAACTAGTCACTCAACCTGTGCAATGCACAGTATTTTTATGGTTGATATATTCTTTAATTAATATATAAAACTAATAATTACAATGTTTTTATCATATTTTTAGAAATTATTATATAATTGGTAGTTATATTAAAACAACATATTTTGGTATTTATATTTGTAAATATTTTATATTTCTTACTATATTATAACATTATTATATAATGTGTTTACATAATGAAATAATACTTTTCTTTTTCTTTTTTTTCATTATTTCTTTTCATTAATTATTACTCTAAAATTTTAGATTTAATAATTTTGATGTATATGTTTTGTATGTTATTATAATTTATTACTAAATACATTGTCTATCATATTTTTTGGTCGCAATAAGAATTTATATTCTTATTACTTCATTATTCTTTTTCTAATTACTTCAATGAACTGTATAATCTTTAATATAATTTATTTTACATAATTTAACTATACCAAAAAAATAAAATATGAAAGAATTAGAGATTTTATCAAGTTTCTACAATTTCAAAATATAAAATATAGTTCCCATTAAAAAGTTAAAAACAAAATACTCATAAATTTTTAATTTAGAAAAAAAAAATAAAGATACCCACTTTTCCTGAATATTACATTCTTAGTAATATGAAATGGTAAAAATAAAGTTGCGATAGAGAGATTCTGTTTTCATTAATAATAAGTCTATATTTATTTATTATATAAAATTATACATTATATATACTATATATTTATTAATGGTGGTATAATTTAATAAATAAATGTTGGGCAATAAAAAAGTGTTTAAAATTTTAAAAATTGCTTAACAAACTTATTATTTTCTTAACATAATTTATAAAGTAATTTAGTACTATATTAAGAAATGCTTATTATGTCAGTACTTGTATATTATATATAATAAGATTTTTTTAATTTAATTTAGGTCATTTAAATTTTATGTAATCAACATAAAACTGAAAAAAACTATTTTAATTATGTGAATAATATTAGTGACGTAAAAATATAAACTTTCTTAACATTGAATTTTTATTTATTTTATAATAAATTAAAATAAATATTTAAATTATTTTTAGACATTTAATAAGAAGAGAAAAATATTGTATAAAATTGGACATATAGATGGTAACACAGTAAACATATAGAGGAAACTAGATGGCTCAAGACCCAAGTGCATGAAAAGGTACAAAAGGAAGCCCTCTCGATATGGCAATGTCCATTGCGGGGAAATGCTATAAATCTTTTTAATTATTAATTTATTAGTAATTTTCTATATAACAAATTTTAATATTAATAATTTCATTGATCTATATGAAAAAACTTTAAAACACCTGTATTAAAAAACGTAAAAAATATATATAGGAAATTATATAATTTGTTCTCTAAATTAACAAAATTTGTTTGTTTTCTACATCCATAAATTCCCGCAATAAATCTTGTGCTTCAAACACATATGAGTAAGCATGGTGTAAAGAATATGATCACAAGGAAATGAATTTGAAAACTTCGAGAAATATGATGTAAAGAAAGTTCTTTTCTCGAAATGCTCAAATACTCCAACTTGGATCACTTTTTCACGTTCATGTACTCCACATAGATGGACGAGCCAATCCTTGCATGCAGTCCAATCCATATGTCAAGGGAAAAAAAACTTAAATTTAAAAAAAAAAAAAAAAAAAAAGCTTTAAAAAATTAAAATTTTGAAAATAATTTAAAAACAAGGCAGCCTCATCTGGATCTCCACCTCGCTTTGACGATCAAGTTCACTCATTCCACTGCCTGCCATCATTATCTTCTCAACACCGCCCTGACGTAAATATATCAACTTTCGTTGTATATGCAAATTTATTTACAAATATCAAGATGGATCGAAAAACATCTAAATACGAGAGTAAGTAGCAGGTTGTGTTTATTTTTATTTCCTTTCATTTTGTGTAATGTAACACAGTTTACATGTTATTGATAATAAATGTTAGACATTACAAAAATTCCCTTCTAGTACTAATCTGTGATTAAGGTACATCAAAAATATACAATTTTCCACCTTCATATACCATACATAGAATACATAAATTCGTGTAAATTTGTAGGTACAAAATATGCCATTCCCATTTTATTGATGCTTCATTAATTGTAAAATATACTAAGTAATTAAGAATAATTAAAATTAAAAAGCTACTTTGCCCTTTAAAATTTATATGCAGACTTTTTGGATTTTCGTATATAGCTTCAGCAAAATGATATAATATTGGTTATACATAAATTAATTTAAGTAGAAAAAAGAAAAGGCAACAAAGGATATGCAGCGGCAGGATAAGCTTATCTTTTCTAACTCCTTGCGTACGTCTTGGGATTACAAATTGGCGTTTTGCATCGTCACGCAACCAATCACACTTATTAGTACGAACGAAACGAAACTGGGGTCATTGTCCCAAACAAAACTTACTAGTAATTTTTAAAATTTTTGCATTATTTTTTTCACTATCATTAAAATTATAATCGACCCAAAGAGAAATATATATTGATTTAGGTAGAAAAAAGAAAATTAAATAAAATACTTCATTCGTTTTTTAAAAAAAAGTTACATTTAGGAAAAATAATTATTTTAAAAAAAATTACATAAAATTTTTCTTTCTTATTTTGCTATAAATTAAAAAAAATTTAGTTATAAAGTTATAGATTTCATCATAATTTAAAGATTCATAACAAATTTAATTCATTTAATTGTTAATTAAAGATATATATATAAATTAAAAATCGTTAAAAATGTAAATATTGTTATTTTTTTTTGAACGGACAGAGCACTAAATAAAAACCCATGTGAATAACCACTTAACTGAATATAACTTCCTTTGAATATTATATATATATATATATGTGTGTGTGTGTATTTTTGAAAAGGATGAACGTATATTGTGTGAGAGAGATGAGAAAGAAAATGTTGGAGGTGTAGTATTACGACATTATTAAACAGGTGTTAGGGGTATGGGGATGCCACTTGTTGCACCCGCTCGCGCGGCTGTCTAAAGCCTCCATGCATTCTTTGTTTTCGGCGCACGATTCTTGTATCGTCTTCACTCCTTTATCTTGATGCGAAATTTCGGATTGCACTGCCACTCATTCATCCTACGCAATCCAATACGTTTATACATATATATATATATAGATTATAATAGACTCGTACTTAGTCACGGACGCAGTATTTTCGTTAAGGAGGTTAAAAAAATTTAATGCATCATAAAAACGAATTTGTTAATATAATAATATATTATAATAATAAAATTATTAAATTTAAAAGATTCACAATATTACTCTATTATTTTTTAATTTTCGGTCTGAAATTTATCAAATTATAATGTTTTCTTTTCAAAATATAATAATATTCTAAAATCAGAAAATAAATTATACTCTGAATATCGAAAAATTTATACACAACAATAATCGTTATACATTTCATAATATTTACTTCAAAATTATTAAATAATTAAATATTAAGAATGCTAAATTTAATTTTAAAATATACTCTCTCCGTCTCTAAATAAAAGACTTTTTTTTAGCACGCATATTAAGGAAAATTTTACTTTAAAACCAATTATAGGGTAAATTCGAAAATTTTTAATTCAAAACAAACCTTTTTTCTATTCTCAATATAATTATACTTATTGTATATTCCAAAACAAAGTTGAGGGCAAATTCAGTAAAATATGATCAAAATAGTAGTATTATTATTAGAAAATGGTTATTTATTTTGGGATTTTCAAAAAAAGAATAAAGGTCATTTATACAGAGACGGAAGAAGTAATATTTTAGAGATTTATTTAATAAAGTGACATTTATAAAGTAATGTTTGTAATATTCAACTGATGATAAAATAAAAGTATTGTAATGATAACTTTTAAAAGTAATATCATTATATAATAAAAATATTACACAAATGTAATTTATTTTGCGTAACATACCTCAATTTCAAATTAAACTCTTTTTAAAATTAAGTAAATGCATTTTTAATTTTGAAACGATAAAAATATTCTATATATAATTATTATTTTTTTAAAGTTCGGAGGGGTGTAGTCCCCCCTCATCACCATATGGATCCGCCACTACTCGTACTTGTATATTTTGTAGATGTACATTTATACATAAAATAAATATAATAAGTTTTAATGATATATGATCTTTTTTTTTTTAAAACAAAGGGAGACTAAATGTATTATACAATATATATGAGTAAAAATTTATCCTTACAACTTTCTAAAAATTATTGTAAATGAAATGTTATAATTAAAATAAGAGAGTACGATTCTAGAATAAAATTATAATATTTACTTATAGTAATTTTTCGAAATTTATAATGAAGTAATACAAATACATATATTTATTCTATATATATATATATATATATATATATATATATACACATTTATATATCTCTATCTGTGTGTAGTGAGAGAAAGAAAGGGGAATGAGGATTACAAAACCTCTAATTATTTATAAAAATTCAAAAGATTATATTAATCGACCTTAGTCAGTTTTAAAACTTAAAAACGATTTTTTTTTTTTACGTATGATATACCATTTGATGGAAATAGGGAAATTAGATTTATTGTTATAAAAAGTGAATCACATTATACATTACATTACGTTAATAAGATCATCACATGTCAGTAAATTTCACTTAAAATTAATTAAGGGATGGGGTTCACAAAAATTAAGTACGTAAAGGCTTCTGATATCTTGGCACCTATAAATAAAACATGGAATGTAAACGTCTATAACAACATATCTAACTAGTTTAAAAAAATAAGATGACTGAGAAGGAACAACTTAATTACATAATTAACTAAAAATTATCCTTCACAAATTTGATCAATTGTATTTTGTGAGCGGACATATATAGATATATGTTGTCTTAAAGTGTATACTCCTATTTTTCTCTTTTTTAATATAAATATAAGGTCCGCTTCCTACTAATGAATAATATATATATATATATATATATATATATATATATATATATATAT
>CM025782.1:17989469-18007004 GCA_014636745.2 Centella asiatica
ATATATATATATATATATATATATATATATATATATATATATATCTTTTTTTTAACTTTTAAAATACAAGATTTATTCACGCGTTCCTACTACGGAGTATAATTTATGACTGACCATATATAAGACATTTTTTCAATTTATTTTTTTATCCTCAAAACCCTCTCACTCACTTATTCCTTAATTCTCATCTCGATGAGATTTAATTTTTTCACCTCAAGTTTATCGCAATACTCTAACCATTTAAGTTAACCACAACATCATATTTTTTAAACGTATATATTAAAAATTCTTGATTTGGGCAATATCATTTCATATTAATAATTTATTTAAAATATTGATTATTTAGGTTAAGTACTTTATTCTTTTTATCTCTTTGAATTAGAAAAAATTTGTTTGTTTTTTAGAATTATGAGTTCGTATTCCTGTTGGTATCTACAAAAAGCAATAATAAAGTAAATAAAATATGAGAGAGAGAAAGAGAAAAGCATGCAGTTATTACAAATACACATAGTGAGGTCACGAAAGGAAGAGATGAAGACAAGAGGGGATGGTTAGGGATCGATGGCTCTATCATATATCTTCGGCAAATTAAATGATGGAGTAAATCGATAAGATTAAGCAAGAAATTCCAAGGAAATTTCTTGGGTTTTGGAACTTTCTTACAACACATCTTGCCTTCTCCCAAGTCTTATAAATTGTAGGCGAGGGTAGAGCCATTTCATGAACCTCTCATTCTAATTTTCAATTGTCATATAAGATAAACGTAGATCGAGTTCTAGCCATGCATTCATCTTTCTCGGTACCTTCAATGGTATGATCACATATTTCCTTTACCTAAAACTATACATATAAATCTTTCCATTGTCATGTCTTAATTTTCAAGAATTATTTAGTAACAATGTTTTGTGTTTATATTTGAACGACAGATTATGGAAGAAGAAGGAAGGTTTGAAGCTGAAGTAGCAGAAGTTCAAGCATGGTGGAACTCCGACAGATTTAAGCTCACGCGCCGCCCATATTCAGCTAGGGACGTGGTTTCTCTACGTGGCAACCTCAGACAGACCTATGCCTCAAATGAGCTGGCCAAGAAGCTCTGGAGGACTCTCAAAACCCACCAAGCCCAAGGCACTTCCTCTCGGACCTTCGGTGCTCTCGACCCGGTCCAAGTCACCATGATGGCCAAGCATTTGGACACCATTTATGTTTCGGGCTGGCAATGCTCGTCAACTCACACATCCACCAACGAGCCCGGCCCAGACCTCGCTGACTACCCGTATGACACGGTACCCAATAAGGTCGAGCACCTTTTCTTTGCTCAGCAGTACCATGACCGAAAGCAAAGAGAGGCCCGAATGAATATGGGCCGTGAAGAAAGGGCCCGTACTCCCTGTATTGATTATCTGAAGCCCATTATTGCCGATGGCGATACGGGCTTCGGTGGGGCAACTGCCACCGTCAAGCTTTGTAAGCTGTTTGTGGAGCGTGGGGCTGCCGGAGTCCACATTGAGGACCAATCCTCCGTCACTAAAAAATGTGGACACATGGCCGGAAAAGTCCTTGTTGCCGTAAGTGAACATATTAACAGGCTTGTGGCTGCAAGGCTACAATTTGATGTAATGGGGACTGAAACTGTTTTGGTGGCCCGGACTGACGCTGTTGCGGCCACTTTGATCCAGTCCAATATTGATACTAGGGACCATCAATTTATTTTGGGTGTTACAAACCCAAATCTGAAGGGCAAAGGCTTGGCCACTATTCTTGCAGAAGCAATGGCTGCTGGAAAAACTGGGCCTGAGCTTCAAGCAATTGAGGACAAGTGGTTGGCAATGGCCCAATTGAAGACTTTCTCAGATTGTGTTGTTGATGCCATAAAAAATTTGAACATTGGAGAGGCTGAAAAGAGGAGGAGATTGAATGAATGGATGAACTGTTCTAGTTATGAAAAGTGTTTGTCAAATGAGCAAGGCCGCGAGATTGCTGAGAGACTTGGGCTTACAAATCTGTTCTGGGACTGGGACTTGCCTAGAACTAGAGAAGGGTTTTACAGGTTTCAAGGATCTGTAATGGCCGCAATTGTTCGTGGTTGGGCTTTCGCGGACTATGCTGATATCATTTGGATGGAAACATCAAGCCCAGATTTGGTTGAATGCACTAAATTTTCACAAGGGGTGAAGTCCATGCAACCCGAGATCATGCTAGCATATAATCTGTCACCTTCTTTCAATTGGGATGCTTCTGGTATGACAGATGAACAAATGATGGACTTCATCCCAAAGATTGCCAAATTAGGCTACTGTTGGCAGTTCATAACACTCGCTGGTTTCCACGCCGACGCTCTGATTGTTGACACGTTTGCTAAGGATTTTGCGAGGCGGGGAATGCTGGCTTATGTGGAGAGGATTCAAAGAGAGGAAAGGAACAATGGTGTTGATACATTAGCTCATCAGAAATGGTCTGGTGCCAATTACTATGACAGGGTCCTTAGGACTGTGCAGGGTGGAATTACCTCTACTGCTGCTATGGGCAAAGGTAAATTTAATCGCTTGCGTTAATATTGTCAAAACAAAAATTATAACGCCGTAATACTGACTTGTAATCTACAATTTTTAGAAGTAAGACTTGGATCACCTTAATTTACTTTTTAGATATAAAATCTTACATAAATATCATTTTTGCAGGAGTGACTGAGGCTCAGTTTGGAGAAACATGGACTAGACCAGGAGCAACAAACATGGGTGTTGGCAGCACCGTGATTGCAAAACCAAGAATGTAAAAGCTAAAGCTATTTATCTTAGCATGGTGGTCAGAGAGTTGGGAAACTCAATTCTGTTCTTTCAATTTCTTTGAGTAAAATAATATGTTGTAATAAGTAATTTCAATGTTTATTGGGGAAATTGGGCATTTTTATTGGCCCAATCATTAACGCTCTCTGAAGCCTCCCCGAAGAAGAAAGTTGTACTGGTTTATTTTGCTTAATTGTCATGTTTTTGTTTATTGATATATGAAGAAAGTTCCAAATTCTACTAGTTTCTTTCTTGCTTTAATATATAAAGATTAATTTCATAAAATGAATCTCAAATATATATATATATATATATATATATATATATATATGTATATGTATATATGTATATGTATAAAGGCTATGGAAATATGGTGTTGGAGATTGTATATTCTCATAGTGTAAATTGCATTACTAAAATTTTGAAAAATTAAGTTGAAAAAAAAAAATAACATAATGGCCAACGAAATTCTTTACCCAATGACTTATGGCGAGTACCACTTAACCTTACTAAATTTCATAAATATTATGTACGTGCATATAGGAGTAATAAAATTTGAAACAAAGTCTTAAGTAAGACTCCTGTCTTAATATATTTTGATTTGGACAGACTATGCTTTGAACAAACAAGAAGTTGCATTATATATGCTATCTAAATTTAAACCCTCATATTTCGCAACACCTCAAGCTTGAGAAAATTCCTCCACAAACCAACTCGATCTAATGTCTAAACTTCCACAATCCTTGTCCAAAATATTAAACAAAGAATGTTTGTCACATTCCTCTCATCCAAATTATTTTGTAGAAAAACTCATCCTTTTGTTATCAAACAGATTCCTGTGTTCATCAATCTTTTGGTTGTTGATTCAACATCTCATCATCTTGGATATCGCCCGAGCTCATATACATGTTTTCGTTGAAGGTAATATCTAAACACGAGAATGTGAATATGTAACAAAAGGCATATATAGACATGTAGCCAACTAATCACTTCTCCCTTCTATCTGTCCCGAAATATTAGAATGTGTATCATTTTATATATGTGATTTATGTCGCGAAATTAGATTCTTGTAATGGCATACATAAGTCATCAGAGAAGTCAATCAATGGCGCCCTCTTCGCCACCTCTAGCACAAAAAGTGACGATTGATCCTGCATCGAATAAAAATGCACAAAGTAGTGTGACATGCGTCTATCAAACACAAATCGGAGGATGTTGGCGAAACGCCACGGTTTTATGGACAAAAAACATGATGAACTATTCTCTAAGCATTTCTGTGGATAGTATGGAAAGTGATCATCACGAAACTTGCAAAATTGAGCTAAAGCCTTGGCATTTTTGGGCCAAAAAAGGGTACAAAACATTTGAAGTTGATGGCATTCAATTAGAGGCCTATTGGGATCTCCGGTCGGCCAAATTTTCCGGAAGCCCCGAGCCATGTTCGGATTTTTATGTTGCTCTACTTTCTGAGGAAGAAGTGGTGTTACTATTAGGCGATTACAATAAAAAAGCCTATAAGAGAACGAAAGCGCGACCAGCGCTTTTCGATGCATATTTGTTTTACAAGAAAGAACACGTATTCGGAAAGAAGAGTTTTTCGACACGAGCAACGTTTGATCCCAGGAAAAAAGAACACGATATTGTGGTCGAAAGCGCGACGTCCGGGCCTAGAGATCCTGAAATGTGGATTAGCATAGATGGGATTGTGCTAATTAACATAAAGAATTTGCAATGGAAATTCAGGGGAAATCAAACAGTTTTAGTGAATAAACAACCGGTTCAAGTTTATTGGGATGTGTTTGCTTGGTTATTTTGCGATCCGGGGTCAAACCATGGGTTGTTTATATTCAAACCTGGTGCAGCGGAGCCAGATTGTGACAAAGATGATAATAGTAGTTATCACGGTGATGGCAGTGATTGTAGCAGCGAGAGCAAGTATTATTCTACTCTTGGACATTCAAAAGACGCACAATTTTGCCTTTTTCTTTATGCGTGGAAGATAGAGTGAAATCACATTGTGTTTCCTAAAGTCATTTTGCTTCAAGCTGCACAATTTCAATGTTTTTGTGACTTACTTTTGAACCGTCAACTCTTGTACATTATGTCAATTTTTTGCACATACTTCGTTTGCTATTAAGATGGTGACTTTTTAGTTTTTTTTTTTTTTTTTTTTTTTGTTTTTTTTGGTGACAATTTATATATGTAGACGTAGACTCTTGTTCGTATTGTTTATCGAATGCCATGGAGTTCCCTAGGCTGTCAAAGTTTGTGATTTGCCTTTGGTAGAAGCCTAATGCTCCGATAATACTTTTTGGAATATTTGTGTCTAAATATTAAATTTTTTTTTTTTTAGCTCTTTATACTTTATGCATAAATGTAGGAATATAATTATTTAATTATTTCTTTTTTTAAGTTAATTATTTGTTTATCTCTAAGGCTCTTACTACTCCCTCCTATCGCATATAACTCACGTTTAAGGTTTTATTCTACATTACCGGAAACAATTAAAATTCTGGTTGCAGTCATGTCAATTTTTATACATATAATGTCTTCCATTGTTTCAAAGTCATGCACAAGTACAATGCTTTGGGACATGTGGAGTAATTGATGGAAGAAGACAAACAAATAAATAATGATAATTTAAGAAAATCATTTATGATGCCAACCTTGAAAAACTAAAATGACGATCATATGCAACTCCAAAAGAAAATTTAGAACACCAATTATATGCAACCCGAGGAGAACATACAAAGAGTAAGAAAAGATATTTGAACAGGGTAGACGGAACTTTTGGATAAAGACTATTTTAATTGGATTTTAAAAGATTATTGTACATATTCTTTTCATCCAAATTTATATATGGCTTTTAAAATCTACATACTTATTAAGAAATTATATTAATATTGTTATGTTTTATAACATTTGATGATAATTGTAATTAGAATACTTGGAAATACAAATATACAGTTAATACTAGTTTATAGCAATTGAGTTTTTGTAGTTAGTAATTTACTCCCTGATTATTGTAATATATTTTTCATAAGACAGTAAGTTAATTTGTATTGTAAAATACTATTAGAACTAATTGGAGAATTCAACAAAACCAGAGATTATATTTAGTCTATCAGGGATTAACTGTTAGAGATTAAAAATTTAATAAAATTATTCAAGCCTGTCGGAGACTAAAGTCATGTCTATCAGACACTGTTAGAGATAAATGATGATGATGATGATTATGTAATAAATTGTGCAAACTATAAATACTTGATGTATTTTATAAACCTTAAGATCAACACAAGTTTTGCATCCGCTGATGATTTATTTATTCATCAGTGGATGGTCAATAACTTCACGAGGCAAGTCAGAAAACAGAAACATTCAAAGTACTCGACAAAGTGAAGAAGAATGTCTGATGCTATTAGTAAGCAATCAAAGTATTCCACACATCAGAAATTCTAAATAAAGTTGCGTTGATTGAAACCTATCAGGAGAACCCATCAAGAGGAACCCATCAGGGGAACCCATCAAGGGAAACCTGTCAGGGTATGACGAGGGCAGACCAATCCGTCAGGGAAACACTTCAGGACATGTCAGTGTCAGGCAAACCCATCAGGGTAACCCGTCAGGGGGAATGACCAACATGACATCAGTGGAAGCTATCAGTGTATGCCGTCAGTCATAACCATCAGGATCAAGAAGCACTGAGTGAAACTCAAGTGAAGGTTGAAACCCTGATCCAGTCAATAAGCATCAGGAGATCCAGAAGCACTGATCAAAGTCCATCAGGGCTGGCAGTCAGTGGATCGTTATGGCAGCATGCATCCATCATCAGTTCTTACACGGAAATCAACGTAACGTGTTTAAGAAGCAAGAAATATCAACTGAAAAGATATTTCTTGAAGTTTGTTTTTGATCCAATGAGAACTCTCTCGCATTAAATGCTCACAGATCAGGGGAAGAAAAAGAAGCAACAAAGCATGCAGCAGTCTGACACATAGGGCTATGATGTGACATACTTGCGACTAAGTTGAGAAAAGCAGCACGTCACTAGCACGTGATTTCATCAACTGATCAACATATAAGCAAAAGAGTTCTCATTACAAATAAGAAGAAAAAGAGAGAGATTGAATCTATCCAACAGATCAAAAAATAAAAACAAAGAAGCACACAACACTAGGAAGCTCAGAAATATATTTCGTGAGAGATTTATTTTTCAGAGAAAGTTTTAGTAGCTAGTGAGTGTGAGAAGCTGTGAATTTTATTTGCAGAAATTTGTAGCTGTAAATCACATTTGTGATTATACAGATTTCCAGAAAAACCCCAAGTTTTAATATAACTATTTTAACTTGAATCTGTGTGTTCATTTCTTTAGTTTTTTTGTTTGTTACAACTGTTTTCCAGTAAGCACTTTTAAGTTTAAAAGAGCTAAAAGTTTCAGGTGTTTGTATTCATCACCCCCTTCTACAAACACTTGTGCTTATATTGCACTAAAATTAGTATCAGAGCCTCTTAGCAGATTTCACTTGCTAAAATCGATTATTATCTATGGCCAACAAAGCTGGAAACAGTAAAGTCCCTATGTTGGAAAGGGGCAAATACTTCTTCTGGAGACAAAGAATGATAATTCATCTTAGAGCTATTGATGATGAATATTTGCAGATTCTATAAGAAGGACCTCACGTTCCCAAGAATCTCATTCCTATCGAAGTCATTAATGAAGTCAGTATTCCTGAAAAGCTTGTCCCAAAGACAACTGACGAAATGACGATAGAGGAAAGAGAAAAGGTGAAAAAGGATCTTAAAATCACTAGGATCTTATATAATGGTTTAGACGATGATATGCTGAATAGTATCATGAATCTTACCACGTCTAAATCTATATGGGATACCATACAAATCCTTTGTGATGGTACTGAGGAAGTGAGGGAAAATAAATTGCAACTGTTGACACAACAGTATGAGTGGTTCACAATGAAGAAAGGTGAAACACTCACTAAAATGTTCGACAGATTTAACAGGTTGGTAAATGACCTGAGATTGTATGGGAAGGCTTATGCTAACAAGGATGTGAACAGAAAGTTCATGAGAGCCCTTCTTATATCATGGGATCCTAAAACAACAGCCATCAGGGAATCCAAGGACATGAATCTTCTAGACTTGGATAGGCTTTATGGCACCCTAAAGACATATGAACTTGAGGTTCAACAAAGATCTGAAATGTCAGGGGATGCTAGAAAGCTTAAATCTGTAGCCCTGATGGCTGCCACGAAGGATAAACAAGAAGCAAGGCCAAGTGTCTTGATGAAGCAGCAACTAGAAGATGCTGACATAGAAGGGGACAAAGAAGCTGACTTCAAGGAGGAAGAATATACTCCGGAAGAGTTAGAGGAGCTGGATGAAACCATGGCCTTTCTTGCAGAAAGGTTTTCCAAGCTGAAATTCCAAAAGCCTTCGGGATCTAAAAGATTTTCAGCAAGGAAACCCAGTAACACGAAAAAATTTATTGACAAATCGAGAATAAAGTGCTACAAATGCAATGAGATGGGTCACTTTGCAAATGAGTGTCGCAAGGCCACAAAAGATGGTGAATCCAGAGACAAAGAAGCTGTTGTGGACTACAAGAAGAAATACTTTGACCTTCTTAATGCAAACAAGAAGGGAAAAACATATATTGCAGAGGGAAAGGACTGGGCTGACTCTGATGAAGAAGAAAATGAAGAATATGTCAACCTAGCCCTGATGGCCTCATCCACTGACAGTAGCAACTCATAGGTAAGCCTCGAAATTTCCTCTAACATGTCTAAAACTGATTGTGTTAAAACTGTTAAGGAAATGGCTTGTGAGATAAAGGATCTCTATGACACCCTGAGGAGTGTTGTAGCTGAAACTGAGAGAGTGCAGAAAATAAATGAACAGTTATCTGCTAGGAACGCTCTTTTAGAATCAGAAAACTCCAGACTTGAGAGTCTTGAAAAAAAACTTTCAAGGACTAAAAATCTTCTTGAATGTGCTATCAAAAGAGAGGAATGGACCTTGAACCTTCTTAGTCAAGAAAGGGAAGTCATTAAGAGATGGAATGAGTCTAGCAGAAAACTGGAGGATCGTTTGAACAGTCAAAAATCTGATCCAAAATCTTGTTTGGGCTATGAAGAGACTCAAGTGCAGCAACCTCCCATTGAGGTTGAGATAGCAGCTAGCTTTGGAAAAAGGCCAATACAACCTATCAAGTTTGTTAAGGCATGCACAAAGCTAGAATCAGGGAATGTTTTCCCAGTAAGTGGAGCTTCCACTAGTGGTGGGAGAGGCAATAAACTTATTCTTACAAAAGCACTCAACCCTCCAGTTAAGAAAGAACTAGACTGTGCATCAGTGGATACACAGTCGTCAGGGGGAAAAAGTGCATCAGGCCGTAGTAGCCCGTCAAGGGAAAAAGGCCTGTCAGGGGAAAGCAAGAAAAATAGAAATGGTAAGCTAGGTGTTAATAAAACTAGCAATTATTCTTCCATTCATGAAGCCCCTAGAAAAGTGTGCTGGAATTGTGGTAACTGTAATCATTTATCTTTTCAATGCAAAGAAAAACCACAAATTTTGACTGGCACAATTTTGTATGTTGATGATTTACCAACTGTTAAAGCCTGCTCCTCCAAGGATAAAGGCAAGATAACTATTGAGAAATCAAAAGCATACATTGAAGCTCCTAAAAAGGAGAAAGTGTTAAATTTGCCAAAACCAAAAGTCACCAATAAAGAAAAAGTTGTATTACCTATTACTGTGACTAAACCTAGAGGACCCAAAACAAATTGGGTACCAAAAACAATTTAAATGTTTTCTTGTGTGCAGAGAAAGGTCAAAAGCATGTCAAATCTGGTTTTTAAATAGTGGCTGCTCAAGGCACATGACAGGAAACAAAGCCCTACTCACAAATTCCAAGAAAAGGCTGGTCCAATAATTTCATTTGGTGATAACAGTAAAGGACTAAATCTTGGTTATGACAAAGCAGCAAATGGGAATGTCTCATTTGAGAATGTAGCACTAGTTGATGGGCTCAAGCACAATTTGCTAAGCATAAGTCAACTAAGTGACAAAGGATTCATCACTTCCTTCAAAGGAGATCAGTGCCTTATCTCAAATGAAAGTGATGGGAAGCTAGTTTTGTCAGGGATAAGAAAAGGAGATCTCTATGTTGCTGATTTTAATTCAGTAAATGGAGAATCATGTTTCTACAGCAAGGCATCTCCTGATAAAAGTAGGCTATGGCACACGAAGCTCTCTCACCTGAACTTTAAGTCAATTAATGATCTAGTGAAGAGAGAGTTGGTAACTGGACTACCCCAAATGGAGTTTATCCAAGAAGGATTATGTTCAGCATGTCAACAAGGGAAGCAAAGGAAATCATCCTTTGTCAATAAGGAAGCCACCATGATCAAAGATCCAATTCAATTGTTACATATGGATCTCTTTGGCCCTGTCAACATTATGTCAGTGTCAAAGAAAAGATTTGCAATGGTCATTGTGGATGACTACACCAGATACACTTGGGTAAAGTTTCAGCATGCTAAATCAGAAGTATCTCAACAAATTATTGACCATGTTAAGAAGGTGGAAACAGAATATGGGTCAGTGGTTAGAATGTTGAGAACAGATAATGGAACTGAATTCAAGAATGCAGCTGTTGAGGGATTTTGTGTGGAGAAAGGCATAAATCATACATTTTCTGCTCCAAGGACTCCTCAACAGAATGGTGTAGTGGAAAGGAAAAATAGAACCCTGATAGAAGCTGTTAGGTCAATGCTAGCAGAGGCAAAGATTCCCACCTATTTTTGGGCTGAAGCAATTTCAACTGCTTGCTTTACTCATAATAGATCTCTAATCAACAAGGCTCACAACAAGACACCATATGAACTAATGACAGGGAGAAAACCAAGCATCAAGTTCCTCCATGTCTTTGGATGCAAATGTTTTATTCTGAGGAATTTTGGTGAGAACATAGGAAAATTTGATCCAAAAGCTGATGAAGCAATTTTCTTAGGTTATTCTCTGTCATCCAAGGCCTTCAGGGTTTACAACAAAAGACTTCAAGTGGTGATGGAGTCTATAAATGTAGCTTTTGATGATCAAGAAATTTCTGGACTTGAAGACCCTGGTTTTCATGAAGAACTCAGGTTTGAAAATGAAGATGATATTGATTATCAAGAGAATGAAGTCGATGAGTGCAAACAAATGGAGAATTTATCCATTCCTGATGTCAATCCAAACAATGTAGAACCCCCTTCAGCAGAAAGAGTTAATTTTCTAGACAATAGATCAGGGGATCATTCATCAGGACATGCACCATCAGGGGATAACTTGAACCTTGAATTATCCACTAATTCAGGGGGAGAGTTTTCAGAAGCTGGAAGCACAGGCTTAGGGGGAGAAGATGATAGTCAAGCAAGCTCATCAAGGCATATCTCTAATCCCAAATGGGCCAGAAGTCACACAACAGATCTGATTATTGGTGACCCAAGCAAAAGAGTGCAGACCAGGAAAGCAACATCTAATGAATGCCTATATGCTTGTTTTCTTTCTCAAATTGAGCCAAAGAAGTTTGAAGAAGCTGTTCAAGATGCAGACTGGATCTTGGCAATACAGGAAGAACTAAATCAATTTTAAAGGAATCAAGTATGGAAGCTTGTACCTAAGCCCAAAAATAGGATCATAATAGGTACTAAGTGGGTATTCAGAAATAAGATGGATGAAGCTGGCATTGTTATAAGAAACAAAGCAAGACTGGTTGCAAAAGGATATCTTCAAGAAGAAGGGATTGACTTTGATGAGACCTTTGCACCAGTAGCCAGACTTGAGGCTATAAGAATTTTCTTAGCGTATGCAGCACATTCAAATTTTAAAGTATATCAAATGGATGTGAAAAGTGCTTTTCTAAATGGGAAATTGGAACAGGAGGTGTATGTCCAACAACCTCCAGGATTTGAATGCTCAAAATTTCCAAATCATGTCTACAAACTGGAAAAGGCACTTTATGGACTGAAGCAAGCACCTAGAGCTTGGTATGATACAATGTCAAAGTTTCTGGTGGAAAACAAATTTTCTAGAGGTATCATTGACAAAACATTGTTCTTCAGACAACACCAAGGTCATCTGATTTTGGTTCAAATTTATGTTGATGATATTATTTTTGGATCCACTGACACAAGACTGTGTGAAAAATTCTCCAAACTCATGCAAAGCAAGTATGAAATGAGCTTGATGGGTGAGTTATCTTACTTCTTGGGATTGCAAGTTAAACAAGTCTCTGATGGAATCTACATTCATCAGACAAAATATGCCAAAGAACTTCTCAAGAAATTTGATATGGAGGACTCAAAAGTAGCAAAGACACCAATGGCCACTGCAACCAAGATTGACCCTGATAAGAATGGAAAGAAAGTTGATTTGAAGACTTACAGGAGAATGATTGGATCATTGCTATATCTGACAGTAAGCAGGCCAGACATAATGTTTGCAACATGTCTTTGTGCAAGATATCAAGCTGACCCAAAGGAATCTCATCTCATTGTAGTGAAAAGGATCTTGAGATATATCAAGGGCACTACAAAGTTGGGACTTTGGTATCCAAAAGAGTCTGGGTTTGAATTGCTAGGATATTCTGATGCTGACTTTGGATGATGCAGGATTGATAAAAAGAGTACAACAGGAAGCTATCAATTTCTAAGAGGAAGGCTTGTATCTTGGTTCAGCAAAAAGCAGCACTCAATCTCTACATCTACTGCTGATGCTGAATATATAGCAGTTGGAAGTTGTTGTGCACAAATTCTATGGATGAAAAATCAGCTAATGGATTATGGTCTGAACTATTCCAAGATTCCAATAAGGTGTGATAACACTAGTGCCATTGCCATTGCTGAAAATCTAGTACAACATTCCAGAACTAAGCATATAGAAATCAGATATCATTTTATCAGGGAACATGTTATGAATGGGAATATTGAATTACAGTTTGTACCTTCAAATCAGTAACTGGCAGACATATTCACCAAAGCTTTTGATGAAGCCACTTTTTCAAATCTTGTGAGAGAGCTAGGAATGGTGATTTATGCGTCAGGGTCAGAGTCAAACTCCTAACATTTGGTATTCCTAACTCATTTCATAAGTTCTGGATAAAATAAATTGATATGTGGTTATATATGTTCAAATTGTAAATATGTATATACTTGTATATTCTGCATTTTGTTGTTTTGTTTGTGTTTTAACTGATGCATCAGGGTCAGGGCTTCCTTAAAGACGCATCAGGGTCAGGGTGTTAATATTGTTCGTCAGGGTCAGGGTATCCAACCTGTGCGTCAGGGTCAGGGTATCCGACCTGTGCGTCAGGGTCAGGGTGTCTGTCTTATGCATTAGGGTCAGGGTATGTACATACAGTGAATCATCAGGGTAAGTTTAAAAAAAAATAATTAAAAAAAATAAAAAAATAAAAAAAATTTCTGCATCGGGTTTCAAGGTCAGTTAAGTGATGACAGCTCATCATTAAGTTCTTCTCTCACTGATGACGTGTCATCACAGAAACTGAACTGACTCCCTGATAGCGTATTTTCAAGAGAAGTTTCCAAACGTTAATAGGCGGATATTAATACTCTATCTCTCCTACTTTTTGAAACTCCCCAAAACATTTAATCTCTACCTGATATTTGCTCGAGTTTTTTTTTTCTCGTCTTTACAGAAACCCTAGAACTTCAAATCTTCAAAGCATCCATGGCACGACAACAAATTCAGAGGAACTTGACAGTCCCACCCACAAACTACGTGGGCTTCTCTGACATTGATGAGGTAAGTGAATGCTTTAAACCGATAATGAACTATCTGCTGAACTCTGAATATAGTAAAGCCATCTTTATCGATGAAGAAATGTCGGGGGAGGCACTGTCACAACTTTGGACCAGTGCCAAGTTCATGTACTCCACCACCAAGCCTGATGTGATTAAGGGTATCTCATTCAAAGTTTCGTCTGAGAAAGGGAAAATAACTCCTTCCAGACTTAACTCTGTTTTGGGGCTACCTATTCAAGATCTGGTGGATGTACCCAATGATGCAGATCTGCTGGATTTCTTGAGGGAATTGGGCTATAACGCTGCTCCCCATGCAGTGTTAAAGTTCAAGGATCTCAAGAGGGTGAACGTGAAGAGGGAGATTTCTTATCTCTTCGACACCATCACCAAGGTGTTCTCGGGTAAATGTTCTAACTTTGAGGTTATTACCTCTTTAACTTTAAAAATAGCATTTGCAATAATTAGAAATGTAAATATAAATATAGGTAAAATAATTTTTGATGATCTTGTAAATAAATTAGGTAATTTTAATAATAGGAAATCTGAAGTATATTATGCTAGATTTTTGTACATGATTATTAAAGATTAGATTACTAATTTTTCTTTTGAGAATGATATACATGTACAGACATACAAGCAAACAAAGAAACTGTTTGTAGAAATAATAAAAAAATCTTTTTCAGCTGAACCGTTTGCACTTCCATCGCATATGGTACAGGTAGTAAATTCTAAACCTTCTACTTCTCAAACTGTACATTCTTCACCTTCATCTACTATGGTAGAGAAATCAACCACCTCTCTGCCTACCCAAGTAGAACAACCAATTTCTTCACAATCACTCTCAACAACCCAACCCACAGTCTCCCAAAAGACTGTTGGGATTAAAAGAAAACCCGGTGAAGTTACCACAACAACTGAGGGGGAGCAAGGAGAGAGAGTGATTGGCTACAAGTGTAAGAAGAAGAAGGGAGCCACGAGTGTTACCCAACAGCCTGACCAGGCAATATCCTCTCAAAAGGATGCTGCTTTTGATAAGGAATTAAACATATTTCTAACTAGTTCCTCTCAAAAGGAATTAGTTATTGAAAATAGTCCCCAACCAGGGACACAGCTGAGTGAGGCACATACACTGACCATAGACACTGATGAACCTATCATCAGGGTCTCTGAGAGCCACTTGCAGATATTTAACACAATGAGTGCACACACCACTCAAGATGTTGTAGCTCAGAAGCTTTTCAATAAGATCGACATGAGTAACAAGCATTCTTCTACAGCATCTTTTGATGAATCACCTCCTCGTTCAGTGATTCAGCCAACACTCCCATCTACACCACTTCCTTCTTTCTCCGTTCCTCAAATTTCTTCACATATAATGACACAAACATTAAGTGTCATACAATCAGATTCTCCACATTCTCAATTCGTGGAGGAGTCAACACTCTCGGACATAGTGTTTGATAGTCACCACTCTCACATGGTTGACTCATTTTTACTTGATACAAACACTGATGATCAAACAGGGGACATAGACTCTACTGTACATACTACAGCTATAACTCTTTATGTACCCCTAATTGTATATACTTCCTCTATAGAAACATACACTTCTCCAATTATACATACACACTTTACTTCTTCTTCTACTCCTATTACAATTGTGGAACCAGAATCTGTACATACATCACTTGAACTGGTCACAGTTGATGATTCTCACGCCCATAGGAGCCCCTTTAGGACAATTTTGAGTGAGACTAAGAAAATACTTAGTGTAGAGAGGCAAAGTCAAACCCTTGAGAGGACTTTGGCAAAAGGAGAGCAAGAGAGTACTGCCTTAGTAGGCAAAGAAAAATGAGAGAATACGAGTGATGCCTTAGACGGCAAAGAAAAAGGAGAGGATGAGAGAGATAAGGATGAGATCCTTGTAAATAAAGAACATAGAGAAAACACAGATACTGTAAATATTATTTCTACCTCTGAAAGTGATGAAGATGATGCTCCACAAGATGATTTTTCCCAGTTCATCGGAGTTGATTTATACTTTCGACAGAACCAGATGTCTGACACTGTACAGTTACTAAAGCAAGAATTAGCTTGAACTACTGATCCAATCTTGATCAAAGTGTTAAAGTCACAGATCATGATTGGTCAGTCAATAGATATAGAAAATCAAAAATTGTATACACATTTTTCTTCAAAGATACACAATGTACAGCAAGTTGTCGACTTCCTTGTCACCAGCCAGACTCTCCACAGAATGAAGAAACACGCTAACACTGTTGACAAAAAGCTAGCTGATCTCACTTCCCAACTGACCAGCATGGAAACTCTGCAACATTCCATGGCTGGCACTCTGCAACAAGTTCTTCAAGTCATCTCCCGACTCTCAACTCCCACTGATGATGCTGTCAAAAAGGGGGAAAAATCAACAAAGCAGTCGTCAGGGGATGTTGCTGAGAATTCAACTCAACAATCAGGGGATGTGACTGCTCTTGTTCCTGCTCCAAAATCCAAGGATAAAGGCAAGGGTATCCTGATTGAAGAACCTAAGAAGAAATCCAACATTCAATCAGGGCCTAAGCTACTTGGAGATGCCATGAAGACAACCCATTTTCCAACACCTGTTGAAGTTGTAATAGATGGAAAAATGGAGCTGGTCTACCCTCAAGATAAAAAGTTAGTAGAAGCTGATGCAATCTTTGCACAGCAACTTCAAGAAGAAGAAGAGAGGGAAATGGCAAAGGAACAGGAGGAAGAATCAAAGAAGAAGAAGAGTGTCAGGCCCAGGACCTCCAGGAAACCTCAGCCAAGAAGATTACAGAACCCTAAAAGTGCATCAGGGGATAAAAATCAAGAGAAAACTGAAGACCCTGATGTCACTACAAAGAAGTCATTTGAAGCCAAGGACAAAGCACCTTCTCCTGTTACCAAAGAATATGGTCCACCCACTCTAGCTGAATTTCTCAAAGAAGAAAGGCGTAAAAACCTGGCATTTATGTTCTCCATAAAAAGCATAGATGTCAGGTTCAACAATAGAAGGGATCAGCTAATAACAGTTCAACTGAAGAGTGGGTCAGAATTCAATGTAGCAATGGACTGGTTCAGGAGAATGTATGCTGAGCAATTAGGACTAGTCCTAAATCTGATTCCAAGATCCTCGGAGGCTAACAAAGACTTAAGGGGGATAATCGACAGGCTGAGGAGAGCCATCAACAATGAAAGGAGCCTGCCCACAGCATTGGAAAGTCCACTGAAATTATTCTATAGATCCACTGATGGGCAAGAGAAAAGTATAAGGATCAAAGAAGTTGATGGCCTAAACCTGGAGGAAGCGATGCATGTTCTAAGTCAAATAGCCAATCACAAAAATGAACATGTCATCAAGTTCAGAGTCCTGCTGATTCAAAGAGTATTGAAAGAGATTGAAGAAACCAAAGATGATGATGGGAACACTGCAGTAAGGAATGTGCCACCAGTGAAGGGATTTAAAGAATATCCAAAAATGATCACTAGCCCCATGGGTGTTCAATTCAAAAATAAAAAGGGGAAGATCATTACCTTCTACTGGTCACAACTTGCTGCAGCCAATGTTCAAGAAATAAGACCTGTCCTTGAAGCTTTGGAATCCAGCAGAAATGTCAACATAGTCAACATCAGAAAACTTCTTCAAAAGGAGCTGGAGCAACTGGAAGCAGGAGGAGAAGACAACAGACTAAGGATTCCTGATCAAAACCCATAGCAAAGAAGACAAGGCTTTGGAAGTGACTCTCAACCGATTGAATAAAGTAATCCATTGCCCTTTGTCTTAGCAAAAAGGAAAAGGGATCCTGATGTCTAATACAACATTCTTTTTGTAATAGATATAGGAAAATACTTGCACAGAAATTCTTTTATTAATTCATTCAAAATTCTTTCATGTATTTAGTATT
>CM025782.1:18013688-18045380 GCA_014636745.2 Centella asiatica
GAAACTCTGCAACATTCCATGGCTGGCACTCTGCAACAAGTTCTTCAAGTCATCTCCCGACTCTCAACTCCCACTGATGATGCTGTCAAAAAGGGGGAAAAATCAACAAAGCAGTCGTCAGGGGATGTTGCTGAGAATTCAACTCAACAATCAGGGGATGTGACTGCTCTTGTTCCTGCTCCAAAATCCAAGGATAAAGGCAAGGGTATCCTGATTGAAGAACCTAAGAAGAAATCCAACATTCAATCAGGGCCTAAGCTACTTGGAGATGCCATGAAGACAACCCATTTTCCAACACCTGTTGAAGTTGTAATAGATGGAAAAATGGAGCTGGTCTACCCTCAAGATAAAAAGTTAGTAGAAGCTGATGCAATCTTTGCACAGCAACTTCAAGAAGAAGAAGAGAGGGAAATGGCAAAGGAACAGGAGGAAGAATCAAAGAAGAAGAAGAGTGTCAGGCCCAGGACCTCCAGGAAACCTCAGCCAAGAAGATTACAGAACCCTAAAAGTGCATCAGGGGATAAAAATCAAGAGAAAACTGAAGACCCTGATGTCACTACAAAGAAGTCATTTGAAGCCAAGGACAAAGCACCTTCTCCTGTTACCAAAGAATATGGTCCACCCACTCTAGCTGAATTTCTCAAAGAAGAAAGGCGTAAAAACCTGGCATTTATGTTCTCCATAAAAAGCATAGATGTCAGGTTCAACAATAGAAGGGATCAGCTAATAACAGTTCAACTGAAGAGTGGGTCAGAATTCAATGTAGCAATGGACTGGTTCAGGAGAATGTATGCTGAGCAATTAGGACTAGTCCTAAATCTGATTCCAAGATCCTCGGAGGCTAACAAAGACTTAAGGGGGATAATCGACAGGCTGAGGAGAGCCATCAACAATGAAAGGAGCCTGCCCACAGCATTGGAAAGTCCACTGAAATTATTCTATAGATCCACTGATGGGCAAGAGAAAAGTATAAGGATCAAAGAAGTTGATGGCCTAAACCTGGAGGAAGCGATGCATGTTCTAAGTCAAATAGCCAATCACAAAAATGAACATGTCATCAAGTTCAGAGTCCTGCTGATTCAAAGAGTATTGAAAGAGATTGAAGAAACCAAAGATGATGATGGGAACACTGCAGTAAGGAATGTGCCACCAGTGAAGGGATTTAAAGAATATCCAAAAATGATCACTAGCCCCATGGGTGTTCAATTCAAAAATAAAAAGGGGAAGATCATTACCTTCTACTGGTCACAACTTGCTGCAGCCAATGTTCAAGAAATAAGACCTGTCCTTGAAGCTTTGGAATCCAGCAGAAATGTCAACATAGTCAACATCAGAAAACTTCTTCAAAAGGAGCTGGAGCAACTGGAAGCAGGAGGAGAAGACAACAGACTAAGGATTCCTGATCAAAACCCATAGCAAAGAAGACAAGGCTTTGGAAGTGACTCTCAACCGATTGAATAAAGTAATCCATTGCCCTTTGTCTTAGCAAAAAGGAAAAGGGATCCTGATGTCTAATACAACATTCTTTTTGTAATAGATATAGGAAAATACTTGCACAGAAATTCTTTTATTAATTCATTCAAAATTCTTTCATGTATTTAGTATTGGTTTTGACATCATCATCAGTGTATCTAGGGATTTATGGTTATCAAATTGATAAACATAAATAGGGGGAGATTGTTAGAGATAAATGATGATGATGATGATTATGTAATAAATTGTGCAAACTGTAAATACTTGAGGTATTTTATAAACCTTAAGATCAACACAAGTTTTGCATCCGCTGATGATTTACTTATTCATCAGTGGATGGTCAATAACTTCACGAGACAAGTCAGAAAACAGAAACATTCAAAGGACTTGACAAAGTGAAGAAGAATGTCTGATGCTATTAGTAAACAGTCAAAGTATTCCGCATATCAGAAATTCTAAACAAAGTTGCGTTGATTGAAACCCATCAGGGGAACCCATCAGGGGGAACCCATCAGGGGGAACCCATCAGGGGGAACCCATCAGGGGGAACCCATCAGGGGGAACCCATCAGGGGGAACCCATCAGGGGGAACCCATCAGGGGGAACCCAACAGGAGAAACCCATCAGGGAGAACCCATCAGGGGAACCCATCAGGGGGAACCCATCAGGGGAACCTGTCAGGGAAACCTATCAGGGTATGACGAGGGCAGACCAATCCGTCAGGGAAACACTTCAGGACATGTCAGTGTCAGGCAAATCCATCAGGGTAACTCGTCAGGGGAAATGACCAACATGACATTAGTGGAAGCCATCAGTGTATGCCGTCAGTCATAACCATCAGGATCAAGAAGCACTGAGTGAAACTCAAGTGAAGGTTGATGCCCTGATCCAGTCAATAAGCATCAGGGGATCCAGAAGCACTGATCAAAGTCCATCAGGGCTGGCAGTCAGTGGATCGTTATGACAGCATGCATCCGTCATCAGTTCTTACACGAAAATCAACGTAACGTGTTTAAGAAGCAAGAAATATCAACTGGAAAGATATTTCTTGAAGTTTGTTTTTGATCCAATGAGAACTCTCTCGCATTAAATGCTCACAGATCAGGGGAAGAAAAAGAAACAACAAAGCATGCAGCAGTCTGACACATAGGGCTACGATGTGACATACTTGCGGCTAAGTTGAGAAAAACAGCACGTCACTAGCACATGATTTCATCAACTGATCAACATATAAGCAAAAGAGTTCTCATTACAAATATGAAGAAAAAGAGAGAGATTGAATCTATCCAACAAATCAAAAAAAAAACAAAGAAGCACACAACACTAGGAAGCTCAAAAATATATTTTGTGAGAGATTTATTTTTCAAAGAAAGTTTTAGTAGCTAGTGAGTGTGAAAAGCTGTGAATTTTATTTGCAGAAATTTGTAGCTGTAAATCACATTTGTGATTATACAGATTTCCAGAAAAACCCCAAGTTTTAATATAACTATTTTAACTTGAATCTGTGTGTTCATTTCTTTCGTTTTTCTATTTGTTACAACTGTTTTCCAGTAAGCACTTTTAAGTTTAAAAGAGCTAAAAGTTTCAGGTGTTTGTATTCATCCCCCCCCCCCCCCCCCCTCTACAAACACTTGTACTTATATTGCATTAACAGACACCAAAGTTAAGTTTATCGGAGACTACAGAACAAGTTATCGGAGACTAAGATTAAGGCTGTCATGGACTAAACTTGAGTTATCGCAAACTAAACTTAAGCTGTCAAAGACTAAGCATACTTGATCAGAGACTATTGTTGAAGCTGTCTGATACTAAAATGAAAATTATTCTCTGATGCAGTACAGAGTTCTAATTCGATTAGAAATTGAATTCGACATAGACAAAAAAGTTATGTTGAAGACGAACCTGGTTAGATACCAGAATTGTAATTAAAATTGAATGGGAATTACTATTCAGATTGTACATAAAAAATCCTCATCGAATAGGATTAGAAACTGAATTACATTTCAGAATCAGAAACTGTAATTGAATTTATAGAAATACTAAAAACTATATGTTTTCATAGATTTGTATATATACACTATAGAAAATTGAAGCTGACAATCAATTTGTGATTATTAGAATTTGTAATTAATTGTCAATCAATAAAAACAATTGTTTATAAATTTGTCTTGTTCTTTTTATTTCGCAAATTATATTATTTTAAAAGAATAAGAATTTGAAAAGATTTCAAGAACTTGTATTCAACCCTCGCCCTCCCTCCCCCCTCTACAAGTTCTAGGCTATCTCACCGGACAACAAGTAGTATTAGAGCCTAATTGATTTAATTCAACTCACAAGATCCAGAGATTGTCAACAACGAAGGAAGCAACTCCAACATGATGACATATGCAAGAAACCATGATGGTGGAATCAGAATTCCACTTTTAAAAATAGAGGAATATCTTATCTAGAAACAAAAGATGGACATGCACTTGAGAGCAACAGACCCTAATTACATTGATAGGATTGAGAAGTATCCATATCAACCAAGGAAATGTGTTCCTTCAAAAACAGTGGAATGAACAATAATTGTTGAGCACCTCGAACTTGCACCTGAGAGTGATTATACTAATGAAGACAATATGCTAAAAGATGTTAAAGTAATGAACATACTCTACAATGGCTTGGATAAAAATAAGCATCATTAATTCCACTACATCAAAGTAAATTTGGGACACCATCAAGGTCTTATGAGAAGGGACAGACCAAGTAAGAAAGAATAAAAAGTCATCGTTAACACAACAATATGAATTCTTTTAAGCAAAACCTGATGAATCAATAACATCAGTGTATGATATATTCAATACTTTGCTGAATGACTTAAAAATACTTGGAAAGTCCTATGACAATGAACATGTCAATACCAAATTCATGAGGGCTCTTCCACCAAGCTGGGATCCAAAAACTATTGTAGTAAGGGAAGCTCATGATTTGGATATTCTCACATTAGACAGGCTCTATAGAAATTTAAAGACTTATGAACTTGAAGTAGAACAGATAAAAGGTGCATAGCAGGGACAAATGAGCTACATTGATGGTTAAGACCAAGATGTCTCATGAAGAGCTTAATGATGAAACCTACACTGCAAGTTTTGTTGATGAAGAGTCTAAATCTGACACTGGTGATGACATGGAGGAATTTATGGCTTTCGTGGTGAAGTAGTTCAAGAAATTCAGAGCTAGCAGGAAAAAGAGGAAATCGTCAACAAAACCTAACCCAAAACGAGAAGGTCAAACCGTGACCTTTGATTAAAAAAAATTAAAAAAAAAAGATAAGATGTTATAACTGTGATGGGTTAGTGCACTTTGTGAATGAGTGCAAGAAGCCTAGATCAATAGAAAGATCTAAAGATGACAAGAACAAAAAATCAGGGAATGACCTTGGTGACAAAAAGTACAAATCAAAGAGTAAGGCCTTGATTACTGAAGGTAAAGATTGGATTGACAGTGAATCTGATGAAGAAATTGTCAACTTTTCCTTGATGGCTCGAACTAATGAGTCAAATGATTCTACAAAGGGAAAAAAGAAGACATCATGGTTCTTGGACAGTAGATGCTCAAGGTACATGACAGGAGATAAGTCTCTGCTTGTACAATATGAAGAAAGGAGTGGCCCTAGAGTAATCTTCAGAGATGACAGCAAAGGTCATACAAAGGGCTATGACAATGTTGAACATGGAGATGTCATCTTCACTCAAGTATCACTAGTTGATGTCATCTTGGCATATGCAACCTACAAAAACTTTAAGGTGTACTAGATGGATGTCAATGGTGCTTTCTTGAATGGAAAGTTGGAAGAAGAGGTCTATGTTGAACAACCACCAGGTTGTAGATCCCAAGTTTCCAAATCATGTCTACAGGTTAAATAAAACACTTTATGGCTTGAAACAAGCTCATAGGGCCTGGTATGATACTCTCTCTCAGTTTTTAATTGAAAAAAATTTGTTAGAGGTGTCATAGATAAAGCACTTTTTTATAGAAAAATAGGCTCTGACTTAATACTTGTGCAAATATATATGGATGAAATTATATTTGGGTCTACAAATGAAAAATTATGTAAAATATTTTCAAAACTAATGCAGTCTAGATATAAGATGACTATGATGGGTGAGTTAATATTTTTCTTAGGATTACAGATAAAAAGCAATCAACTGATGGAATTTTCATTAGTCAATAGTATATCAAGAACTTACTAAGAAAATATGATTTGGTTGATCGTACATCTGCAAAAATACTCATGGCTACAGCCACTAAGCTAAATAAGGATATTAAAGGAAAGAAAGTTGATATAACCAGCTATAGGAGCATGATAGGCTCACTTTTGTATCTAACTGCAAGTAGACCTGATATAATGTTTGTTACATGCTTATATGCAAGATTTCAAGTTGATCCTAGAGAGTCACATTTAAGTGTTGTTAAAAGAATACTCATATATCTAAAAGATACCCCAAACCTTGGGTTATGGTATCTTACAGAATCTAATTTTAAACTAATTGGTTATTCAGATGCTGACTATGCAAGATGTAAGCTTGACAGGAAAAGAACAAGTGGAAGTTGTCAATTTCTTAAACACAGACTAGTTTCTTGGTTTAACAAGAAACAAAATTCAGTGTCAACCTCAACGACTGAAGCTGAATACATTGTAGCCGGAAGTTGTTGTGCTCAGATCCTGTGGATCAAAAATTAAGTTCTGGACTATGGTATGTCATTATCCAAAATTCTCATTTATTGTGATAATACTAGTGTCATAGGAATAATTTAAAACCTAGTACAACATTCAAGAACAAAATACATAGATATTAGGTATCACTTCATTAGGAAACATGTTGGTGAAGGTACCATTGAATTGCATTGGATTACTACTGATAAGCAACTTGCTGATATATTCACAAAACCTTTAGATTAACATGCATCACTAGGTTAGTCTATGAATTAGGTATGTTGAATTATGCTTCTAAATATTGAGTAAAAACGTAAAAGCAATTTCTTAGGTTTTGAGAAGCTAGAATTTAATTTCTAGATTACAGTTGTTCTTGATGGACAGAATTTCAGAAGCTAGAATTTGATTTCTAGATTGTAGCTGTTCTTATGGAAAAAATTTAAGAACCTAATAATCACTGAATTAATCACTAGATAACTTTGGAAACAAAGTTGCAATAGAGACTAATGAATAAAAGAAAATTTAGTCTCTAATATTTCTTTTTCACTAGTCTCCGACAAGTCAAATTGAACTATCGAAAATTACCTTAACTTAGTCTCTGAGAAAAATTAAGCAAGAGACCAAAATAGTCTCTGATAGTTAGTTTACTAGTCCCCGACAAGTAAAATTGAACTGTCAGAGACTAATAAAAATTTGTTTCTGAGAGTATTTGAGTGAGAGACTAGATTAATCTCTGATAGTCATTTTTAATTAGTCTTCGACTAGTTAAAAATGAACTATCGGATACTAGCCAAAATTAGTCTCTAATAGTTATTTTTAATTAGTCTTCGATTAGTCAAAAATGAACTATTGAAGACTAATTTAAATTAGTCTCTGGTAGTGAACAAGAGAGAGACTAAGATAGTCTGTGATAACTCATTTTAAATAAGGTAAAATAGTAATTACTTATATTACCTCTTTTAATAACCGTTTATTATCTTTTGAATTGCAAATGTTTTTAAACTCTAATAAGGGAAAAATAAAACAAAACTACAATTCCGTACACTCCAACAACTTTTTCTCTCAAATATCTATGCGATCTAACTGTTTGCAAAGAAATTCTTCAAGCTTTTCACATATATCATCAATGGCATCCAAGACTGTGTGTTTCAAGTTCGGTGACTTCGACTTCATCAAAACCAACCATGTTGGAGTCTCTAAAAAGAATGAATTTGAAGCACACTACCATCCTATTATAGATTTTCTACAAACATCAACATTATTGTATGCCATTTATGAAGCTCCCACACAAGCCGCTGAAATCATCATAGTTGTGTGGTCCACTGCTAAAATTTAGGATGAGAGTGATGACTCTCATGTGGTAAACTTTAAGTATGATAATATTACTTATACTATTGATTATGCAGTAGTTAATAATGCTCTACATTTACCTACACATGATATATTTGACTATCTTGCTTTTGATGTGAAAATTATAGATATGTTTAAAAACTTACACTGTGATGAAAAAATTGTATCAATAGGTTATATAACTAGACCTCATCTTAGGCAGAAATGGTCTTTATTATTTGATATTATTACTAAAGCATTCAAGACTAAATGCAGTGATTTTGATGTTATCACAACACTCACACAACAAATTGCATATAGTGTGTTGTATGATAGGCACATAAACCTAAGGTTGTTAATTCTGAACAACTTGATGGCTAAACTTAAAACTAGTGATAAAAATAAAATCTATTATGCTAATATCACTGGTTTGCAAGTTGTGCCAACTGTTTTATAGAATAAGCGCATCTTCTCTGATGTAAAGAAACAAGTTGCAAAGGTAAAAGTTCCTCTTTCCTTTCCTCCTATCATGAGATCAATTCTCATAGATAGGTATCCAAACCTTTACTCTTTGACTTTCTTTGAGGATCTTGAGCAACAGACCAGAAACCCTGTTTATCCTCCAACAAATACTTCACAGCAACCATCCATAGCCCCCTCCACAGTTTCTCAAAAGACTGTGGTTGTAAAAACAAAGAAAAGTCACAAAATTACCCATAAAGAGAAAAACTAATGAGGGTGACAGTGAGGTCGAGGGAGTAAAAGAAGTTGAGCTGGCTCCTCAGACAAAGAAGAGAATGATAACCATCAGCCAAAAGCAATTTATTGCCTCTCAAAAGGCAATGGAGGTTCAAAGGAAAAGTTGTACACTGGAAACATCCTCCCAAAAGGATGTTGACATTGAAGATAGTTCTCAACTAGGCACAACAGGTACAGAGTCTGCACAACTCCTTGTACAAAAACAAGGGAAAAGTCATTATGAGAGACGAACTAAAAAAAAGAGTGATAAAAGGAGTGTACACACAAAGTCAGTCCAAATTGATGCTCCTCAAATTTCTCTTCTTAAGGAGCAACCAACACTCCCATCTATATTTTCTCCTACTTCTTCTCCTACTCTTGATGCTTTAGAACCTAACAATTCAAATCTTCTTGATTTTTTCCAAGAAGAGTCAACACTCATGGTTGAGCAATCATTAACCTTGGTGTACTTCGATTGATTGATAAAAATTCCATCACCTCTTTGCTTAATTTGAAGTCCAAGGAAGAAGTTCAGCTCTCCCATCATGCTCATCTCAAATTTACTCTGCATAAGTTTAGCAAATCTCGCACAAAGTTTTTCATCAGTAGAACCAAAAATTATATCATCTACATAGATTTGTACTAGCAAAGTTTTATCTTTATGCTTTCTAATGAAGAGTGTGGTGTCTACTTTACCTCTACTGAAACCTTCGCCAATTAAAAAGGAAGATAGAGTATCATACCATGCACGTGGGGCTTGCTTAAGACCATACAAAGATTTATCAAGCTTATAAACATGGTGGGGATTGACATGATCAGCAAAGCCTGGAGGTTGCTCCACATAGACTTCCTCCTGAAGTTCTCCATTCAGAAAAGCACTCTTGACATCCATCTGAAACACCTTGAAGTCTTGATAAGCAGCATAAGCAAGAAAGATCCTTATGGCTTCAAGCCTTGCTATTGGAGAAAATGTTTCGTCATAGTCGATTCCTTCCTCTTGAGAATAGCCCTTAGCCACAAGTCTTGCCTTATTCCTTGTGATGATCCCATCTTCATCCATTTTATTTCGAAATACCCACTTGGTGCCAATTACAGCATGATTTCTTGGCCTGGGAACAAGATTCCAAACTTTGTTCCTGCTGAATTGGTTAAGCTCTTCTTGCATAGCAAGGACCCAATCAGCATCAGCAAGAGCATCCTCAATCTTCTTAGGTTCCATTTGAGAAAGGAAACTTAGAAAACTATTTTCATTTTGAGCAGATCTTCTGGTCTTTACTGGGCTTGTAGGATTTCCAATTATCAAGTCTTCTGAGTGAGACTTGGTCCATTTCATCCTTCTTGGTAGATCTGATCAAATATCTTGCTGTCTTAGTTTTTCCAAGTTGGGTTCATCATCTTTTACTTCAGCAGGGGTGCTATCCAATGGAGCAGTGCTTTCTGATGGTACTTCAATAGGGTCTTCCTTGGTCTCTATGTCTTGAAGATTCTCCTTTGGTTCCTACTCAGTTATAAGAGGGAGTGAACCACTTGGTTCCTCATGGTTAGTTTCATCAAATACAACATGAACAGACTCTTCTACTGTTAGAATTCTTTTATTAAAGACTCGAAAAGCTTTGCTGTGGGTAGAATACCCTAAGAAGATACCTTCGTCAGATTTTGCTTGAAATTTAGTCAAGTACTCCTTACCATTGTTGTGAACATAGCAGGGACACCCAAAGATTCTGAAGTAGCTTATGTTTGGTTTTCTCCCCTTCCATAGCTCGTATGGAGTTTTGCCAAGTGTTGGATGAATGAGTGATCGATTTTGAGTATAGCAAGCAGTGTTCACTGCTTCTGCCCAGAAGTACTCAGGAAGTCTAGCATCAACAAGCAATGTTCTTCCAGCTTCTTCTAAGGTTCTGTTCTTTCTTTCAACCATTCCATTTTGCTGTGGAGTCCTTGGTGCAGAGAAGTTATGAGAAATTCCTTGCTCATCACAGAACTCAGTAAAGCCTCCAAAGTCGAATTCTCTTCCATGATCACTTCTTACTGACTTGATTCTGAGTTCTTTCTCATTTTGCACTTGTCTGCTGAATTTCTCAAACTCTACTAATGCATCATTCTTGTGAGCAAGAAATAATGCTCATGTAAATCTAGTGGAATCATCCACAATAGTGAATGCATATTTCATTCCACCAAGACTACTTGCTATAGGGCCAAACAAATCAAGATGTAATAGCTGGAGGGGCATAGAGTTTGATTTTTCAGGTTTGCTAAAGAAAGATTGTTTTGTTTGCTTACCAAATTGACAAGCTCTACAAGGTTTTTCTTTTTCAAAGGAAAATTTAGGCAAACCTTTTACAAGGTCTTTAGCAGCGAGTTTTGAAATCGTTTTAAAGTTTAAGTGTGAAAGTCTCTTATGCCATAACCAACTAGCATCTGCTGAAGCTTTAGCAAGAAAGCAGGTTGTTTCAGCAGGACTTAGCTTAGCCAAATCTACTACATAACATTCCCATTTCTTGAGCCAGAAAGCTTCAAAGAATTTGTTTGAAGATCTCTTACCTGACATTGATTGTCTAGGAAGGTGACCTTATGCCCTTTGTCACACAACTGGCTTATGCTAAACAAGTTGTGCTTGAGACCCTCCACATAGGCAACCTTGTTGAAACAGATTAATCCATTCCCTGCTGAACCATATCCTTTAGTCCTTCCAGCACTATTATCTCCAAAGATCACTTGTGGTCCATCCTTTTCTTTGAAATTGGTGAGCAAGGCTTTATCTCCTGTCATATGTTTTGAACATCCACTGTCCAAGTACCAAATTTGTTCCTTGCTCACAACCTGCAAAACATAAGCAATTACTTTGGTACCCAGCAAGACTTGGGTCCATTAAGGTTAGTACCCTTGGGGACCCATACTTGTCTCAATTTTGGTTTTTGAGACCAACCAGTATAGTAAGGGTCAGCAAGGCAAAGAGAAACTATGTGGCCAATCCTATGGCAACGATAGCATCTCAGATGCATCATGTTGTGATGTGTGTGCTGTTTACCTCTTCTCTTAGGTTGAGGTTGTTTCCAGTGTTTGCTCCTATCACCTTTGCTAAATTTCAAATTCCTCGCATTGTTGTAATTATAAGGAGGAACATGGTTCTTGCTAAACTTTCCACCCTTGGTTTGTTTAGTACCATGTCCCTGCTTATAGTTACGGTCAGCAGGGAATTTATTCTTTAGTAAGGTAACATTTCTATAACCTTTGGTTTTAGCAGGAGTTTTACACTCTGCTGAATGTACAGAGATCGTTCTGCTGATAGACTCAGCATCACTTTCTCCACTCTCTTCAGCAAGGACTTCGCAAGTCCCGGAGCCAATTCCACTTCTATCCAGCATGCTTCTTTGGCTTTTCAGCAAAGCACATGCATTAGAAGTTGATTTGTTCCATGTGGAGATTGTAATGGTTAATTCCTCAACTTGGGAGGATAACTTAGACTCTCTCTCTTGAGAGTCTCTGAGGTGCTGTCTAAGCAAGGTCCTCTCATCATCAACAGCAAGGAACTCCAAATTCTCTGCTTGCACCTTTTCAAGTGTAAGCAAGATTTCAGAGTTCTTGCTCCTGAGTTAATCAGACTCTGCTGAAGCAACTCTCAGCAATTTTCTATACTTATGCCACTGAGATGCAACATCCTTAAGCAAGGAGCGCAACTCAGCTTCAGTGATGTCAGGAGAGTCAAAGTCAAATACCTCAGTAAGGTCAACCTCCTTGCTGGGATCGGATTCCCTTGCCATTAAGCAAAGGTTGGCAATTTCTGGTCCGGAGTCTGAGTCACTTTAACTTTCACTCCAAGACTTTTCAGCAATGAGTCCCTTTTCCTTGATGTTTGAATTATTCTTCTGCTGGTATTTCTTCTTGTAATATTCTTTTCCCTTGCTCTTGTCATTAGCAGGGAATTTCTTTTCCTCTCTTGCTGAACTTCGACAGTCAGCAGCATAGTGACCAAGCTTTTTACAATTATAGCAGAGATCTTTAGATGAATCTCTTTTACTGCTGCTTGTGTTTCTTCTGAAGTTTCCTCTATCCTTCTTCATGAACCTCCTGAATTTTCTAGCTAGCATAGCCATATCTTCATCACTATCAGCAGATTCAGAGTCAGAATCTACTTGTTGCTTAGACTCAGTAGCCTTCAAGACAACTCTATCTTTCCTCCTCGGCTCAGATGTAGCTTCTCTCTGAGCCAACTCCATTTCATAAGTCAGCAGATTCCCATAGAGTTGTTGGAGATCAGTGGTGTGTAAATTCCTCAACTCTTTGACAGCAGTGGTCTTAGGATCCCACTGTTTTGGCAAGGATCTCATGAATTTAAGATTAATGTCCTTTGTGTCATAGGTCTTCCCTAGAGCACGCAAATTGTTAAGCAGGACAGTAAATCTCTCGTACATAGCAGTGAGATTTTCCCCCTGCTGCATGTTGAACATTTCATATTGTTGAATAAGCAAGGATTGCTTATTCTCTCTGACCTCAATTATTCCTTCATTGAGTACTAGCAAGGCATCTCATACCTCTTTAGCAGAGGTGCAATTGGATACACTTTCGAACATTTCCTCTTCAAGAGCCATGAAGAGAATGTTCATTGCCTTCTTATTGTATCCAACCAACTTTTTCTCTTCATCTGTCCACTCCTTTCTCTACTTAGGAATGAGCTTATTAGGATCATCAGCAGATAGCTTTTCTGGAATGTAGGGTCCAACCTTTATTGCTTCAAATAGTTCCTCATCAATGGCATCCATGTATACCTGTATTCTCAATTTCCAGTTAGCAAATCTATCTCTGGTACACATAGGGGGCTTGCCACCAAAATCACTTCTTAAAGCCATTAGAAAGTTTTTAAGTTTGGATCCTCTCAAGCTGTAGGGCTTAGCAAAGAGTGTTAAGCTCTGATACCACTTGTTAGGTCCCAAGGGGTAAAAATACTAGAAGGGGGGTTGAATAGTGTTTTTCAAAAAGTAAGTCTTACTTAGAAAACTTTACTTAATTAAAGAATCTTCTTCCTTATAAAAAGGTTTCTTATGATTTTCAAAAAATTTAGCAGCGGAATTGTTTTAAGCAAGGAACCCCTTAGATTTTGTATCAAAAGTTAATGGCTTGAAGTAGCAAAGATAGTAAGTGTTTGCTGAACAAGTTCAGCAGGACTAAAGCAAAGCACAACAGAGCAAGGAAGCAATATAAAAGATAAGCAGGAGAAGAGATAGAATTTTTATAGTGGTTCGGAATAATCCTACTCCACTCTTCTTCTCTTTTACTTGAGAAGCCTATCACTATAATTTGTTCACACAGAACAATTAGCAAGAGGACACTTAGTCCAATTTACAATGGGTCACTTAGACCACTTTAGTAGGACACTTAGTTCAATTGTCACACAGACACTAAGAAGATTTCAGAAAATCTTGCTTGCTATCTTCAAGTAGAAGGCTCCTTGGTTGAGCAGATAGATAGCACTTGTTCAAACTTTATGATGTCTTGCTGTAGTCTTTAAGATGTCAGAGAGTTTTTTTCAGGAGGTAGTTGGTTCATTTGTTAGTCATAAATGAAATTTATGACTTCTATTTATACTCCTCCAAAGAATCTATCCGTTGGAAATTTGAAATAGATCCGTTGGAGTGTACTTTCCTTGATGTGACTTGTACTTTTTAAGTAGTCCTTACTTAGTTCAAAAAGTTAGTCGTTTTTCTGTCTTCTAGTGCCCTTCAGTAGAGATTCTTAGAAGTTGACTAAAAAAGGAATAAGATAGTTTTTTTGACAATCTTCACTTTGATAAGCAAAGTATCTTTCTTATTAAAATCCTTACTTATTTCCATTCTAAGCAGGACTATACTTGGAAAATTCTTCGTCTTCAGAATCCTTCATAGCAAGCTTATCAGTAGACTTCAATGGTGATCAAAGGTCCTTACTTAACTACAAGTTATATCCACCTAACATGTTGAATATTTTTCTAAGTCCTTTTACATTGTCTAAGCAAGGACTATATTACATCATCAATTCTTATATATTAAACACATAATGAAAGTTTTAAGCAAAGATAATATAAGCAGGGGTGCAACAACAAATGGAATTATGAACAAAAAATTAAATATAATATTTGATAGTTTAATTAACGTAATTATCATATCTATTTAAAATTAATTTCATGAAATAAGTGAAACAATTCTTAAATGTATATTAAGTAACTTTGAAATATATCTTATCATAATTAATTATTTTGAAACAAATTTTAAATTATACAAATAAAATTAATGTTTCAATAAAAATTATATGGTTTGACTCAAAGTATTATTTGTTTTATTGGTTGAGGTATTTTTGTGCATTTATTATATTTTTGGGATTACTAACATTTATCATCATTATTTCATTATAATTATTTTAATTAACATCTTCAATTATTATCGATTAAATTGTGATTTTCTTGATTAGATTTATTCG
This sequence comes from Centella asiatica, assembly GCA_014636745.2. Lineage (NCBI taxonomy): Eukaryota > Viridiplantae > Streptophyta > Magnoliopsida > Apiales > Apiaceae > Centella > Centella asiatica. Next base: position 18,028,378 of record CM025782.1, read on the forward strand.
TTTAATAATGGCAAATTTTGTGATATGTATTTATTATATTTTCTTTTAGTTAATAATTGTTAAGATTTAACAAATTTCAATTTTATTTTCTTAGTAGTTTGTAGTTTTAATATGATTTAAAAACTTATTCTCTAATGATATAAATGTTTCAATTTTTTTTTTATATTTTATTTTTATATGATCTCTCTAAATTTGTATTTGTATGTTTGAAATACGTTTTCAAAGTTATAATTAACATAATATCTATAATATATATGAGTAAGTGTAACGTAATATATTTTAATTAGAGTTTGAATTATAAATTATGTCGACTTCACTTCAATTTAACTAAAATTTTTAATACAATTTAAATAAATATTAATGAATAATCTAAAATATATTGTTAAACATAATATTCATTGCAATTCTTAACTATTATATTTTATTATCTTTTTTCTTTATTTTAAATTCTATTATCAAAATAATCTCTTCTTTTATTGTCATTATAAGTTCTATGTGATGAAATTATTAGTGAATATGATAGCATTATATTGATAATAAAGATATATATTAAATATAAATAAAAATATATGAAATCAAATTTTAATTTATAAAATCAGTTTGACTCTCTGAAATCATAAAATTAGTAATATTTAATATATGTGCTAAAATATTTTTTTATCGTAAGATCAAAATTAAGGTAATACATACAAATTTAATATTAAACAACAATTAAATATTCCTTGTACGAGTTGCGAGTGCGAGTTAGTATAATAAAAAAGAGTAAATCTTTTTTTTTTTCCCTTTGGTTCTGCACATTAAGCACCTGTTAAGGAACAACTAAAAAAATAACTATTATTCAAATTTTAAGCTTGGAAAAAAGTAATTCCCAAATTTTAACTCAAGGTCAAAAAGTTAAAAGAAAATGTACTAACTAATTAAGTCATTCACATCATTTTCCCGTAAGAGATTCATTATTTCACAGAATAAAATATAATTTTTTATACATATACAGATTCTCTTATTATCTCATTCACACAAAATTCTCTAATATATAACATATCAAAATAAAATAATAATATTTTAAAATTTTACTATTTACATTTGTTAATAGATAATACATTTTATACGTTAATATTTATTATGTAAAAATATATTATATATATATATATATCACCTATATAAATTAATTATAATATAATATTAAAATACCAGTGCATATTAATAATATATTAATGTATATTATAATTCATTTTTTAATATATCATAACATATAATATAACTATATATAAATAATGTTAATATATTATGTATTAGTTTTATATATTATATAATAATATTTATATAATATATACAAATTATAATAGTATATAAATGTATTAATTAATCACTATAATATAATATATAGTATTATTGAATTTAAAATATATAAATAAAACGTTAATTTCTATATTAGATTAATATATAATATTTTAATATAAATAATATAAAAGTTAGTGTGTGTATATATATATTAGTAATGTTAGATTATAAAATAGTATAAAGTTGTATAAAATAATAATATAATTTTAATGAATGTGGATAGTGATAAGTTTAGAAAAATACTATTCATAATCATCGAACTAATTTTAAAATAAAAGTATTTGTGTAATTTATTTATTTTTAAATATTTTATTCAAATTTTCTAAATATATACAACGATATTGAGCGCAGGGAAACTGGTTCTGAGTGCCGCAACTATCGGTGTCAACAATAATAAATTCAGCTCTTAAACCAGACAAGCTACTTATTTTATAATTAATCGAAGCAACTCAGATTAGCTATCGCTTTCTTCGTCTCTATCTTCTTTCTTACAGCAGACGCTGCACAACAACCCCAATCCTCGATTTTTCTGTAAAATCTCTACGATCGCGAGATCTTCGTTTTGGTGTCGTCTATGAATCAACACCAGCATCCCTTCCATTGATTCTCCTGGAAATCATATCTAACGTACCAGTTTTTTCAATTGCCATCTAATCAATTACCAAAACAGTAAGCTTTCTGCATTCTATTAGAAAATCTCTTATTCACCTTTTAATGTGTTCGCGCCGATCTGGTTGTTAATTCGTCGATTTCAGTTATAAAATTTGTGGAATTTATGTGTACATGTGAATCGTTGATGTTAAACTGATTAATTATCAACTATACATTTTTGGATCCAGTTATGATTTTGCAGAATCTCATGGTTGTGAATTATGATTCAATAAGACTGTTGCCTTTGAGATGACTTTGATCTGATTGATTTCAATATTGACTGAGATAATTGAGTTCCCCTGTATGTTCTTTACTTCTCCGGAGAGACTTGAAATGAACCTTTGTTGTTTGATTTAAATTTCGCAATTCTTAAGTATGGCAACAAAATGCGAACTTGTGATGGTCCCCTGTGTTACTCTCTAGACACCCAACATAAGAGCCTCTCCTGTTGTTTTAATGTTTTATATGCGCAACCATTGCCATCTTTTTTATTTTCATGCTTTATAATGGACAGCTTTTCTGTGTTGAAGTGCAACAGAATCTAGCAAGAGTTACTGATAGAATTCTTTATGCATATATGTAATGTTCGATCTCAAAGTTAAAAACTAAATTACAGATATACTCAATGTATGTTTTAGATGCACTTAAGAACGGAGAGGAAGCCCATCAAATTTTATGTAGACTCCATCTAAACAGCCAGGCGGAAAAATTTACTGTTTAAATCACCTCTAAATGGTGAGCCGATATAACCGCTTTCTGGAGACATTATCGGAAAATGCTTTCCGTGAAGTTATTTTCCAAATTTCTGGTGTTTGATAGACGAACTGAAAAAAGACATAATATTATCACCATTGTCGTGTTACTATTGTCATTGTTATTATTATTGTTGTTGTTGTTAGTTTCCAATATTTAATAATTACTAGACGCTGCAAGTCAATATTTATTAGAAAATACTACCAGCTTCTTCTATTCCTCAATGGATTTGGGATTTGCTTAGTGCTCAAGCTTGATTTGAAGTAATGTCGTCCATTTTTCAAAAACAGAACTATTTAACCATCTCATTATTAGTTCCAAGCATGCTAGACGCTACTTTCTCCATCCCTTTTTTTTTAGTTTGACTTTTCTGCATGTTGTTTTAGTTGAATTTTTATACATATTAAATATTTTATTTAATTTAAAAAAAATTAATAAATAAAAATATTTTAAATCAGGATTAATATGAATAAGAAATTTAACATGTAAAAAAATTCACCTAAAATAACGTGTAGAAAAATCAAATTACAAATAAAAAGGGACAGGGGTACTATCTAGTGCCCTATGATCGCTATGAATTTTAACAACTTGTTATTTCATTGGACGTGATGACGATAAAAGTTGATTTTTTTTCTTTTGATCAGTCGAAAGCATATTTGGCTTCCTATATTACGGACTTCAACTAAGCAAATAAGTAGTAACTTTGAAGACTACACGTGTATCTTATGATGCATATCTGAGAGTTAACTAAATTTATCATATATATAAAAGTACCTGCAAAGTAGTGGTTGATGGATGTGAGAGTTAACTAAATTTATCATATATATAAAAGTACCTGCAAAGTAGTGGTTGATGGATGTGTGAATAGGTGCGTGAGTTTATAGGCAGTAACCTCCCATTTAACCAAAAACAAAATCATATAATCCATTAGATCGTTTCTGCCACTCTTTTACTGAAATTAGCACATGCAAAAAATTGCAGATAATTTTTCGATGTATTTATTATGTTGAATATGGAGTACGAAATTGACCACAAAGGAAGATGAAATCTAATTATAACAGGACTTTCTCATATTAATACATTTAACAAGAAATTTGGCAACTCACTCAGAAGTGTAAAGTATAGAGAGAGTGATGACAGACATTTTTACAATTACTATCCCAAGTTATCTTCGAAATTTTTCTGAGTAACATTAAACCAGTACCAATCAACATTTTGAAGTCTTTATGCAAATTAGTCGCTTTTGTTGCTTGCTGGTAAATAGGGACCGTAACAATTCTCTGGCCATTTAGGTAGTCTAGTGAGTGTATACAACCTACTTTTTGTTTCTAAAAACGAATTGACAAATACTCAGTACTCTTCAGCTGGATGGTTTTTTCCAGTACTACCTGTCTTTTTCTTTTCTGCATCTATATGCATCTTTTATTGGAACCATCTGTACGCATTTTATAATGAAAACCAATTATATGATTGTTATAGTGAGACCATCTCTAATATATCAGGAAATGGTGGATTGATTGACAGTAAGCATTGGCTGTAGCCATCAGATTTATTTCTGTCCATACCCCAAAATAATGGTTACAGGTCAAGAATTTTATCACTTCCATAGGATTTACAGAGGAGAAGACCATATTGTAAATTCCTGCTGACGTAAATACCTGCAGAAGAGGAGCTGAAAGCAACACTAGCTGTAGATCATAATCCATATAATATGTTCTTATACTTTTAACAATGGGAAGAGACCATAGCAATAGATTTCTGCGTATCAAACGTGAGCACTTTTGATGCAGAAGGCATTCCACACTGTATAGGTATGGGACTTAGATAGCAGCAACCAGTTTTCATGGTTCATCCCCTAACCTTGTACTTGTATACGTATAAAACTATTTATTAAATGAAAAAACATTATACACGGTCAAATGATTTACATTTCACATAACCTTACATGGTCCTTTATCAATTTCCTTTCTGATTCTTTTGACAGTATCAACGTTGTATGTGTGCTTGTGAGAGTGAGAGGGGGGTTGGGGGTGGGTGGGATTGTATCTCAAAAAAATTTATAATTGCTGTCCAAGTCTAACAATAACTTATTAAAGTGCAAAGTGATACCTTGAGTTGTGATGCTTTCCAAGTAGTTGCATCTTAGCACTTGTATCCACTGGCAGCATAAGTTGGAGTATCCTGAGCAACGGGATACTAAACTAAAGTCCATAAAACCTCCAGAGATATCCTGATTTTACTGCAACCTGCAAATTGTATATGGTTGCTACCATGAAGAATATAGAACTTACCTCAAAACTCGTATGCTCTTCAACCCAAATGGGCAAATGGCACATACCTCTCATCTATAACATTACTATATGCCTATGATAACACCATTCTCAATTCAAATAATGAAAAATAATAATACTACCTAATATTGAAGAAACATATCCATGATCAAATTGCTAATGCAACCATTCATCTATTTTAACACCTTACTTTTCCATTAATTATGATCTATCAGAAGAGCGGATCTACATTAAAAATTGCAAGTATAATGAATTGAACGTAGTATAAGTGGTTACACCCGACAGCGAATTAACAGGTAAGCCATTATTGATTTATTGCCACAAATATGTCTTGGTTATTCAGATTATAAAAATCTATACTTGTTACAATTGCACGATCCAGGTTGGGTTGCTAATGTTTCCCTGCATTCTATGTTTAATTTTTCTTCCATGGTTTTAATATAGAGAGTACAATGATGAGGGCGATGACAAGGACCAGGATGATGGCTATCATCATGCATTTTCTCGACTTCTTCTGCAAGTTCTTTGCAGTGTGCAGGGCATCAGTTCCCCACTGAACATGATCCACGGCATTCGCCACCTACAATCAAGGTCAAGAAACAATCAAGACAAAGTTTCCAAAGTAGTTCCACTAACACAACCTATCTGTAAGTTTATCGTAGAGCCGATAGAGGTGTTGATTGTCAAGTCTCAGTTCAGTTTATCAGATTTGCTACAACAGAATAGACTACGTAGGTCCTGCACAAAAACTAATTCTAAGCCTTAGACTTTTTCTGCTTATCTTTTTGACGACTTGGAATATTCATAAAAAAGCAATCAAGTGATGAAATATGACGTATATTATGCTTTACTCAATTCGGAAAATTTTCTATAAGACGATAAACAACACTAGCCAGGTTCCTCATCTCTCAGCATGATTTTATTAGGCTATTTGCTGTTATCATTTACATTATTTCCAGAATTGTACATAGAGTGAATTCTTGAACCGGATGCCTGAAATTGAACACCATGAGTCTAGCATATTTTAGGTGAGTAAAGTTTGAGAAGAATAATAGAGTTTGAAGGTTGTGTCTTATGATATCTGAAAGAATGATCTGTTAGTAATTTCCTTAATGGACCATTGTAATCTAGATCTTACGTAAAAAATGCAATTGTAAATATTCAGTAAATAGATTACTCCCACTGGTGGACATCAAACTATTACAAATCCGCCCCCCCCCCCCCCCCCCCAAAAACCCCCAACCACCACCACCACACACAACCCCTTACCCTTCTCTCCCCTCTAAATTGTTTTCTTTATTTGCATTTTCATTTTGGAAACCCCTATTAGATCTTACGGCTGTAGAGTAGCAAAGGCAAGGTGAAAAGAATGGGTAGCTAAAACCGCTCTGCCTTACATGTTTCGGAAAATCTTGTTCTAATTATATCATGTCATCTCTTTTTACAAGACTATGATAGCTTTGCATGGGAGGACAGAAGATCATAAATTTCAATGAAGTGAATAAAATTTTACTGGCATAATCATAAGTAGGGAGCTAGTAACTAATTAAATGTATACAATTGCTGGGTTTGATGTATAACCATCTCATTAACCGAACATAAATTATATACAATATTAGATTTTATCATATTATGTAATAGTAAAAGCACCCACTGTAATAAGTGAATATATCATTCGCAAAGGGTCCTGCGAAGTAATTCGTCCTCGATGGCCTTCAAAATCCAACAGAACTCGCAAGTAAGTTGGTAACATTCTCATATGAAAGCCAGGCTACTTCGATAGTGAAAAATTGTGAAGTTAAAAATGAGAGAATTTGCACACAAGTTGGAGTTCCACAAATGGACCAGTTGTGTAGTTAAGTGGCTCTAGCTACACCTCTAGTTCTGAAATGGTTACATACTTTTAGGGGTAAGACTCATATTTTCTGCTACTTTCTCTGTAAAATTTCAAGTTACATACAGACATATATTTACATATCTACATACGTAACATTGTGCGTGTACATTTAAAATTGTAGAGCAACTTAATCCAAGACCAACAAATTTTTACATATTTGATTATCTGATACTTGAAATAGGTGGCTAAATTAGTTAGCTAATTGGTAACTCCCTATGACATGAATAAATGTCCTCCATGATTTTATCATTCATATTACCCCTATAATTATTAATTTCCTCCGTTAAAATTCAAGATTTGTATAAAACGGACAAATGTAGACCTTTTCCTTTTTGTTTTATTGGTTACAAAATGTAGACCTTTTTTTATTTATATATTTCTCTACAAATTTTTGGTTTGGGCACAGTGATCAATCAGTCTCTACTATTTGTGTCTAGACTAAATTTGTTCAACTCGATTTTATTTATTTGGAAATATCAATTTCAAACCTAATATTTTTCGCTCCAATAATTTAGACACAGCTCAACTCAAATACGAGAATTTGAATAAACTCAATTATTTTATATTGTTCAACTATTTAAATGAATCATTTTTTAACATATTTTTTTTATATGTTCAGCAAAATATGTTTAACTTAGTTTGATTCGGTTCAATTTGGTTAACTCACATGCTCAATTAGACTTGATTTAAATTCAACTCAAACTTATGCAATTCAATTTATTTAAATTTAACTCAAACTTATACAATTCAACTCAAACTTGATACAATTAGACTCATTTAGGATCCTAAACGAAACTCTAGAAATTTCGGGGGAGGGGAATGTGAAAGCTCTCTACTCAAATTCAAAACAAAATTTAAAATATAATAATAATAATACTCATCTATGGCAATCAAAGCAAAAGCCCTCACTAATGCACGTAGACATTTTATTCCAACATCTATAGTATTACTCATTAAACAACCAGTTCAACTGGACGAAACAAAAAGTTACATTTAGGGAAGAAAAAAAAAGTTACCGCAAATTGACTTTTTCATGTTTATTTAATTAAAAATACCTTACCAATGAACACATTTAATGCATCAACGAAGTACTATAAATATCCTCGTGACTTTTCTATTAAAGTATGAAAGTACAATTTCCAATAATTTGCAACATGCATTACACAGTGACCTGTTCGAACTCCTCTTTATTTTCGTCCATGATTATGTCTAAAATTTACTTTCGAAATTACAAATTAATAATCTACTTTCTCCGTTCTCTTTTTCATGTTATTTTAAAAAATAAAATAAAAACACATTTATTAAAAAATATATTAATTTTATGTTCAATTAACTAGAAAATGTATAAAAATTTAATATTATTCTTTGAAAGTTTATTGAAAACAATGAAAATCAAATAAATTAATACTTAATGCAATGATAATATAGAAAATTAAGTAATTAATACTCCATTAAAAATTAAAAATAACATTTAAACTAAAATATATTTTTTTATTTAAAAAGACATATAAATATGAATTGAGAGAATATATATCACGGAGTACTATATATTACTTTTTCTGTCTTTTAAGTGCCTAAAATACACTAAAGCACTTATATTGATAAGAGGAAATAGATGACAAAAAAATAGAAGAAAAAGACTGTAAAAGGAAAATGATCTTAACATGTATACTTTTTACACATTGTTTTCGAGACACGTTTTGGGATATGTTAAAGACACTTTTTTGACGATGAAAGTAATAATTGATAAGTCCTATTTTAAGGATTGAGTCATCTCTGTAAAGTCAATTTGTTAACTCAGCTATCTTGATTTTTCTCCCATTGCTAAAAATAATTTTAATATTAAATTTAAAAAATTTTAGATTTCAACTTTAAACAAATTTTACTTTAACTTAAAATTACAAAATAAAATGGATTAATAACCCAAACATTTTAAGCTTCCAAAAATATTTTAAAGAATACACTGGAAAACACAAAATACAAGTAAAGCAATAAATAAATTTATATATGCATAAGACATAAATAATTAGTTACATATGCTAAAACAATTACAACCGAAAAATGATATATTAAAACAATATGTTTTATTGTTCATAAATTAAAACAATAGATACTTTTACATATAAATATACATATACATACACACACATATATGTATATATATATATATGTGTGTGTGTGTGAATTTCTCAATATTACTCAAAATAAAAAACTAAAAATTAAAATGATATGTGCTATAGACGGGCATAAATACTAGAATTTAGTTAACTTCCTGAATAAATAACATTTGATGCAAAGGTATTGACTACCGTGAATTAGTAATTTAATGCTAAATATTAATTTTATTCCTTATATAAATGTCGAAAACACCAAATAAAATTATACAGATAGGAAAAATCATTTTAAATGTATGACGCATAAATAGTGGTACCTGCCACTTGGGTAGAACGTGAACAATAACCCTAACGTACCACATTTAAGAAAAAATTTCATCAAACTTTTAACTTCCGACCATTTACACACTCAAGGTTTTAATATCCCGAACCGAATATTGCAACACGAATTATATTTCTAGAAAATATAGACCCATCCATTAGTATTAAACACAAAGATAGAATAGGCATGCATATATATGAGATGAATATTATATTTTGTTAATTTATTACATAACCTTTAAAAGAAACGTAAATAAATACAGTATTTGAGGTTGTAATTTAACTCAAATAATTAAAATACTCTTTTTGAACTTGGAGGTCAAGAGATTAAATTTCATTACGAGTGAGAATCGAGTATTATGTGAGACTTGAGATAGAAATAAGGAGAGATTTCGCCGATCAAAAAAAATAAATAAATATGCGCCAATCAAAAAATAAATAAATAAATAACAGTGTTTGATGTAGTTTAACTTATAAGTTTGCAATGCTATAAGGTTAATGAAAATATATAAACCATAAAACTACTTGGTACCAAAAACAAAACCCATAAAACTACAATATATAGGTGCACTGCACGTTTTAAAAAGAATAATGCTGGATATAACATTATATAATCAATACAATATTTGTTTTTCCAAATCCTCAACCGAAAAAACCCAAATATAGAACAGAAATTTACACGCAAAAATCAAACAAATGCAAATTTTTCAGAAAGAAAAAATGTAATAAAGAAAATGCAATATTTAGAGGAATTTTGTACCACGCGTTGGATCCTAGTAAAATTTGCATATATGGCCAACACACAGACGCACAGACACAAGGCAAGGGAGACTATGAAAGGACTTTAAGAGCTCTTGTTCTTCCAAGGTTGGATAACCCCTACAACTACAACAGCAACTATGATCAAAAGAATCATAATAGCAATGCACATCCATTTTCGAGAGTTCTTCTGAAGTTTCTTTGCTTTCTGAAGTGCAGTTGTCCCTGATTGGACATGATCGACTGCATTCGAAACCTGAACAAGTTTCCTATTAACACATGACCCAAAGCAAGACGTGTTGCTTTCCTACAAACATTTTTTAACAAGAAAAGTAAATTAAGAGAAGCGTACCTGGCTTTCAATATTGTCTAATAGATCCCCTTGTGCCTCGACCAGAACAGCCATATCGAGGTAAATCTGGCGAATTAGCACAGAATCATACAAGTCAAAGTGGAGGACTTTTTTTGTTATTGACGTACTGTTTTCTGTTACAGATATATACTACGAATTATAAATCGTTAGTTGGGATGCATATGTACCTGATGCAGGTCAAGAAGCTTTCTCTCTATTTCCCTTACAGCATCATGCCTCTCCTGGATTTCTTCTAACGTGTTCATTACCTGAAATCAACTCCCGAAATATATATATTAATATAAAATCTGAGGAAAATAATGTCAGACATTGAAAGGAAATTAAGGGAAACTGATTAAGAAATATTGATAATTTATATGTAAACTGGTACTTTTAATAGAATAAAATAAAGAGCAGCTGCACGTACACAAACTAAAATTTTAGAATTTCTAACATCAGATTAATTAACGCAAATGTACTATTGGAAAATCTACTATTTTACACTCCACAGAAGCTATCTATCATAAAGTAAAGATAACCTGCATCAAGTGGGTTGTTTAAAGTTCACTGAGATTAACTCCACAACCAGAATCTTATTCTAATACTTACTAGCTGGCACAAATGACAGAAGTACTTTTTGAGCAAACCAACTCTATGCAAAGAAGACTATGACACATTTGCCTCCTGATTAATGATAAACTCTAGTTATCCCGGAGGCCAAGCCAACACGAGCTAATGTATAGGGATAAATGGATAATTCAGTTGGGTTTACAATACCCAGAAGGAAAACATGCATAATAATAGTTCTAAGTTTATCTGTTCAATTATAATGATCATAAGAACAAGAAACATATTCCTCCTAAATAATATTGAACTGCACTTATCCCAGAACCAAGCTGAAAGGAACTTATCCAGTTGGATTTACCAAGGTCATAGTCAAAACATGCATAATAATCATTAATGCTCCCTGAGCATGACAGCACTATAATTTCAACACCTATTGTGGTCAGACATTATATGCAATGATGTCAAATCTGAAGATGATATATAATCAAACGCCAAAAATCCCACAGCCATATTAAGGAGTTGCCACACCTGTTTCCCAGTATTATTTAAAAAACAAGGTAACAGAAATTTGGAGTATAATTCAACATTTTACCTGTCCTCGTCCCATTTCTTGCATGGCATTCTGGAAAATTTGTTCACTATTTCCAGTTTCAATCAGGTGGCTGATAGTCTGACGAAAAAAAAATTATGGACTATTAGGTGCATTAATTAATGTTTAAGCTTTGAATAACTATATACTTTTTTTAGAATAAAGGTCACCTCTTCATCTGGCCTGGTACCAGTAACTTCAAATTAATGGATTCAAGAAACACCAAAAAAGGTACAGGTTAAAAATATGATGCACCGTTGATGGAAGAGAGAATAAACGTACAATCTGAATAGTAAGTGATAATCAAACCTGTAATTACTCTTCTCTCCACGACCTCACGGTATTCATCATCGATCTTTTGTCTCAAAGTCTGACATATTAAGCATTGGTAAGAATATGGGGCAGCATTTAAGTACCAAACTATCTTAACATGTTGATATATACCTGAAACTCTGTCATTAGATCTCTGAATTTTTTGGTCAAAGCACTGAAATTTAAAGGAAAAAAACATTGTGATGATTGACACACAAATAAAAATGAGTTAAAACATAATGATCTAAAATGACTCAAAATAGAATATGAAGAATACTTGGTCATATTTGTCCTTGATCGATCCACACCAGTACCCTTTCCACAACCAGGCTTCTGCCGATTGGCTAAGTTCTAAACAGGCAAACATATGAGTCACTTCACAAGGTTCACAGCTCTCAAATTGTGAGCCAAAAACATTTGTATGGTTCAATACCTCTTTATTTAATGCTTCTATTTTTGCTTTTACATTACGCGCAATCTTTCCTACTTCATCAACATCTTTCTCCATTCGCTTTCTGATTGCTGAAATCAAGAAATACTGTGAATCTTAGATGCCGGTACATAAGAAACATGAGCTGTCACCATGGTGTATCAATCACTCTCAATTAATTAATGAGATCTGATAAATCTAAATTTGATGCAAATATGAAAAACCTTGTACATGCATGTAACACACAATTCTTTATTCATCAGACCAAATGTATGTACAAACCAAAAGGCCATGGTGTATCAATCCATTGACAGCACTGATCTACTTCCTCATTCTCATTTTATTATATTTTTTTCCTTTTTCCCCTTTGGGCAACTGACTTTATGATAGAAATGATAATTACCTTTCATGGAAGATGCTTTTGTAACAGACTTTGACTCCTCGTTCGCATCCTGAAAATATAGACATGGAAACAAGTTTTGAGCATCTATAGCAAACTTCACACAGCTGAAAACAGAAATTTTTACATTTTTCTAACACATCTTGTCAGCAGAAGAACAAAAAAAAATTTAAATCGCAATTTACATAAGCCGTAAAGGAAATAATGCTTTTACTTACTTTAAAATTAATGTGAAATGTTAAAATATCCGATCTATTAAAACTGAAGAATTTACAGACTTCAAGAGATGCTAGTGACATAGACTGGAGAATTCCGCTGTAAAAGCCACAAGAAACGATTTGATATGCTCCACTTAAACAATGAGAGACCTGGTACTCAACTGGAGACTTGCTCTCTGTACTTTCTTTCTCTAAAAGATTATAGTTATTGAACCACGGTATGCTCAGGTCACGAATTAAGTCTAATCAGATATTAATGAAGGGTACAAATACTGACACCTGGGTTTGCGCAAAATAAGAAACAATTGTTGAATGTTTATAAGCTCACTAATTGTGCTCACTTTCTGAGGGAGTTGACTAGAGCTAAAAGATCTTCTAGATGGGGATAAAAACAACTCAAGAGAGCAACTGCATGAGCCTTATCGGGCAAATGGAAGGCGAGAGAATACAGATTTGATTGGCATAAACACTAGTACTGGAACACCTAAATAACTAATATTAACTCAACAATGAGCTTAAAACATTTGGGGGAAAAAGAATTGAGTGGAGGGCATGAACTCATAAACGTAGATATAGGTATTACAGTATCTACAGTATAAGGATATAACTACACATCATGAAACTATAACTCATAAGTAACATCCACCAATAACTCACGAGTAACATCAACCTTTAAATAGTCAATTTCAAACCGTTGTCATACGCAAAGATAATTCACCAACAGAGAAATTGAAAGTCCAGGGGAGATTGTTTTTTGTTGTGTTCAGTAGCCAACAGCGAAGTTACCATGTACATAACTAAATTCCATATGGGACAGAATTTGTTGTCTTATTATACTTGTAGTCATCAGTTTATAGAACTTGACTGTCATAAACTTAAATGTTGTTTTTCACAGCTCTGTACTGACTCCTTAGTGTTTTTCATGATAAGAGTATATCATAATTCAACTCATCACAAGATAGCCAATGATACTACTCATATGTCATGTCCTTTATCTTAAAAATGACTTCAACATATGTTCTGTTATAAGTCTACGACATAGAAGGAAAAAATGTAGGGCATGAAAAATACCTTTAATTTCTGAAGTAAACCAGAAACCTTATCCACTTGCTTATCCACCTCTTGTATCTGCAAGAAGGATGTAAAAATGAGTAAATAAGAAGACAAATACCCAAATAGATTAGCAAACTCATGTATAAACAGTAGTCCATCTGCAATTAAAAGACGCATGAATTGAAGCTTGTGAAATAACATGAACTAGAAAATCAGCATAGTTATAATGATCTTTGAATGGTCGAATGCAGTTTCATATTGCGGGTTTCTACTCTATCCCTCTTCCCAACAAATGACCACCTCCTTTCTTTCATCAGATTTTAAATAATTTTATCATCATTAAACCAATAAGATCTAAAACAAACCGAAAATGCACCTGCTTGTTGAAAGCCTCCATTCCCATATCCGAGTTACTCCTTGGAAGTTGAGTGCCCATCTCAATATCTGGTTCTCTAGGAGGATGATCTTTCACATCGCTGACAAACGAATCCTAAAACAGTACAATATGACATATGTCAAATTCACAAACTAAAGAATCCTAAAAAACAAAATGAGCTAACAAACATCAAACTACATCACTTGAAATGCTCTTAAACTATGAGAAAACCAAAAGAACACAACTCAACATGATAAATGATAAATGAGAAACGGGATAAAACTTAACAGAAACACGATTAATGACCAAATGTAGGTTTTCACTTTTATCAAAAACTCATATTGGAGTTGCAGAACAAGGATTCAAATCCTAAGATAATGCAATATAAAGGGGTATATACAACAAAAAGAACCACATCTCCATTTTCCTTATTTTCTTAGCAATTAAATAGAGATTAGATACAAACCAACTGATAATTACCAAAGCTTTTGGCTGAAAAAAGTTCAAAATTTAACTAAATTCCCCAACAAAATATCAAATCAGAATCATGGACCCTACAATTGAAGATATAATCATGCTCAAATGACGAATACCAATAAGAAAGATGTAAGAAACAACAGATTCAGGGGAAGTCGAAGGTCGTGAATTACACAATTAGATTATAGTTTGTAGATGAATTAAACCGAAAGAAAAGGAGGATGAAATCAATGTTACCGTGAGAAGGTCGTTCATCTTGATCAGATCACCTGTAGAGAGAGAAAGAGAGTAGAG
This sequence comes from Centella asiatica, assembly GCA_014636745.2. Taxonomy (NCBI): domain Eukaryota; kingdom Viridiplantae; phylum Streptophyta; class Magnoliopsida; order Apiales; family Apiaceae; genus Centella; species Centella asiatica. Next base: position 18,043,573 of record CM025782.1, read on the forward strand.
AGAGAGTAAAGGTTACGAGAGAGAAGAAGCTGTAGGTAAAATAATGGAGTTTACTAAAGACAGTTCATTACAGGTATGTTATGTTTTTGTTTATTTTGGTGTGAAGATAAATGTGCCGTGTTGGACGGCGACATTAGAGAAGTTGTAAACGACGAGGCAACATGACACGATTTGTCCACTAGGCGTTACTTTCCAAACAGAGTATACAAGTAAAATACTGTATGGCATTGCGTTGACAGTTACTCTATTACTCAATTTAATTAATGTGGAGTAGACTTTAAGTCCTACGAAGATAGTCCATTTGGTAAACTGGCCTTCAACGGTTCAGCCCAAACAAAACGGCAGACCCGAATGTAATACCAATAACTCCAAACCAAAAATAATAATAATCTTTTAATATTTAAATGCCCTCACCTCTATTAAACTATACTAGTCATTAATCTTGCATTACCCACAAGAATTTACAAATTTTTTTCGTATAAGTGTCACCGTAGTTTTTGAAGTTAAATGGTAATAATTTTGATTTTTTATATAATTTGGTCTTATTATGAAGTAGAGCAAGATGATTTAATAAATATTATAAAAATTATGAAATAAGAGTTAAAAACTTAAATTGTTCTACTACATTTCTTTACCGATAAATAAAATTAAAAAATAAGTTTTCATTAATTATTAATCTATTTAATGATTTTGATGTATATATGTTGTATGTTATTATAATTTATTACTAAGTACATTCATTGTTATATTTTTTAGGTCACAAAAAGAATTTATATTCTTATTTCTTCTTTGTTATTTATTTTTCTACTTATTTCAGTGAACCGTATAACCTTTAATATAATTTATTTTACACAATTTTAATTATATCAAAAGATAAATTATGAAAGTTTATCAAGTTTCTAGAATTTCAAAATATAAAACATATTTCCCATTAAAAGGTTAAAAATAAATACCCATAAATTTTTAATTTAGAAAAAAAATACATATTTTTCTTAAATCTAGCATTATTAGTAGTACAAAATGGTAAAAACAAAGTTGTGATAGAGAGATATTATTTTTATTAACAATAAGTCTATATTTATTTATTATATAAAATTATATACTACAAATACTATATATGTATTAATGGTGATATAATTTAATAAATGTTGAGCAATAAAACAATGATTAAAATTTTAAAAATTACTTAACAAACTTATTATTTTTTTAACATAATTTATAAAGTAATTTATTACTATATTAAGAAATTTTTATTATGTTAGTACTTGTATATTATATATAATAAGATTTTTTTAATGTAATTTAGGTCATTTATACTTTATATAACCAAAATAAAGTTGGAAAGAAAAAAATATTTTAATTATGTCAATAATACTAGTGACATAAAAGTATAAATTTATCTTTAACAATGCACGTGTATTAAAATGTAAAAATATATGTTCAACTATATTAAGATAACAATGTAAATTTTTACTAAATAAATTTGTTGCAAATTTCACCACCTAAATAATTTTGTATAAAAAACATAGTAAACCAGTTTTGTTTTTTGGTTACAAGTTAATTTTTATTTAATGTATTAGCTCCCTTGCAAAAAGTAAAGAAAAACAAAAATATATGTAAGTATTAATGTTATTTTGTTATTATTTTCTTTTTTGAAGAAAAATATGTAGTGTAATTTTCTTAAATTTTTAATTTATAAATAGTATTAACATTGTAAATTCTTTTCAAATATTATTAATGTCATGTCTCAGATGCCTCATCATTTAAACTAAATTTTATGTGACCAAGATAAAATAAGAAAAATTATA
>CM025782.1:18059691-18096200 GCA_014636745.2 Centella asiatica
TATATATATATATATATATATATATATATATATATATATATATATATTTTAAATTGTTTAAATCATGTTATTATGTGCTTATTGTGATATGCATGGTGCACAGTTATGGCCTTACAACCCATATGTTAGTGGTTTTGGTTTTGAAATACGGCTTGCATATCGTGCCTTCTCTCTTATTTCTGGATGTAATATTCTCTTCCTATCTTACTCCCCTCGAATGTAACTCGAGGTTTCTTTCTATAATGTAATGTACAACATAGAATAGTTTTGGTATAGGTTTCATTATTATGTAATCTATCAAGATGACCAGCAGAAAATAGAGATGAGGAAAAGGATGCATGCAAAAAGAGTTTCAAGGGAGCTGCCAAGTTTGAAGATCATTTACCACATTAGATTGACCTTTAATCTTTTCATTAGTTTGAAAAGATTGGCATAAGATTGGGCCATAACTGTGTCATATTTAATTCTGCACTTTATTTATGCTTATATATGATGTAATGAATAAATGTGCATGCTTAAAAGTTATAATTGGTGAGTTCTAAATTAATTAATAAAATCCCTCATAAAATCATTAAGTCTAAAACAGATGTCTTCCAATGATTAACACTCATCAATGCCTTGATCGATGGGTGTAGGTTTGTCAAAGCAAAATACCATGTTTATCTTGGTAAGGTGCGATAGGGTAATTGTGATATCCAAACTATTAAAATTGGGCTTGACTTAACTAGGCTATCACAATAGGATTGTGGGCTTAAAGGCATAGAGTTTGTATAAGTTCATAATTTGGGCTTGAACCAATGTTGTTCGACAAGCTATCCAAGAGTTATATATGATATAATTGACAAAGTGTTGTCTACCTAAATAATTATGTTTTGAGAGATTAGCCAAAGCTAACTTAGGGCATAATGAAATATGGATCTTGGCTCACTAGAAATATTTAAAAGAAATAATTTCTGAATTAATGGTGAGAGCTATTACTTTGAATAAAATAGTGAGAGGTATATTTTGAATGTGCCATTACCAAATACATAATATTAAAATTTCTGCAAATTTACTTATTATTTCTGCATTTATGAATTGTAGATATTAATGGCAAACAACAACAATAATAGTAGCATTTCACTGCGATTAGTCCTTGAGAAGGAAAAACCGAATGAGATTAATTTCCTAGACTGGCATAGGAATTTGAGGATTGTCCTCAAACAGGAGCGCAAGCTCTATGTCCTGGATGGACCAATTCCTGCTGCACCAGCTACCACTGCACCACGTGTAGAGCAGAATGCTTACAAGAAGCATCAAGATGATGCTCTGGATGTGGGCTGCCTTATGTTAGCAACCATGAACCCTGAGCTTCAGAAGCAACATGAGTTAATGGATGCTTATGACATGATTGAACATCTTAAGAAGTTGTTCGAGGGGCATGCTCGGCAGGAGAGGTATGATACGAGCAAGTCATTGTATCATTGCAAGTAAGGTGAACGTGATCCAGTCGGTCCACGTGTTCTGAAGATGATATGGTATATTGAGTACCTAGATAGGTTGGGCTTTCCAATTACTCAGGAGGCTCAAACTGATCTTGTCTTGCAATCTCTGAACAACAACTATTGTCAATTTTTTATGAATTACCTCATGAATTAGATTGAGAAACCACTTACTAAATTGTTGAGCATGTTGAGAACTGCTGAAAACAACATGAAGAAGGCAGGACCTGCTCCCATGTTGATGGTGCAAAAGGGGAATGCCAATGGATATGGAAAGGGCAAAAAGAAAAAGATGGGATCTAAATCTGCTTCGGCCCTTTGTACAAGACTTTTAGAGGTTTTGACACATATTAAGAAATTGTATATTGATGCATAAGATACTTAAGATAACACTTCATGAAATTTTAAAACCATATTCTCTCTCTAAATAAATATTTAATTCTCCAATAAATAATTTTATATTAATAGAGTGAATAAGTGAGAGAAAGATATGTAATGTACACAATTCAAAACTATACATAAATTAATATTAAAAATAATTTAAGAATAAATACATTAATAGTACTCTTACAAACTGTGAAGGCTTATTTAATAGGAAAAAAATCTTGTAAAACACTTAACAGATGGAATATTTTTACTAACTGCCCATTCATCTGCCTATATTTACGGAGGATAATTGTGAGAAACCAAAAATTCTAATAAAATGTACGAATATTAAATTCCTTATTTATTAAGTTTTCGTTCATTTTCAATAACTGATAAATTTTACGATTAAGCATACGCACAATCACGCTAATCGATGCGCGCACGTCCACTACCGATAAATCGAAATGAACATGATATTCTTATTTTTACAAGACGTTAATCATGACAAGAAGTTCATAAACACATTTTATCTTACCTACACGGTTAAACTTTTCGGTTTATGCATTAAATCAATGTATAACCACTTAAAATTGTAATTAGTGAATAAACAATTTAGATTAAACACTTATTAATTCAAATTTCAGCATTTTCTCAAAATGGCAAAACAAGGAGGTGTTTTCAATCCAAGGAAAAATATTTCCAATCCAAGTAAAGTTTTCAAAAATCAATCCAAGGGCCAAAAATGATTTACAAGTAATATAAATACATCTTATTTGTCTAACCCTAGCCTCCATTCAGTCAAATCTCTCCAGAATTTTCATTAAACAAAAATTAAATTTGGATCTTGAGCATTTATTGAAGTTTTGGGCATTTATTTCACTTAAAGCTTTAAAGAGGTATACACACTGCCCTCTTATTTTTGCATTTGTTATTATTTCTGTGTACGCCATTGTGTAGATTATTTTGTTTCAGTATCATTTTCATATATGACATATGTTTATAACATTTATGATTTGTGAGTTATTAATTTTTAATGTTTCAACAAAAAATAAAAAAAATTTAAGAATAATTCAAAAACCCGAAGAACCCTAGCTTGCTCCAACCGAAATTCCAACTTGATACGTTGCTATTTGTCAAATTGATTTTATGAACTTGTTTCTGCATTTGTAAGGATCATTTTGCCTCAAACAGTTTGAGAAATGGCCAAGTATTTCACGTTTTAAGGCTTGGCCAAAATGTTTAAAATAACCGAATGTTTTTCCTTGATTTTTCTTGTGATTGAGTTGTTAAAACTTGAAATTGATTGCATGTATGAGTTCTTAGAAGTCTCTGAAACCATTTCCATGCTTGAATTGACGGAAAAAACGCCAGAAAAGCCATGAACAGCAAGAGCCGAAGCTCTCGCCGGCGACCATGGCTGCTCCACCTCCGGTGAACTTCAAGTTGCCGTTCTGGCGAGTTTCTGGCCGCGGCACAATGGCTAGGGCCATGTTTGCCTATGGCAAATGCCACGGCAGTGCCTCCATCGTCGTCTGGTGCGTGTGTGTATGTTTCGGGCTATGTAGTAGTTGCGACTTGCCGTCTTGCCTTGACGATGCCGGCAGCAGCCGCTGCTGTTGTTGAAACCCTAGCAGGCTGACGAAGAAGACGGGTCAGTCCGACCTGGTCCGTGACCCAGTCCGACCTACTGTTGACCCGGTCAGACCCATTGTTGACCCGGTCCGACTCGGATCCGGCCAAACCCAATTTATTTATTTTTTAAATTTAAAAATAAAATAAATCAAAATACTTATACATTTTAATTAATTTTCTAATAAATGACTTTTGAATAATTATTTTAACAAGTAAATAAACCTTTACATGATTAAAATTTTATGATTTAAAAATAAGAATAAATGATGATGTTAGAGTCTCTTAATTACCACAATTAAGTGACAAGTCATTAATTCATAAATAATTATTATTTAATTAAAACAATTAAATAATAATTAAGGAATAAACTCTAAAATTTTATTAAATGATTAAATAAATCATTCAAACTAAGATTAATTGAGGAATAATTCTTGATTAATTAAATTAAGAAATCAAGACCAATTATTATTTAATTAAAACAATTTAATAATAATTAATGAATTAATTTTACATGATTATTAAATGATCAATAAATCATTGAATTTAAAAGTAATTAAGAAATAAATTACTTAAATGATCGATAATTATTATTTAATTAAAGCAATTAAATAATAATTTTAGAATAAATGTTTAAAAATTGATAAAAAAATCTATAAATCTTTTATGATTAAGATTCTGATTAAGAAATGATTATTGTTTAATTAAAACAATTAGACAATAATTAAAGTACAATTTTAATGAATATTAAATGACTAATAAAACTGATTAATTAATGTTAGTTAATTAATCTAAGGCCTCTAATAATTAAATTTAAATTATCGAGAGCCTACGAACAACGTTTTATCAAGTCCACAAATCTCTCGGACTCCAATTCGATTTCAACCGAATCCCAATTCAACGAATGACGACTCAATTAGTCATTCATGGACTTGAGAATTTCACGATCACTTCGCATGTGCATCCTCATGTGTAATTAAGTTTAGATTTCTCATGTTATTGCATGTACATGTTTTACAGAATTATTTCTACGCGAGTGTTAAATTTCACTAAGGACTCAAGGCAAGTATATACTCACTCTACTTTCTTTCAATTAATACATATGATCATTCTTTCGATATACATAATGTATTCAAGATTTTTGCATGTTAATATTCATGATTTAATTTATTCAAAGTTAAGTAACGTACGATCCCTTGATCCGATGTACGTGAAAAATGTTGTATTTGAATCAAATGTTCTTTGGGCAGTGGTTAGCTATTTAAATTCCGCTAACACGCCAAAGAAAATCCTATATGGATGTACAAAGCTTATTTCTTCACCCCATACTTGTAAAGTATATCCGTATAGGTAACTAAAGGCTAGTGGGATGCATCTGCCTAGCATCCCAGGCCTAAGATTTATAGGGAACGAGAACCGAGGCATCGGTAATCGGACCCTTGCAGACAAAAGGTTTCTGCATTGACTACGTATGTCATTATGATGAAGTCAAACTGTGGTCAGGCTGGCCAGCTGATAAACTGTTTGATACGAGTTTCTAAGGGCACGTGTGCCAAACGGACATGGTTATAAGGCGTATGTGAAGGTATTCTGTATTCTTCTAAGTAAAGGGTCAAACCCCTCGTTATCACTCGGAGACCCTAGAATCCATTTTTTTCAAGATATTAAGAGGTGTTGACTTTGTTTCCGTCACACCTCATAAACACTTACGCTTACTAAATTACCTCTCTTTCAAAGCATACCCAATACTTGTTTTTATACTTGCGAGCGTAAATCACTCATGGTACTATTATCCAATGTTTTACAGGTTATGGCGAGAAGGCCGAATCATCTGACAAAGGTAAGGCGAGAATGGCATGACGAACGCTTCCTGTTAGTCCTATTATGGATGACATTCAGGGAAAGAGTAAAATGTGAGGATGTTATAGAAAGGTTTAGATTGTAAGGCCTGTGTGGGCCCCTCATAGACTTCCGCTGTCAAACATTCATTTATTTTGGACATGTAATAGAGATTCACATTTATTCCTCTAATTTAATGTTATGTATGCTTGGATGTATTTTCGTTCTTTTGTCAATTATTGACGGTGCCCGAAGTCCAGTATGGAATTTTTGGGGCCTTCACAATAATAATCCAACTTATGTCATTCAAAACTTTAACTACGAGTTATATTTTGCTTATTAATTTATTACTTTATTCTTTTCTTTTATTACTCATTGATTATCGATTCAATAATAGTTTCTTTTAGTTATGCTAATTTAAATTTAAAAGCAAATACATACACATAGTGTGTTCCAAAAAGCTAGTAATAATAAAAGGTAAAAACATGGGGATGTGGTGCATGGTATGAGGGTGGTAACTGTAGTCAAATGGTTCGCGGCTCGCTTTGAGATAGATTCAAAATTATAGTGACACTCTAGCTTGACTATTGCTGAGTCGAACATAATTCATATTTGTTTTATAAAATATGAGATTTGATTGATTGTGAAAGATATAACGTTTGCTCTTGTTTTAGTTTTCGATATTTACTTGGTGAAGATGTATTGAGATTCACATCCATCATTTCATAAAGTTCACCATAAGTAAGCATTGACTCATTGTTGTTATTACTTATTAACTAGCTACGGAGTTTTTGCACAATACTGAGAAATTTTAATAATATTTTTTCTTTTAACATTTTGATTTTGATTTCTGTATTTTTTTTAAGTTCTGAATACATTTTTAGATGTTATATAATATTTTAGGGTAATTTTTTAAAATTATCATTTTTTTAAGTTTATAGATAATATAGTTTAGAATTGTGCGTGTTTTTGTTTTTAAGATTGATCAAGTTAATGATTTTTTTTTATGGTTTTATAATTTTTTTTATTATTGAATGATTTTAACTTATTAAATTTTCATTATTTTTTAGGGCTAACTCTTATGGTGAGTTTTTGTGATGTTTTTTAACTTGATTTTTTTTAATTTTGCGCCTTTTCTGTAGGACGAGTTTTTACGATGAATTTTTATGGGATTTTTTTACTCCCGACCAACTTTATTATATAGGTATAGATTTCATCTTTTATAAAACTTATTTTTTTCATTAATAAAAAATTTAATCCTCATTATATATAAATGCTTCATTTTCAATTTGAATTGCTTCAAGTTTGATGATACACAATTCTGACTTACAAGTAGCTCGATTAGAAAATAATACAAGTAATATCAAGACAAATAATGTCGAGTGTATGGTCGAGTCGAATTTGCACAAAAATTAATATTTAGTTTTTTTGCTTGACTCGAACTCAAATTCACTTTTTCTTTAACGTGTAGATCTTAAGTAGAAGAGCGTTCACTCATATTCGATTCGCTTTTGGCCCTATGCATTAGAGTGCGGTGGAAGGGGAGGGGGAGGAAGAAGTGTGGGGATGCGGCAGCGTTAGGGTAATGATGTCACATTTCATTAAGACTTTTCCTATTTAAATTCTCAACTTTTTATTTTCTTTGTGTGATCCTCTTTTTTTCTCATGCAAACATGTAAAATTGCCCTTGCCCCAATTAATGTACTCTAGATTCAACAAACATCAAATCGACAAATTCAATTTTAGAGACTCGGTTAAGACTAATTTTAATTAGTTTAAATTTATATATTATTTAGATTTAAATTTAAATGGTTCATACTTCGATTTAAAATTGGAACACGAAAAAAATTAATATAACCAAAATATTTTAAGTTTCCAAAAATATTTTTAAAATTTGAAAAACATACGTTGCAAAACAAAAAAAAAACTAAACTAAGGAATAAAAATGATATATATAACACATAGATAAATATATTTACATATTGCATGTATTATTTTAAAATCTTATAAAGTATTTACTTGAAGATCCCTAGAAACTAAGCACGATTAGACAAATTAAATAGAAATTAGTCTGTCCTTATTAAAACATAAATATTGGTAGAAAGTATTTTAATGTGACAAATACAAGAGAAATATCATTCATTCATCTCAAAGATTATGTGACGTTGTAAGAGCAAACTAGATAAAAATCAATTAATTTGTGGTGTTTAAAACATACACCTATGAGTATCTAGTTGGAAATACTCAAGTTGTTGTCTTCAACAGGTTAAATAATAAAGTACATAGCAAGTTGTACGTAACCAGAAATAGGATTTTAGGGCTCTGTATTATCTAAAACAGATTTTACGGAACCAATTGAGTTAATACCTGAACTTCAAATATAAAGAGTCAAAAATACCTATTTATCTTTCCATGAATAATATTATTTATTAAACAAATTAATAAATATTCATTGCTATTATTTGTATATAATTGAACATACTCTGACAATCTCTTCCTATGTTCAAATATATATAAACACAACAAACAAAATTAAACCAAAATAGCCAGTTAGTTCTAAATCAAATCAAATTCAACAAATTCAATTTTAAAACAAACCAAATGAGCAATCTAGTTTAAAATAAAATAAACTCAGATAGTATAAGGAGTTTCACAAGTAGGTGAAAATTTATTTAGATGAAAGCTAATAAACAAATAAAGAGAATCTGAAAAATGTTTGGACTGAATAATACTCATCCAATAGATCACCGTCCTCAAAAGAAAAACCATTTAGATCTCCTCCATTTTAATTATAGCATGTCAAAACATTTAATATAAATAATTTTATGAGAAACAATTTCATGAATTCTAACACTATTCCATGTAAATATAAGTATCTAGTTCAAACAACAAGAACTTACTACTTAACCAAAAGTTCAATATATGTACTAGTATCTCAATCAACAAAGAACATGATACTAATCACAACAATTAAAATATCAAACACCACTAACAAGTTTCCAACAAATAAAACTCATTCTAATATGATATTTTTTTAAAATAGAATGACATATGTTTCCTTGTGGAATATTATAATTTCACATCCAACACGAATTTTTACGAAAAATTATCATGTTTGGAATGATCCAACATATCATGAAATGTTTATCATCAAATGTGGAATGATATAAAGAAATCATAATATCAGCCAAACATAACAAAAAAAAAATGCTCAAACAACTGAAACAATGATTAAAACTATACAAGGTCATGTCTTTGACAAGACTCTTCTCCAACAGTTTTTAATCTCATATCACTATTTGTTTTATAAATTAAGTTTCTAGTTAGACCTTTTGTAAGTGCATCAGTGATATTGTTCTTGGACCTAACATCAACAGTAGTAATAATACCATGTCAAATAAGATAGTTTATCTTGGCTTGTTTCAACCTTAATATCCTTCTCTTTCCATTAAAAAGAGTATCATTAACAATTATTTGTGCAGCCTAATTATCACAAAATATAGACAAAGAACTTACTTTTAGTCTTTTCATTGGAATATCTATCGACAGATCTTTCATCCACTCTACTTCATCAATAGAAGAAACTAGAGCATGAAGTTCTAACTCCATAGAAGACACAAAAATATATGTTTGTCTTTTGGATTTTCATGCAATAGTTTCATCTCTTGGTGTAAACACATAACCACTGGTGCATCTAGTGTTATCTAATTCTGGGCACCAAGACGCATCAGAATATCCCTCTAAAGTAGGAGGATAACCACTATAAACTACCTAGAGCATGATTTCGAGTACCCTTAAGGTATCTCATAAGTCTATCTAGGACTCCTCAATGCTCTACTCTAAGACTACTAGTGAACCTAATTAACACGCCTACGACGAAGGCTATGTCAAATCTAGTGCAAGTCATTGCATACATTAGACTACCAATAAGTTTGGAATAATCCAACTGTCTCATGGTTGCAACTTTATTAGGCTTTAATCGAGTTTTAAAATCATATGGTGTCTTAAGATCTCTGAATCACTATACCCCCTTTTATCTAAAATCTTTACAACATAATGAAATTGGCTAAGAGAAACTGTGTTAGAGATAATTGATGATGATGATGTTTAAAGAATAAATGTACAACTATAAATACTCAAGGTATTTTATAAACCTTAGTATATCTGTATGAGTTTTTGCATCCACTGATGGTCGACTTAGTCATCAGGGGATGAACTGTACTGCACTGGGCGAGTCATTCGTGTTCACTTAAACGGACTCGACAGTGTAAGTGAATGGTTGTTGGTACTTAAAAAGATAAATATTCCGCATAACAGACATTCTAGGAAAAGCCAACAAAGTATCGATGATCAAAAAGATAAGTATTATTAAGAGGCATCAGTAAGAAGAACCCATCAGGAGAAGCCTAAAAAATACTGTATCAAGGCGATGACACCATTAGGGGAAGCCATCAGGGGAGCACGTCAGGCGATGACTTCGTCAGGGGAAGCCATTAGGGGAACCCGTCAGGCGATGATCTCGTCAAGGGAATCTGTCAGGGGAACTCCTCAGGGGATAACCTAGTTAGGAGAAGCTGTCAGGCGAAGACATAAGGGGATGACCTCGTCAGGGGAACCCGTTAGGGGAAACACTCTTGTGTTCAGACTTTGGCGACAACATACCTCTCAATGAGTTCGGCGATAGCTAAATATGAGTTAGGCAAGAGCTTATCTTGCAACGAGTTTGACGATGGGTAAAAAGTTACTTTCGCAATAGTCATTTTTTTGTATCCACTGACGACGAGTTTGGTGATGGCTAACACTGACTTTGGCAACAGTCATTGTTTATCTACTGACGATGATTTTGGAGATGGCTAACACTGACTTTAGCGACAGTCATTGTTTATCCACTGACGACAAGTTTGGCAATGACTTAACTTTCCCAACGAGTTTAGCGATGACTAAAATTGCCCAACAAGTTTGGCGATGACAAAAGATCATCTCGTCAGTGGAACCCTTCAGTGGATAACAAACAGGTCATTACATCAGTGGATAAATGAAGCACTGATCAAGCCTTCATCAGGGCTTGACATCGGTGGATAAAAGAAACACTGATCAAGTTACCTTCAGTAACTTGTCATTAGTGGATCCAAAAGCACTAATCGAGTCGAAATCAGGGCTTGACGTCAGTGGATCGTTATAACCTAATTCACACGTCACCAGGACTTACATGCAGATCATTGATACTTAGCACAAAAGCAAAGGGTATAACTGAAAAGATATTCCTTGAAGTTTGGTTAACCAATAACAACTCTCGAGCATTAATTACATGCAAATCAAGGGATGAAAAAGAAGCAACAAAATCAAACAGTAGTCTAACACACCACTCCTAAAGGACATTGATGTGACAGAACTGCGGCTATGTTAAAACTTGAAGCATGTACAGCACGTGAGTTCACCAACTAATCTGTTATACATACAGTAAGAGTTGTTACAAGAAAAACTAAGCGAAGAAAGAAGGAGCCACACAACAAACACTAGAAAGAAGTTTTGTAATAGATCTGTATAGAGATATTCAAAGAAAGGAGTAGCTAGTGTGAGTGAAAAAAGAAGCTGTAATTTTATTACAAAAAAGTTATAACTTGTTACAGAATTTGTAGTTGATTAATCACGTTTGTGATTAAACAGATTTATAGAAAAACACCAAGTTTTAATATAACTATTTTAACTTGAATGACTGTGTGTTCATTTTAATTTCAGTTAAATCTTTCTGGTGATTGTAGCTATTCTAGCTGGTCCTAACAAGTTTTAAAAAGAGCAAAAAGTTTATATTATTTGTATTCAACCCCCCTTTTACAAACACTTGAGCTTATTTTGTTCCAACAAATTGCCCTTCAAATTTCACTCACATACCCAAAATGGTATCCACAACACCTAGGTCTTTCATGTCAAGCTCTTTAGATAATATAATTTTAACGCCGCTCACTACAGAATGATCACTTTCTAAAATTAACATATCATCAACATATAAGCAAATAATTACGACCTTATTTGACGCATAACAAAAATAAAGCCATTTATCTTAATCACTAGCAATAAAATCCAACCTATTAACTGTTCTGTCAAATTTTTCATGTCATAATTTAGGTGCTTGTTTAAGACTATACAAAAATTTTAGTAATTTACGTACTTTGTTTTCATAACCACTCATGACAAGCTTTTTGGGTTGTTCCATATAAATTTCTTCGTTAAGATCACCATTTCAAAAGAATGTTTTAACATCCATTTGATAAACAACATAATGCTCAATGGAAGCAATAGCAAGAAGATTCTCGTCATGGCAGTGTGACAGACAAGTGACTAAACATCGAAATAGTGTGCCCCATTTACTTGTGTATAGTCTTTAGCTACCAAACGTGTTTTATACTTGACTGTCGATCATGATTAAGTTTCTTCTTCAACATCACTTAAACCTATTGCCTTAGCTCCTTTAGGTAAATCAACTAATTTCCTTGTGTTATTTAACAAAGCATTCATTTAATTATCATTTAAATAATTAAAGCATTCCTTTAATTATCTATAGCCTTTTGCCATAGTAACGAGTCTCTGGATCTCATCGCTTTTTTATAACTTGATGGATCAACCTCTAGTAGTTACTCTAGGCTTTACGGGAATAGTGTTAGTAATATTAGGTGATACCGTAGGAGTTGGATTGACTACATTGTGATTAAATATACCTTGTACATCCTCAACTATCTCAATATTACCTGACAAGGTAATGCATTTATCTTTAAAAAACTTATCATCAAAGAATACATCATATCTAGCCTCCATAATTACATTAGTAGTCAAGTCAAGAAACCTATCAGCAGCACTGTCTATTGCACGCCCTAAACACATTCATTCTATGTCTCCCCTTACGCTTTCTAGGGTCTGTTATTCTCACATAAAAGCAGTACAACCCCATGTTTTAATGTTTTAAGGTTATCAAAATTAAAAGATCTTTTATGTCAAATTTCATGAGCAGTAGAGTTAGACAAACTAGAGTGAGTGAGCTACTTTATTAAAAATAACAAAGACTTTTACATGGAATATAGTTAGAGACTTTTACCAACTGTGAAAGTGATGAGAGGCTTTGTCGTTTGGCCAATTCATAAAATTAGGAGAAGTAACCTTGTCAATGAACAAGACACGTAATACAGCTTGGACTAAATCGTCTCTCGGTCAAGTACATTAGTCATAGTCCTCGATCCTCTTATGAATATTTTATTATATAAACATTTCTTCGTAGAAGTAATCAATGTTTACAAGATTGTAAAGCTGCTCTAGCTTATCTGCTACATACACGAAAAACCAAACAGCTTCATAATAGTAGGCAATAACATATGAAAAACCAGAAAAATAGATCTTCTTCTAGTCCACATCAACTGCAATTTTATAATTCCACCATTTCTTGCACGTTAACATGATATGACAAAATAAAACCATCAAAATATTTTCTCCATTTCAATGGAAAAACACACTTCTGAATTAATCAAACTTCTCCATAATCATGGCCATCAATAAATTATCAAGTTCCCGAAAACCCCTCAAAATATGCTGCACAATCACTGCAATATTTCTGACAATTTTCGTCGTAATTTCTGTAATCTTGTACTTCACTATCTTCAAGCCTAAACAACCCCGAGTCACCGCCCACCCTCCCAGTCTTGAAAACCTTCGCTTCCAAATATCTCCTCCAAGACTTAATGTAACACTAGGCATAACTGTCACTATCGAAAATCGAAATTATGGGAGTTTCGAGTACAAGAATAGTACTGGTGATATTAGTTATCATGGAACAAATGTAGCTGAATTTCCAATTGAACACCAGACAGTTCCTGCACGTGGTAAGCTTAATATTACTACTTATGCAAATGTTACCGCAGATAAGTTTGTATCAAGTCCTTATTTTGGGGGTGATTTACTTGCTGGGAGGTTGGATTTGTCATCGATAACTGTGTTGCGTGGTAAAGTTCGTGTGATCGCAATTGTGAAGATCGATGTAACTGTTTATAGCAAGTGTAATATCTCTATTCTAATTCAGAGTCTAAGTCTTGAGTCTAACTGCCATGCCAAGATTAAGTTAGGATAGTACAATTCCATCGTGCATTTGTATCGGTGTTTGTTTGTTTCCGCTTAAACTCGGAAAGATTATAAATTCTGATCTTATAATTTATACTATAATAATATAAATTCTCAAAACTTTAAGCGGAATTTCAGTTAGATGTTATTTGTTTCTTGAGATTAGATAAAGGAAAATTAATTTTATCTAATAGTTGCTGGAATGAAGGATTTTTGCTGAAAAATTTAAACTATAAAAAAGGATCGGAGAAGATTTGATTAATGATGGTTCAGTAGTGAACTCTGCCATTCAGAAAGAATAAACGCGTGCTTTAAAAGTTTGAATACTGCTGAAATTGTTCTAAAATATATGCTTCAAATCATTTAAATGTTTCTGTACATGATACTTATGCTACTCAATATATACCTTCTTTATTTCTCAGGACTATATTAGCATGTGTAGTTCAAATGTTCAAGGGACAGTCAAGTACTTACATATGCTTTTATCATATTTAAAGATATTGTCGTATAGTATTTTACTATTCAGGGATAATTATAAAAAAAAATACATTTAACTATGTATCGGTTGTCATTTTAAGGATCATTTTTTCAATTTTTACAATTAAGAGATTCAATTATAATTAATTTTTACTTTAGTGATAGTTCTAAGTGAAAATCACTTAATTGCAAAAATTAAAAGAAATATCCCCTAAAGTTAAAACTAACTTATAGTTGAATCCTTGATTATAAAAATTAAAAAAACAGTCATTAAAGTGAAAACTAACTATGATTAAATCACTTAATTGTAAAAATTAAAAAAATAGTCCCTAAATTGAAAATTAGTACATAGTTAAGAGTATTTTTATATATTTATCCCTACTATTTAATACACCAAAAAAAAAATAGTTCTAAGCTGATAAATACTTACTTCTCAAAAAATATATTACATCAGTATATCGTATATTGTCACTAGAAGTGCTTAATAAAGAATTTGATTACCTAGCTATCTTTATGTGAAAAAAAATATGTGGTCTTAACCGGTTTGTATGTCCGTGCTGTAATTTTATGTTTCAGGTAATATTAAAAAGATTATAATTTTTTTGATTTTTTTTATTTCTAATATTTTTATATATGTAATTATATGTATAATGTAATTATTTTTTAACTTTTAATTTGTTCAAAGTCAAAACTAAATATTATTCCTTCTAAACATGAAATCAAAAACTTATTCAAAGTCAAATTAAATAACATTTGGATTTGAGTAAAGTAGAAATACTTTTAGCAAAAATATGGAAATAAAAAAATCAAATTAATCAAGTTAATAATTGACTCAACAAAATCGATTATTTTCTTGAAATATGATTTGTGGATATTTGTCAATTAGATCGAGAACTTTGGAGTTTTGTGTGATGAATTTATTGCCTTATTAGATTCACTAGCGATACATGACCGTCGCTAACGAATACTGTCCCTATAACTCATTTTCTTAATTGTCCCAATTAATTTTATATTTATGAATCCATATGTGATTGTATTTTTTAATTTTTTTTTTTTATATTTGTAGATATAAACTTTCTGGGTATGATTATAATAAATGTTATAATTCATTTCTAATGATCACATATTTACACACACGTATATATGGAGAAAAGAAAAATGAGTAGTTGTAATTTTTTTATTAAGTATAATAAAATAACATTGAAAAATAATAAATTACAAATTCTTTTATGTTTTTATGATTTTCATAATCACGTATATACATACAAGAAACTTAAGAATAAAATATTTAGTAATTAAATGATTGAAAATTCTATGAGAACATCAACATGAAAAATTATAATTTGTCTTTCACATGTTTTAACGTCTTATTCATTTATAAGATTGAATTTCTCTCAAACATTTTAAATATGAAATGATGAAAGAAATTAAGTCCAACCCACATTAGTTAAAATGAGCTCCAACTTATTTCCCATTATATGTGTGCGTGTATGTATATTAATCTACAAATTATTTGAAATATATAGCTGTATGGATTTTAAAAGTATTAAAAATTAATAGAAGGCTTAAATCTTCTCACATTTTTTAGCGCATGGCATAATTTGGTAGGTTAAGGTACAATATTAATTTACATGTTAAAGGTATGTGTTAATCAAATATTTCATTTTTACTAATATAGGTACTTCTCCATTCCATAATAACGGTCACATTTTTTTATCTGTATTTGATCGAAAAACTTGAAATTCGTGTATCATAAGGCTGTTGTTGATTTGGTTTTGATTACAATTACTTTACTACGATATACTTAACAAATGATTGACATGGTAGTTAATTCAATTGTCATCGATTGATTTATATGATAAAACACATTATAAATTAATATATGAAAATATAGATATAGATGTAGATGCACTACTTAACAACTGATGTATTATATTAATATATTATACTTATAAAATGTGTACACAATATACATTAAGAAAAAGTCGTGCGAAAATAATGATGTGGTGGGATACCCTAGCTGGATGTCGTAAACAAACCGCAGCATCACCCGCCTTAATTTTATGTCTAACGATCTATTACATGCACATGGAGGGGTCTTTATTATACAGTAGAAATAAGTTATAGATAACGTTAGTAATCTTACTCATTCAAGTTATACTCTCGTTTTTTAAATATATATGAAAATTTAATTATACAAATTAAAATAACGTGTTAAAACAATATAACACACGGATTTTTTGAATTTTTAAAATTCATTTACATAATTTTTATTATCATTTTAAAATCAATATATATAAACCTTGAAAATGTGATAATTTTACATTGTTATAAAAATTATGTTAAGTACCACAAAAGAATGAGAAAATTTATGTATTCGTGTATTCTTTTTATGTTTTTTCAATTCGTATAATTAATATTTTTAAATAGATTACAAATTATAGATATAAACTTAGTGGGCAAATATAAAGGAGATACAACTCAATCCCTTTAATTTAATATCATATATATATATATATATATATATAATGTTTTTAATGGGTGGCCTGCAATTAAGCAGTTGCCGGTTAAACATACTTTTCCGTATAATCTATTATACCTGTCAATTTTAGGTCTTACTTTATGGTTCTATTTCGAACACTTAAAAGAGTTTTAATTATTCAACATAACTAAAAGTTCTTGTTTTGATGAGAGCGTTAAATTAAAGGAGATAATATGCTTAAGTTTCGATATCTTTTTCATGCTATTACGGTTGGATTAATCACTTTATTTCAAACATTTGCTATAATACCGAAATATAGGAACTTGGGTCTTCTCAATCACTCCTTCCTCTCAATTTAACATATTTTAGAGTAAAATATATTTTACGCTATTTTAACTGTACAGACGGATATAACATGCATGAAAAAGAAATTTACTAAGTTTCATATAATTTGATAAGATAAAACACAAATTCATTTTGAAATTTGATGTAATTTAAATATTTGAAATTTATATTTTTTTATTATTAAATAATGTGTTTATCATTATTCTATAATATGAAATTTTTCCACACATTTATATTATTTTTTTATATTTTATGTATCCGTATATTAAAATTACGTATGTAAAATAAATTCTATTTAATATTATAAGATGTATAGAGGAAAATTGGAGTAATGGAGGGAGGAAGTACTACATTCTTAAATTATTGTTGACTTCTTGATTTACAGTTTTTCCATAATGGAGAAAACGTCGGTGTTAGCCTCAGCAAATCAAGGGAGGATATAGTCTCAATTTTTTTTTTTTTTTTTTTTGATAACCATATATATAGTCTCAATTTCGGGAAAAAGAGGGAAGGATATAGTGTCATATTGTCCTCTTGTGACAAGAAGCAATTCCTCTTGAAGATATTTAATTCAATGTCCCTCATCATTTCTGCCTAATTATTTATGCTTGAGGGTTGACATCAAATTGATGATTTGCATCTTTTTCTTGAAAGAAATAAAATTACGAGACAATATATATATAGATAAAATGACATATGATATATTTAATATAATATGTATCATAATTCATTAAATCGTCAGCAAGTAGCACGTATCGTTATGACTATCGTATCTCTAAAAGTTAAATGACGATCGTGCTGCCCAAATAGAAGCATTTCAGTTTAGCATCTACAATTTATGACACTAAGCACTGTAATTTGTAGTTGATAATTTTGAATTTTCAGAAATTTTTAAGTTCACAACAAATTAGTGTACGTTTATTTGTTTAATGAAAATATTGTATTTCAGTTGAATGGTCACAAATGGAATAAATAAAAAAATTTAAAGATAATCGCTAATGAGTGTGTAAGTGAACGCGTGAATATTTAGTCGGTGAATGATCTTGTACATGACAAAAAAAAAACTGTAGTTTAATGGATCAAATCAGATACTATATAGGTCGTACATTTGCACTACTCCATCAGCTCCAATAATTATATAGATTAATTCTGTGCATGAAAATTACACTGAAAAACATGTAATACATTTATCCTCCATCACCACTTCTTTCTTCATATTCCTGAACTTAATTATAATTGAAGATGATCTGCTCTATGTCCTTTTCCCTACAGATTATAGTTATCATATCATATCGTTAAAATATGACCAGCCAAATTAAAAAAGCCCGGAAAACAATGAAGAAAACTAAACATGACTTATTGAATCGAAAACGTGGAAATAAGATTAAGAACAAGAAAGAGGTGAACAAAACTTAGTACTTGGGCTAACCTCCTGCATGAGCTTGGGGCTGTTGACGGGAGAAGTAGCGGTGTCTTCCAATGAATCGTCGACGTGCCAAATCTCTTTTCTTGTTAATCTGTCTATGATTTTCAGTTTATTTGAGAACTTTGGCAAGCTGGTAATAGAAGAGTTCACTACATGCTCGTGGCTTCTCAAGACTTCACATTCAACGAAAGAAGCAGCATCAGAAACCGTGAATTCGTAGCTAATACTACTGTCATCGTCGTCGTTTTGAACTTCTAAGGAATCTTCAAAGTAAGCTGTCCAACCACTCTCTTCTGGAGTTTCATCATCCGACATAATCTCTTCCTCGGATTTAGGAACTTTGCTCACATATACTTCCATTAATTTCTCATCCATCTACGATGTAAGAGATGAAGAAAGTATATACTAGAAGAGGAAAGAAAATGGTAAAATTATACAGGACGTTGATTGATCAGTATGGTTGTTTTTGCTGAAGTATAAGTGTGTGTGTGTGTGTGTGTGTAAGATATATAAGTAGAAATAAGAAAGGGAAGAGAACAAAATGGTGTGCAAGTATGAAGAATCTTGGCGTGGGGTAGATAGGAGTTGAAGAAGTTAATATTGGCAGTTGCAAGTTGCAACAAAAGGAGGAGAACGTGCGAAGAAGATTATTTGATGAAAGGGTTTTTGTGGTTAGTCCAAATGGAACTTTCATATCCTTGCCATCATTTTATTTGATGCCATGTATATATTTCAATACTTCCATTAAATACCCTTATGTAATGTCACAGAAATAAAAACAAAAGAAATATGGTAGTATTAATCAAAATTTCATGAGAAATATCTATTCATTTATTCTATGTAATTTTGGTCCCAATCTTGTGGACAAACAGTAATGTAATGTTTGGGGAGCTTAATAAATGTTCTTTTTGTAGATTGAAAAAACAAAAATAAACACTCATTGCAGTATAGGTCCATTTAAAATACACTACCTCAGCTTTTGCCCAATATATAGATTGCCATTTCATAGCCAAAGAGGACCTACACTAACAAACCCATAACTAGCCATCACTTATTTGCAACAAATTATTTCATGTCCAAATAGTTCTTTTTGCAACTATGAAAAATTCTTTCCTAAATATATTTGCAACACGGCTTTGGCGCACAGCAAAGCAACTAAAACTTTACGTCCTCAGTTCTCGTTCCACAAAAAATGTTATATTTATATTTTTTTTTATGGATATTAAATATTTTTT
Source organism: Centella asiatica (assembly GCA_014636745.2). Classification (NCBI taxonomy): domain Eukaryota; kingdom Viridiplantae; phylum Streptophyta; class Magnoliopsida; order Apiales; family Apiaceae; genus Centella; species Centella asiatica. The sequence continues at coordinate 18,079,075 of CM025782.1, forward strand.
CTTTAATTGAGAATTAAATTTTCAAATAATAATAATAATATATTTTTTAATGAAAGTTGTTATAAATGTTCGAATAAGAGAATTAACTAATTAAGATAACAAGATCGTGATGACAAATTTAAAAAATATAATATTATAATAAAAATAATTATACAAATGTAACTTTTTTGGAACAAATATTATTTCAAATATACTCAGTAAAATAGATCGAATATTAAGTCTGACTTTGCAACAAATTTTTGGAACTTGCAACAATTTTCCGTTGTCGCCAAAAACCTTATTTTTTAGGTAGTGTGCAACCATACTAATTACCGCCGATTGTTGTTGACTACTTGTGTTTGAGATACCAATGTACCATGGCACCATGCCAACACAATGCCACCACCATGCCGCCGCCGCCACCGCTGCGTGTTAAGTATATTACTTATTAAAGTACTAACCTGTTACTCTTACTAGTAATTTTTTCATTGATGTTATTGTTTTCATCCTTCTACATAAAATATTTTTTTATATGTGAGATATGTTTTGTTTGTAAAATGATATATATGTTTAGATTTGTTTCAAATCGATTTAGTTTACTTTTTCTGACTCGTAACATGTGTACGGATACTGTCTAAAATGTTGATAAGAATAATGCTTTACTGATTCTTCTACGATTTTTTTTTTAAAATTTGAAATATATTTAGATTCGAAAAAAATATGTTTGGAATCTGTTAATAATAATGTTAATGTTGGAATGATGAAATTTCAAAATTAAAAGTTTTGAAAAAAATTAAATGCATGTGCTCTCTTTTGTGGGTTGTATGTGTATTTTGTGATAGGTATAAGGTCCATTAATTTAATTTATTACGGAATATTTTATAGATATATGTGTGTGTATTATTCAAAAGAATGTCATTACTTAAAAACTCATGCAGACTCATCAATTATATTGTATAGCTTTTTTTTAATTAACCTGCAATGTTCGAAACTAAAAACCTATTTGATAAAACTGAAAATTAAGATCTAAAAATAATAAGAGCTAAATAACAAAAGCTGAAAACTTAAACACGTAGAAATTTAAATATTTGCTATTTGTTAAAAAGTCTGAAAATTAAGAGTTAAAATTATTAAGATTGTTCGATAATTGTATGATATAATATATATCTGAAAATAACAAATTTAATATCTTTTTTAATATATATATATATATATATATATATATATATATATATATTTCTCTAAATCGTTGAATTTGCTATATATGATTTGTGATTGTATTATTTGTATTTGAGCGTATCATTTCCGTAGAAAAATGCATCATGACAATTAATACTTCATAAAGTACGTATGTAATGTTTGTATTGAATTAGCTTAGCATTTTAAGACTTAAATCAATTTATTGGGCTAAATTTTTTTAATTATATTGAGTTTAAACTTAAATTTTTAAGTTACATAACTTTTTACTTAACAAACAAATGTATTACAAAAGGTACTAAATACATTAAGTTTTAAGGCTTAAACATGTTATCAAATAAGTTTTAAGACATTCTCACTTTTCAGAAAACACAGTCGACCGCCCGTGAAATTAATGATTAGGTTTAAATATTATATGTACAAAGCTTAAATTTGAAATCCCATATTCTTTTTGGTGTCTTATTTTGTGCATTATTTCCTTGTACAATTGTTAACTCATCCTTGATCTTTCAATAGAATGAAACTAAAAAAAAAAAAATACATGGCAATCATAAAAAAAAGGTAATACATAAAATGCAACGCAACATGAGACATAAGATTTGAATTAGAATTTATTTTGTCATAGTGGACCCCATGAAAATCGAAAGTAATTTCGTAAAAACTGTACTCTTCGAGACTTCGCTGGTGTCCAAAGAATTTAATAACTTTTGTCCTAAAAAAAATTGTTTAATAATATTATACCTGAAAGAGAAAATCCACCATAAATCTACTTAGAAATTCCTAAGAATCCCCATTTAAATGTTAATTACCTAGGAGTGAATTCGTTTATATCTTATAACTTTTATGTTTTGAATTATCATTGTTATCAAGGTTTGTTTTCTTGTAATGACTAGTACTTGTGGAGCATATTTAACTTTTACTTTTTGAATTATCAATGTTAACCTTTTTTTTTTTTTTTTAAAGTAAGAAAATGGAACATGTGGTTTATCATTCTTTCAAAATTGATATAATGCAACTTCAACACCTACCAACGACCAATTTCTTAGAGCAATTCTGTTATGTGTTTGTGTGTGTATATGTGTCTATACGTGTTTTAACTTTTTTCTATTTTCTTTTTTTCGTAAACCATTCGTGTATTAACTTTAACGCATACCGAGTACTACGTATTCCCTCTATCTCAAAAACAATGGATTAAGTATATTAATAAAATATAAATTTGTTAATTTAACTTTACGAGCGGACATATTTTTATTTTGAAAAAAAATAATAAGTATAACTATAATATTTAAATATTATTATTTGTACCTACTATAAATGATATATTGATAATTTTATTTTATTTTTGAAATGTCTTTCTTAAATAATATACAAATTATAATTAAGTTATCTTTTTCAAGACGGAGGTAGTATATGTTTGTATTTTTAATGCTTTTTTCCTTTTTTCTTTTTGTTTTTTTGACTTTCGAAGGGCTCCTCTAGTCAACTATGATAGAATCCAAAATCATAAATTCTTTCACAAATTTTCTAAACTATATTTATTACTATTATTCTAGCAAAATCTTTTTATTTCAATTTCTGTAACTGTTTTATTTTTAAATTTCAATTTGTATGAGGAATGATTATAAAGTTTTTGTTAATTTATATTAAAATACTCCCTCAAAGTATATATAAATAATTATATCTTTTCCTTGACTTTGTTTTTACAATTACCTTTTTCAGTTAAAGTCCATAAAATATAATTTAACTTTATTGCCTGTTATATTTCATTGATATTGCTAAATTTACCTTTTTTATAATTTCATATTCAGCGAAATTAAGCTCCATAAAACATAGTTTTTAACTATCCTTAAACATGAAAATATGAGCATCCTAATGTAGAAGTACTGCCCCGATAATAAGATATTGCCTATGTTTAATAGAAAGATTATTATCTTATTACTTTATTATTTTTTGACTGTTAAAATCTAAATACTAATTATTCTATCAGTTTTACAATAGAGTTACATTTAAGTATTTGAAAATTAAGTTGCATATTTAATTGAAATTTACATTGACAATAATAAATTTTTAAAGTAAATTTGTTTCTAATTTCTAGTTGATGATAAGATAAAGGTATTATAATTAAAAAAATATTTAAAAAAAGAATTATAATTAAATTATGCAAATGCAACTTTTTCTTGTGAACAAATTTTATTTTGAAATATAAGATTTTGTATAATACGGAAAGATTACATAAGTCAACTTTACAAACTAGTATCTGAGAAATAAGCTATCAAGGAAAATTTCTTCTGCTATTCCAAATTTAAAGCATTTTACATCTTGCTATTAGAAGATTTCACAATTTTAATATAAATTACCAAATTTGCATCTTTTTGTGGGATATAGAGCAGAAATTTATGTAAGATATAGTATTAGATAACATGTGCAATCATCAAATTGGATGTACATCTTACCAAAATCCAACACATATATGAAAACTATGAAAAGAAAAAAGAAAGAAAAAGAGGTGAAATTAACATATATCAATACCCCTCCCCTCCTATTGACACACTTATACACAATACTTGTGGTAAGCAGTTTTCTAGAAATAATAATTTTTACAACTCAAGTAATAATAATTCAGTATTTTCATTAATGCAAAAGTCAACTTTGCATACCACTTGAAAACAAAACAATCTACAGAAACGTTTCTTAAAATCTCCATTAAATTTTCAAGATTTCATAAATCTAGTATAAATATAAATGTATCTAATTTACTTTGTGGACCCTAGAAAATGTAACTGAGTTCTATAATACTAAATTATGTTACACGTGTAACATCATCATTGTGCATGCACTGCCAAATATTGGTTTGTACTTATCAAAATCTTAAAAGAACATGGAACTTTTGAAACTTATTTTTATACACTACTTTCCCTCTTTGTCTAATTACAGTAATCCAGTGAGTGAACATATCAAAATCTTAATAACACAATAAATAAATATAACTTAAATATACAAGTATACCCCCACTCCCACCCCACCCCCACCACCCAAGTATACTCATCCTAAAATCTTCGTGAGTAACGATTAGCCATCTTATAAATTCCAAGGCAATAGCTCCTCACCTGCCACAGCTTCCCTAGCTTCTCTCCTTCACCATTTCTAATTTTTCTCTTTATTATATTATCTTCTCTACCATCTATTAATCTTAAATTCTGTAATCATTTCCTCACCTCACCTTATCGTATATAAAACCCCGATATCATCATTTTATCAGCTCACTCATCACCTACAATAAGCATCTTGCTACTCAATCTCCCCTACAGTTCAACAAAGTAAGTTTATACCTAAAAAATAAAAGTCCACTTAAATTAAATTATCTTACTATAAGTGTTCATCTCTTTCTATCTTAACTCTATGTTTGAATCTTCTTAATTTTTTTTCCCTTACAGATAAAGTTTGTTTGTCCTTTACACCGAAAAAAAAAACTTAAAAAATCCACACAAAAAAATTTTTGTTTTTTTAATTAATTTGATTAGGTGTGTCTTTAAAATTTAAAAAAGTAAAGTACACACAGACATATATCATATGTATGAATATAGAGATTTCTGGGGTTGGAATTAGATTCTTCGGTACAGAAATTTATACTTATTAAACATGTTATAACAACTCAATTCTTTATGGTTTCTGTAGCTTGCCAGAATGGAGAATCTGTTCACTGACAACTTCGCAGATTATGAAAGTTCTTGGGAGTTAGCTCTTCCGGAGGTTAATTACTCAAACTACTTTCTCTTGCCAATCCATGTGTGTTTTAATTTCTTGTGGCATATATATCACACACTTTCTTTATTTCTTGTGATAAAAAATACCATTTTGTATGTGTTGCAAAAACGACTTCTAAATCATTGTGGGGTCATTGTAGTTCCACAAGAATTTTCAAATTTTGGTCCATAAAGTAAAGATTTGTGTTAGCATACTACCTACATTCCAAAATACATCCAAAATATATGAAGTTTAACTTTTTTTCATGTATTTTAGGTGAAATTTAGTACATGTTAAATATTTTATATAATTATAATTTTTATATCATATTAATCTTCATTAAAAATATTTTTGGTTCTCAATTTTTATTTTTTAAAAATAAAATATTTAATATATATTAGATTTTATTTAAAAATACATATAAAAAGTCAAATTTCATGCATTTTAGAATTGACGAAGTATTTATTAAGTGGGCTTCACAGTCCACACCGACTTCAGAATAAATTATTAATTCTATCTGTTTTAGGTATGTCGTTTGTATCTTCGTATATCCTCCTCAAAATATATATAGTCAAAACACAGATTGTATTTTGTTATTTCTTCCTATCTTGTTTGTGCACTTTAATTTCTACCAACTTTCAATTCCTCCCATACATTTCTCTATTCAGTCTCCTGGATTGCTTTCTATTTCTGTGGACAAGGGAATCATTTTAGACTACTTATAAGTTATATATACACACGCATATATATACACTTTGTTCTTGATGAAAGATTATAGAGAAAGAATAAACAAGTTCATTATATTGATACATTTTGTGAAAACAGATTCCTCACGATCTCATGTTGGATGACGATGTTATGCCAATGCTTGATGACAACTTGGAAGAAGGACACATGGACCAAAACAGACCCGAAAACCAAGACCGAGATGTTAACAGCTCTGGCCAACATCAGGTGGCTGACACCGGTGCGGGTAGTGTGGCTGCCATCAATGAAGGTGGTGTGGCTGCCACCCATGCAGGTACCACGGCTTCCGCCAATGCAGGTGGTGTAGCTGCCACCCATGCAAGTACCATCGCGGCCAATGCCGGTGATGTCACTGCCAACCATGCAAGTAATGCCGCTGCCGCCAACGCAGGTGGTGTATCTGCCTACCATGCAAGTAGTGCCGGTGCCACCCATGTCAGTAACGTAGCTGCCCACCATGCAAGTATCATCGCCGCCAATGCCGGTGGTGGCGCTGCCACCCACGCAAGTAGTGCCGCTGCCACCCATTTCAGTAACTTAGTTGCCCACCATGCAAGTATCATTGCCGCCAATGCCGGTAGTGTCGCTGCCACCCATGCAGGTAGTGTCGCTGCCGCCAATGAAGGTAGTGTAGCTGCCACCAATGCAGGTGGGGTGGCTGCCGCCAGTTCAAGAAATGTAGCTGCCAATCCAGTTGAGGCTGCCGGCAATGCAGGCGGTGGTCATCGGCGATACAGTCGACACACTCATTATCAAACTGATGAAATGGAAGCGTACGTTTTCTTAATCTATAAACTCAGTTGAAAATGCCATTTTTAATATCATTTGTTTTATCAATTTGATTAATTAATTTAAAAAAGTATCTTTTTAATCAATTATAATTTTTTAATTGATTTGAATTAGTTACTTCAAGGAGTGTCCACATCCCGATGAACAGCAAAGAAGAATTCTTGGGAGGAGGATAGGGTTAGACCCCGTTCAGATAAAGTTCTGGTTCCAAAACAAGCGCACCCAAACGAAGGTACAAACCTTTACGTACTCCCTTCCTCTCAATTCATTTGTAAGATTTGCTTATATACAAATTATTAGCACGAAGTTGAGTTTCAATTAAAATGTTTATATTGACTATTAAAATAAAAAATAGAGAATAAATTAATTTGAAATTAATAAAAATAGCTTAAAAATAAAATAATGTAACATAAAATAAAAAAACAATTTAGATAAATTATTTAATCAAACTTTCCATAAAAAAATAATATTACAAATAAATAAGACATCCAAAAAAAAGAAAAATAGTGCATATGGGAGGGAGTATTATTGTTGTGTTAGATTTCCCATGTTCTCCATGTGCCAGCTGTTACTAGTACAATTCTAATCTTTTTATGGCCCTGACCTCATATTATTTCATTTAGTCCCTCCGTTCCATTCATTTAGTTATTTTAAAATTTTCTTCCAATCATCTAAGTCATTCACAGAGGTTTTAATACTTTTTTTTTTAATTAAATGACCCTCATTATATTTAATGTAAGTTGGTCACAAACATGAGTTAAATCTAAAACATATAAGATTATTTTGGATGTGTTATATACGTATGGTGATTAATGATTTCTTAATATGTAATTAGATTCCTTAAATTACTTATTCTATACAAATACCAGTATATTTTAAATACAAATTAAAATGATTAAATTGGTTTCGTTTTTTACTCTTGAATATTCAAGAACTATGTTGAGCGTCAAGAGAATCAAGTTCTTCGAGCTGAGAGAGAAAAACTCCTAGCTGAACAAGAGAAGTTGCAAAGAAGTCTTGACACTAAAACTTGCTCTCGCTGCGGCACAATGCCAGATGAGGAACAAACACTCTTGGCAGAAAATACTTATTTACAAGAACAGGTACATACATTCATGTTCTTATATTTGATTTTTATCTTCTTCTTGTGTTTTTTTTTCCCCTTTTGTGTTAATTTACACTGTTATGGCTAAATGTTTTGTTTTGTTTTGTTTTCAGATTGATAGAGTTAAAAAGAATATAACGAATTGTCCGAATTGTCCGAATTGTACAAACAACCCTCCCATGCCATCATTTCATCCCACAGATCTTGTTCCTCAGTCCGGTTTAGTGATGCAACAGCCAAGTGGTGTTAATAATAGAGCTAGAGTCATGTCTATGCTAACAAATGTTCCTCAAGTTGATGAGACTAAGAGCTTGATAGTGAAGCTGGCATTTGCTGCAATGGAGGAAATGACAGCAATGGCGCTAGCCGGAGAACCTCTGTGGGTTCTTGGTTCTAATAGTGTCTCAAGTAACTTGCTGAATCTAGAGGAGTATCATAGGGAATTTCCAGTAGGCCTTGGCCCTAGACCTGCAGGCTTCATATCCGAAGCCTCTCGCGAGTCGACTGTGGTTTTGATCAAACACACGAACCTTGTGGAGATTTTGATGGATGTGGTATGTAAGTTTGTATGCTTTCGTTGGCTGCATATTATCAATTTAGCTCGTCTTTGGCAACTTAATCAGACTAGGTCAAGAACTTTTTGATAGTTTTGTACCTTTTATGCTTTCAATATAGTGTTCTTTTTTGCCAATAAAAGAAAAAAAAAATCCAAGTCAAGAATGTGGGATACCTGAATGGTGTAGTTAGTTTATCTCTATAAGTCCCTTTATTTCAACTTAAATTTTAAAAATTATAGATTTTAGTAATATAATTTAGGCTCCTTAAATCTAAAAACTCCAAAATTTTATCTAAAACAAACGGGTGATAGTTCCTAACCTTCTCTTGTATTGCTAACCAGAACCAGTGGACACAAATGTTCTCCGACATTGTTTCTACAGCAACTACAGTGGAAGTCCTTGCACCAAGAGTAGGATGGAATTACAATGGAGCCATACAAGTGGTAATTAATCACACTCAATCTTATCAATAATGTTAATAAGAGTTACGTATAAGTAATTATTATGCTATTAGTTCGAACAATTAATGTATAGTTCTACTAAATGATAGCAAGCAACCACTAACATTACTTATGTTAATTGATCAGATGACAGCAGAACTTCAGTTCCCTTCACCACTTATTGCCATTAGGCACTTTTACTTTGCAAGGTACTGTAAAAAATTTCCTGACGGGAGTTGGGCAGTGGTTGATGTTTCATTGGACAATATACGTCCCGGTCCGGCAACAAGATGCCGGAGAAGGCCATCCGGTTGTTTGATTCATGAACTGCCAGATGGGTATTCACAGGTGAAATACATATATATATAATCCATATATTAGTTATGGTCAAGTCTTGTACCTTTTAGGTGAGTTTTTTAATAAAATTTTTCTTTTTTCCGATCAGAAAAATTATATGGAAGTCCATATATTAAACAATCATCATCAATAATACTGGCATAATATGAGCTAGATCGATTTCAATACCTAGTTCTAGACATTCATAAGTGACTCTCAGTACTGTGTTATATTAATCACCTACTTATTGTTTTGTTATGGTTCGCTAGGTTACATGGATTGAGCATGTAGAGTTTGATGAAAGAGTTAATCATCCTTTGTACAAACAACATATGAATTCTAGTTTTGGATTTGGAGCAAAGAGGTGGACTTCTGCTCTAGAGCGACAGTGTGAACGTTATGCAAGTCTCATGGCGCTAAATGTTACTAAAAACGATTTTAGTAATCCCAGTACGTGCATATATATTTGTATACATGTATATAAATTTCATTTTTTATCAGAAAAAATAATAATAAATATCAATCTTAATAAATTAAATAGAGGAATCATATAACATGGTTTCAGGAGGAAAAAAGTGCATGTTGCAGCTGGCAGAGAGAATGCGTATTAGCTTTAGTAGAGGGATTAGTGGCTCAATAGCTCATGGCTGGGCAGTAATTAACAATCCAGTTGATTGTGTGAAGCTTATGACTAGAAGGAGCATAAATGAGCCTGGCACTCCCTCTGGTGTTTTGCTAAGTGCTTCAACTTCACTTTGGCTTTTGGCAACACCACAGATGGTCTTTCAATTTCTTACTGATGTAGATGCTCGGACTGAGGTTCGTATGTATATGCCTCAAAATTCATATTTGATCAAGCAGTATGGTAGCACCATATATGTCTTCCTAATTTCGTCACACAAATTATACACACACACACAACTCCATATATATATTCTTTTTGATTGGTGGAAAAAGAAAATTCAATAAGCTCACCTCAAGATACAATTGTCCAAGAGCCTTGGTCTAGAAAAACACACAACACCAAAACCACTGTACTCAACACACAATTTTGAGTATACATATAAACAAAAACTATCCAATTTGTCTTGTCGAAAGGTATAATTGTTATCAGAATTAACCATAAAGGTTTGTGTTTAATTAGCACAGAAAATATAACATTAAGACCAGCATAGTATTATATATGTATGATTTCCTAGTGTATATTCCACGCCTAAATGCATTAATGTGTAAAGTCTTATACTTCTGGGAAAAAAATCAACTAAAATTAATCTTACCCTTTTTTAGCATGAATATACATAATTTAATTATAAGATTTTAAAAATATAATCATGAAAAGTTCTTGTATGATATAGATAATTAATCAGTGAACCCTTATATTTCACACTTTGATTTATCAACAGTGGGACATTCTTTCTTTTGGGGGCGTTCCAGGAGAACTGTTAAACATTGCAAATGGCAGTGAAGTTGGCAACAACCATGTTCAACTAATACGAATAACTGTAAGTTTCCATTATTTTCTTTTTATCATTTCAGGGTTCATATTGATCACTACGTACATTCCAAAAAAGGTCGGTGACATATACATTTTTTTTTCAAATATTAAGGTTGAGTTTTTCATCCAAGCTTTTCAAATGTAGGATGACAAATAAAAAATGATATAAACATAACACAAAAAATTTATCTTCAAATGTAACTATTAGTATGGAACGGAGAGAGTATGAAGTAGATGATTCAAATAGCAAAAGTGACTGATAAAACGTACATATTTTCTTGCAGAAGCCGGAATCAGCCCTGACTACATTCATTTGCCAGGAAACTTACACGGATCCAACAGCTTCCTACATAGTTTATGCCCCAGTGGATATACTTTCAATGAACATGGTATTAAATGGAAAAGAGGCAAACAATGTAGCCTCACTTCCTTCGGGATTTGTTATACACCCGGATGCACCTGTATTGCGAGAAGAAGGCTGGGAAATCCGTCCTACAGGTTGTCTGCTGACTGTTGGGTTTCAGTTTTTGGTCGATCATACTCCAGCAGATGTAATTTCTCTGGATACTGTTGCATCTGTAAATCGTCTCGTGACATGCATGGTTGAGAGGATCAAGACTGCTGTGGACAGAAGACTAATGTCAGATATGGAACCCTAACTAGAGAGGATTGTGTGGTAAGTTGATAAGTCTTTCAACTTTAAACTGCTCTAGAAACATTGTACAACATTTAGTTCTTGGGACAAGTAATCATTTAATTCTAAACTTCAATTGAAAAATGAAAATAAAGCATGGCATCATCACAGTATTTTTATGATGATAGGGAAAACTAGCATAGTTAATTTTTGTAAGGTTCCAACAGAGAAGATCAGTGATGGAAAATATAAGATAGCAAACTAGCATAGTTAATTTTTAGTTATTATCATCACATTAGATTTCTATCTTGTACATGAAAGGAATTCAAGTTGGTTTATATTTTTGTAATAACAAAGAAATCAAAACTTATTTGGCTTCATATTTAGAGATATATGAAGTTCAAAACTCTAGCAATTAATGGCTCCCTTCATTTCTGTTTCTTTTTCTGTACTTCAACTCTCTATCAAGTTTAGTTCATCTTTTCCTTCATCCAAGGAGAAAATAAAATCACTACAAGGGTCTCATTCTCTCAATACACTGCAAAAAAAAAATATCGACTCATGTTAGCGCTCAAGTACTTCTGTCACTATTAGTGATTTCAGTCATATATACGGAAAGAAAAGAAACCCAGTATATGCAAATATTTTAAACATAATGTCGCACCCAGGGGAAAAATGGATAGATAGGTTTTTTTGAAATAGGATTTTGCCGGACTTATGCAACAAAACAACAGAGTTCAGTTTTATTTCAGAGTTGTCAGTTAATATTGATTTAAATAAAATGATGTACCAACTCATTCAATTTTAATTTTGAAAACTTAATGAACTCTATTGATTTTTTGATGATTGTGTTATCTACCAAACCAGAAAATTAGGTTTTGAGACTTGATTATGTAAGGAGAAAGTGTTAGGCACCCCTAGCATCCATAGGACCCATGATTGTCGGTTCTCTCTCCCTTATTTGAGATTGAAAATAATTATTTGCAAATGAAAGCAAATGAATTTATATTTAAAGGAAATAAAAGATAAAACTAAAAAAAACGATTTTGATTTGAATGTCTACATTATGACGGAAATTGATAAAAGCAAACAAGTTTTAAAAGTAGAATGTTCAACAGTGTTTATGTGAGAATTTAAATAGCAAATAAACTCCTATACTCAACTGCAATAAGAATACTTGAATTGAATTAAAAATGTACCTTGATTACAAAATAAAATTAAAGTAGTTAAGGAGTTTTCCTTTACAATCTACGGAGCTTTGATATGAATTGAGAATTGCTTCTTCACTAGAAAAGAAAAGAAGCGGACTGCTCAATTTATGCCTAATGTGTGAATTCATGTGTGTTTTGCAAGTGTTGATTCTTATATGAATTTGTGTATCTCTCTCTTCGTCTCCTTTTTCTTGTCTTTCTGCAATAATGCTTGAGTATTTATAGAAGAGCTTCTAGGGTTGTTACAAAATTGAGTCAAATTAGGAATTAGCTAAAAATATATTACAAAAACAATTTCAGCACTTGATGGTAGCCTAGATCAATGGCCCGGAATTCAACTGTGTAGATTTGGTAACTTGCCATTTTGTCGATAGTTGTAGCATTCTAGAACATTTTCATTTGTATTATGGCGGTTGCATAGAATTTGCAGTCTACAATTTTGAAGCAAATCATTCCAAATATGCAGCTTACCTGATCCAGTGGAGTTGACTGTGTAAGTCATTCCAATTTTAGATTACCTTGATTGTGTTTCTGCAGGCTAGGTGTGAAATCTTCTCTTTCAAATTCAAACTAGACGGCTACAAATTTTCAGTTTTAGATTTAATTGTGTCATTTCCTTCTACAAAATTTGTAATTATAGATTTAAAGCCTTGAATTCTGCAAATTGGCAATTACAGATTTGATTGTCTTGAATTTGTAGGGCAATTTATCCGTTGAAGAAGAAACAACTAATGAAGAATTTGAAATTATCCCCTGATGGATTGAAGAGTAATTTTGATTATCTGCTAATGGGCTTTCTGAATTATTCATTGATGGTCTTTTGAGATTATCCTCCGATGGTAAATTGAATTTATCCACCAATGGGTTATTTGAAATATCCTCCGATAAGCCATTTAGATTATCTGTTGATCCCCTTTTTGAGTTATCCATTGATGGATTAAAATTACAAAATATCCTCTACTTCATAATAAAACATTGTTCATTGATGTGCAATTCGGTGTAGAATTGTACTTCAATGGAGGATGTTTCATGAACAAATGTAGGGTATTTCTTAACTGCTGAAGGATATTTTTGTGTTGTAACTTTATCCCCTGATGGTGCATAAATGATTTCTTTATCTTTTGATGGCTCATTTAACCTGCACTTGAATTTATTAAATGCAAGAAAAATTAGATAACAACTTGCTTAAACTTCTAGAACTGCTATGAATGCATGCAGGATGTAATTTTATTTTATTTTATTTTTTGAATTTTTACATTTTCCTATAATTGCAAAAAAAAATGTTTAATAATGTAAGTAAAATTGAGATTAAATCTAATAAATGCCTAAAATAATAACAAAACTGCATCTACTAAATGCGAGCTAACTTAAAAAAATAATAATGATAAAATTAAAAATAGAAGACGGTCTCTAATGCATGAGAAAATTACTAAAATTCCTTTTGGTCGTAATTTTGCCCAATTTTATTGTAAAACCTTAGTTTACATGTTCCATAAATATTGACCTACCCTACTTTTATTTAATGTATTAAATGATAAAAGGGCAACCCTAGGGTACAGAAATTGATTTCCCACCCTAGGGTTTTGAAAGTTTTGGGTATCTACGGCTGCCCCTCTTTATTATAATTATTCCTTATTGAGGGGAATGATTGTAATAAAAAAGTAGACACCCAACTCCCTGATTGTAATGATTGTAGTGATCGACAGGTGTATGAATAAATGCCTATGTTCTAAAATTATTTTGCGTAACATGCAATCTGTGAAATTATTGCAGTGTTATGAAACGCTTGCTACCTTACTGAAGAATAGAGAAGTTTTGTGTTACTATTCCTACCATTGCATCAGATTTAACCATGTTTCTAAACAACTAGCTAAATGTTTTTGGGTGAAAGTAAAAGTGGTTATCATAAATCAATATTCTTTATTGGAATTTCAGTTATAAGACACACTCACTCTTACTTGAAAGAAAACTCAATGATCATTCATACGCGGTTAAACTGAAATTATTATGTCTGCAACCGCTGTGACCTTATTATGTCTGCAACCGCTGTGACCTTTAACGTCTCCATCGTTGTTATTAACTCAAAAGTTTAACTACAACCTGTGGCGATGGCATGACAGTTGGCACCTATGGTCTAGAATTTGAGATTTTACTTTTCTTATTTCTATTGCACACTGGCACCAAATAACGATTTGTGTTTAACAACATTAGCTTTTGTCTATAAAGATCATTCTAGGCTTCAATTAATTTAGTTACAAGATTAATTACTTGTTTCAAACTCCGAAAAATGGAATCTCACTGGCAAGAAAAATGTGATCATGCGGTGATAATTCAAATGCGATGCCATTAATTATACACATATTTTATCCATGCAATAGCTAGACTTTCATTAAGTAAAAACTTCAAAATCTTTCTTGTATAGAAGATATTCAAAGATTAAATTAACGAAAAATGATGTTGTACATAAAACACTACGGTAAATGATACAATACAGTTATTAGAAGGAGAGCTCCATCAAACATAAAACTTTTTGACACCAAAGAAATATAGACAATCTTAAAGAATTTATAAAGAAATTTGGATCATTTGTTTAAGAATTGAAGAATGGGTAAGTCTCATATCATATGCTACAACTTCCACCAACAACTCTGCCTCCTTGTTTCCCATCACAACAGCTTTGAAGTGCACTCACTTCACTATCCAAACACTTGTGACAATCATCACCCGAAACGTCTCTTATGCATTGTACCATACCATAAAGTTTCTGTGACCCTCCCACCTCATACTCCCTCGTGGCAAACTTTTTGGGATCAACAGAAGCTTTCTCGGATAACTGGCTCATCAAATCCTTGGTTTCCTGATTAAACGACACAAAATCATTCACAGTATTCGGACTCCATGAGTAAAACGCCACTTCAGTATCAATCGTGCCAAGGAAATCGTTGTTCAAGTACTTCAAGAGATGTATACTTGTCTCGGTCCTGTACAATAAAATCAATTTCAATTCACTCTTGAGTGAGACACTCTGTAAAACATGCATATAACATGAGAAATCTATTTCATTGATAAAGTTATGAGAAAAAAATGCACATATGATGTCCGAAAACTTTTACTGTCTTAACCTGCTAACTGAACTGATGAGTTTTAAAAATAATTAATAAAAGTTTCTTAATAAAATAAAAGAAATAATACTTTATACCCTTGAGGCAAATTGCGTAAAAAAGTGGACAATTTACTAGTCAGTGGATGACTGGTCATCAGGGTATAAATTACCCGTCAAGGGATGACTAGTCATCAGTGGACAACTTCACCCGTCATGGGATGGCTCTTCCGTCAAGGGATGGTTTTCGGTCATCAGGGAATAATCTCTCAACCATCAAGGTATAATTCACCCGTCAGGGAATAGTCATCAGGATATGACTTACCCATCAGCGGATAATTCACCCGTCAGAAAATAGTCATCAAGGGATGGATTTGTTCATCGCCAAACTCATCGGGTGATAACTTATTCGGCGCCAAACTCAGTAAGTCATCACTGAACTCATTAGTGGATAATTTGTTTAGCGCCAAACTCTTTGGAGAAAAGTTGTTCAACGCCAAACTCAATAAGTCATCGCTGAACTCCTCGGAGACTAGGAAATTTTCTCATCAGAGACTAACAAAATTTTGTTCATCAGAGACTAACAACATTTTCCTTCATCGGGGACTTACAATTTAACTCTCAGAGACTAATAACTTTAGCCTATCAGAGACTAATACCATACTGTCAGATACTAACTTGGAATCTCACAGTGACTATTTTATATTATCGTAGTCTAACCTCATGTTGTCGGAGACTAAGTTAGAAGTTGTCTCAGATACAGTAGTGTCTTCTTCACTCCTCCATGGGTGATGTTCTCAACAAATAATCATACACAAATCAACCCTCATCATCCTTTTTGTAATGTAAAACATTTCTTATGGTCCACTAAAACTTATAAACACTACTAGACTTCAAGAACTCTGGTTGACAGGGCTCAAGCATGATGTTTTAACTATTGATGTAAAGAAATATTTGGAAGATAATGGTTTGTCTACATTTGATACTCTCATCTTGGATGGCTTTTTGAAATAAATGGCATTAACTCCAGATGTTAAAAATATGCATTAAATTATACTTTTGGAAGTGAATAAATAAGGTTCTTTTACAAACGTGGCACGCATAACGGAACGAAATAGTGCAAAAAGAGAGCAGAACTTTAATATAGTGCTCTTATCTCTTTGGCTGCAACGAAGGAGTTGAAAGTTTGGGTTGTTCTTCGAAAAGGACATTTGTTATGAAAGTGAACCTAGATTTGGTGGTAGACTGTATAGAAAATTTATGAAAGTGGGTTAGGGTTGTACTCCAAATGATATATTTATATCACTTGTCGAGCAACGAGAGCTGTTGGATTGTTTTAGATTTGATTTTAGTCATTGATTGAAAAAAGGCAGTAACACGCTTTAGAATGAAATGATTGGTTTGAAAGGCCAGTGTTATGGCTGCTAAAGGTCAGTCAGTCAGTCATCTATTATAGTCAACAATCTAGTGTATTGTTGGAGATGATATACACCTGACGGGTCACGTGCACAACTCAGAAATAATGTAATTATATCACTTGTCACACTACAGTCTTTGGTTCAAAATGGGTACTGTAGCTCATACCCGTGTGCTTCCTTCTCACGTGAAAAGTATTACACTCCCTCTTGATACAACTTGAATAAAATAATCATTTAAAGATTTGAGCTCAAAATACATTTAAAATCTTTTGAACATCACATTGCCATTGAACTTTCATTTAAGATATGAATTCATTGTTCATACCCAAAAAAAAAAAAAAGAAATTAAACCTTCATGCACAAAATAAATTAAT
>CM025782.1:18111200-18134265 GCA_014636745.2 Centella asiatica
GGGGTGGGGACGGGGTGCGGGGGGTGGGGAGGGGGGAGGGTGAGGGAGGGAGGGGAGGGAGGGGAGGGAGGGGAGGAGGGGGGAGTACAGCACCAAATCAATGTCTCTGATGCTAAATTTAATTTAGAGAGAATACAGCACCTAATCATTGTCTTTGATGCCAAAATTGAATTTAGACCAACTAATAATTAAAGGGGTTATTCACACAACTACCTGCACATTTGTATCTTTCTTGTGCTCTTTTAAATGTGCTGCTAATTGCAAAATTAGCTTCGCATTTTTCTCTTGTTTGTTTTCTGTAATGATAGAACTGCAACATTTGATTCTGACAAATAAAAGGTTTAATAATATTGCTGACCCTAGATCCACTTTAAGTCCTCTTCAAACTAAAGATAGATGCAATGAAATAGTGAAGCAGACGAGTTGTTCCCTGTCCATCAGTTTTCTGAGATGCCAAAAGAGCAGCGTCAAAGGCACTAAATAGAGGGGACTATGACCTCATGAAAATTGAAAGATAAAGATATATCAGTACTTCGGACTACAAAGTGCATTAGTATAGAAGTTTGACACCCTCAATGCCAGGTTTATAAGAAACCGATTGTCTATTCTTCAGAATTTCATATCTTCCCCACCTTAAACCTTAAGATAAAATTATGTTTGCCCCTGCAAAAAGATAGTTTATGACCAATTGAAACTCATTCAGGTTTTAGTTCTAACTTCCAGAATTATGAAGAAGAATTTAAGAAGAAAGAGTACATGTTTCATTATCATTTGCTTCAACTACTTATCTTTCAACTCTCAACAACATAAAAGAGAGATTTCAATTTTCCGAACTATTAATAGGCAACCAACAAGACCACTAGAGAATATTGGGATTTGCTTTTTAATATAACTACCAATTCCAGATTTGAATTTCATTTAAATTTCTGTTTCCGGAGTCTAAGGTGGATTTTTTTTGCCGTACAAAGATGTTTCTATCCAATCATTCTAGAACAAATTGCCATATCCCCACAATGAAAACAAAACATGAAATACTCCTAATTAGCTCCATTTCCTCAATTTTATCAGTACTCAAGCAGATATAATATAACAAAATAAAAACAATTGAAACAAATATGCGCAAAGAGCCTAACAGATAAATCAGTAAATTACCAGAGAAACATGGGCGGTTCCAACCAAATAAACATCACAATTCCCTCCTTCGGCTGAAGACTCACAAGTGAGCTTCATCACACTCCTCGAAAGCTCATCCGGCAGAACTTTTTTCTCACCGCCAACTTCACCATTTTCGAGACTGGAGTCATCAACGCCTCTGTCCTCATGGACAGATGCAACACCTTGATCCGGACCTTCGTCGTTCGCATTAGGGCTTACGCCATCTGATTCCGGCCGATTCGGCGGTTCGAAATCGATCACCGACATGATATGGTGGAGGTCACGGCGGCCGTAGATGTTTGGAAATGTACAGATGTGTGCTATCTGTGAATGAAGACGACGATGAACCGGCGATATATGTGAGTGTGGTAAGCTGCGGACTGTTGTGGCCCTTGTGGGACACGACTCTGGGATGAGTCTGACTCGGCGAGTTAGTAAGTTTGAGTTCGTCAGTTTCATTTTGTTTGTTCGAAAGTGCTACGCACCCCCACAGAGTAGGCATGGAATACGTGAAATTTCAAAAGTATCATTATCAAAAATTACCTCATGTATGTATATGTATGATAGGGTAAAAAAGTAAAATTACAAAAAAAAATTGGGTCTTTCTAAGTTTTCTATGCTTATTCTTGTGGGTCTTTCTAAGTTTTCTATGCTTATTCTTGAATTATCTTAATTTTTGCAGATTTCAAAGATAATTGAGGTACAATTTAGTTTTTAAATTTTATGATTCACAACTTTTCAGAAAATTTAATTGTCCAAATTAAAATGAAAGTGTATGGGAAATATATAAATTTGTTTGTTTTTTTATGGTGTATAATATGATTCTAATATACACCATAAAATTTATACTTTTTCAAGTGTTTCAATTTATTAATTTTTATATGATTATAAAAATTATATATATGAGTTCAAAAAAATTTTAAAAATTCACTTCTTTTTTTTTTATCTTTTTAATATGTATTAAAAACGACCATTGACATCACTAATCACTGACTACCTCTATCTCATCTCAAATAAAAGTGAAGAGGAGGTTTGGGACAATTTGACTAGCGAGGTGAACTTGCTAGCACTATCATCATATTTGGGGTTAATATTGAGCAGTTCCAGTAATAGTCACAATATCAAACAGTTATGTCAAATCATCTATAAAGAACAATAATGTGATTCAGAGCAATCCGAGCATAAGATTTTAAACAACCATATGGTTGAAGAGTATATGTATAATAGCAAAACTCATTGGAAAGAAAAATCTTCAATCCATAATTGCATATGTATCCCTCGAAACCCACAATGTAGATTTTGATTTACTGGAATGCTTTCAGGTGGTGTTTTATTGATCTTCCTCCAAACATTTTGGGCATTTGCAGCTGAAACCATAGTCTGCAAGCTGTGCTTGTCTCTCTTCTAAAGGAAGATCCTCATCTATATACGATATTGTCACCTAGAATGTCATGCAAGTAAAACGATGTTGATAATGATAATCAATTGGAAGCAGAGTCAGGAGGGCTCGAGCTCTGCTGATCACTGACAAGTGAGTTAACTCGAGAAGAGTTGTATTTAGAGATAGATTGAGAATAAAAGATAACCTCTTCGCCCTTGCGAATGGATCTCAGTGCGATTATTGTTGCTTGCCCATCTATGTCCTGCGATGCAAAGCATTACAAATCAGAACCTCGAATTTAAGAAGAGAAGAAACTGATATATGCACCATTATTCATTCTATGGACATTTACTGAGGCAAAACAGAAGGAATAGATGTAGACGAACTATAATCTCTGATTTCGGTAAAATCTTCATTTTGCATGACGTACAAAAAGTCAGACGCTATTGACATTTTTATCAATTTCATGCTACCGTATGTATTCCCGTTAGAATAACACCTGTTTTCTTGATTAAACAAGGTGCTTGACTGTTATCTTCTAAAACACGACCAAATTGACAAGGATTTGCATGCTAGATTTTGTTAGGCAAGAACAATTACACTGAATAACAATACAACTTTGATGAGTGGAGGATTTTCAAAAGTTCAAATATTTTTGTCTCATCTGCAGACTAGTGGTCAGGTGAATAGCATTTAGTCATTGGCAAATTTGAGACTCTTATAAAGGGAGAATAACTCAAATTCTAGTATCAAAAGCAAGGCTTGCCCCATTTTCAGATGTAACGAATTGATTGAAAATCAATAAGCTAGAAGGTTGAGCAAGCAGCATAGGTCACAACTTAGTGGTGGAATATAAATAGTCGCCAATATTGGGATTTAACAAAATATAAGCTGCACCTATGCAACTATGTAAGGAAAATGCATACCTCTTCTCTTTTAAATGCTTTCGCATTAGGAAGACATGAATGGTTCATGCAACTCTGCAAAGGAAAAAACGCAGTGCCTGATAACCAAAATAAAAAATTAATTAAATTAGCCACTGAATTTATCTTTTATTCTTATATCACAATACTAAGAAAAAAAATATAAATAATGCATAGATCATATATAAAACTAGCAAATTTGCAATCAAATAATGTAAGATTAATATCCTATCATGTTATAAAGTCAACAAATTGTCTTTTGATATTGACTTGGTGAGAGTGGACATCCATCTGATACTCTTAAATTGAGCATTTCAGAAATTTTAGCACAATAATATCAGGAATTATGTGCTGAAAACAGATATTTTCCTTGAAATGTAGGATTAAATGAATTTGTCAGCATCATACCTTGACAACAAACTGAATAGTCATCACCAAGAGCATCCAGAAAAGGTCGTGTTATTTGCTCAGCCTTTTTCTGAATGAATATATGGCAAACTTATATAACTTACCGGGAAATCAAAATATAATTCACAATATTCAAACCATGTTGTTGTACCTTTTCTGAATCTGGCAACTCATCTATGTAGAGGAAGTAATCCTCTACTGGAGATGCTACAACCAAATCACTGCATGAAAAAGCATCTAGATTACCATTTACCAGTACACCGCATGATGCAAACTGCTAATCATACTTAATATTGCTTCGAGAGCTAGAACAAACAATTGCAAGCACCTAAGAAAAATTTCACATCCAACGAAATAAATATTTGAGGGTTATTAATCACATACTTACAGGTTATTCAGCTCAAACATGCCTATAAGATTCCCATAGATATCAAGCGAGAATACTTACGTTAGAAGAGTTAAGGACTAAAAGTCAAGAACTACCAAACTATTATATACATTGTAAAATTTTAATATCTGAATTGACAACAGATATAACACTTGCAAGGATACATAGCTCACATTCCTTGTCAAATATAGCCTCCTTTAATAGTTCCAGTGACTAGATAAAACAAAATAATATCATTAGGCGCGACAATCTAATGAAAATAGCAAGCAGGTAGTAGTAACATTATATAAAACCTGACAACTACAGAAGCAAGTAGAGAGGGGACTGTTAATATCATGGTTCAAAAGGATACCAATTGGTTGAAAGGATACTTTTTTCATGCATAATCTTTTTTATAAGGAACTAACAGTGAAAGCCAGCTGCTTAATTTGCATTCTGAATGCAGCTTCATCACAGGAATCGACATCATCCGGCAAAGCAATGCAATCCCACCACCTGGATACAAATGCAGAAGTGTCCTAGCATTAATCTCATTCTGAGAAAATACATCTTCAGATTGGCTATGGTGCACGGTTGTAGATTGGATGTGGTGCATGTTTGATTATGGCGCTACAACTATGGTTATGTATTACATGATCATGATGATGAAAAACGATCGACTATGATGCATGTTTGGCTATGGCGGTATGGCTATATTTTCTCCTACTTTATTATTACTAGGGGGCGTGGATACGTGTAGCGTGCGAAACTAAAATTTTAAATTAGAGTCAACATGTTTAAGAGGACACAACAAAAGTTGATTGAAACCAAATATATATATAAGTGTGTGTGATATAAGAGTGTGTGTGTGTGTGTGTGTCCTAATTATAGTTAATCGTTATAAGCTATAGAGCAAGTGATTTAAATTAAAGTTTGAGACAGACATATTGTTTCATCTGATGCAGATCATATTTTATTACTAGAAAGCATTTGAAATTAGATGCTAATTTAAATTATATTTGATTTGCAGATAGCAATTTAGATGGTACACATATTGCATCTTTTATTTTTACCATTTCAAACCAACAGTCACATGGCAAGACAGGCAGCATAATAAATGCTTAAAGGGGGAAAGCATGAGGCCATGGCAAGAAAGGGTCCATGGGATATATTAGAGAAACCATCTACAGTTAGTTTGTATAAAATAAACATAAAAATAAAAACTTATCATAATTGCAGAGAAACCTTTCATGCTCCTCGAATTTATAAATACCTTTTCTTGTATCCCATCGATATAGGTTTCCATGCTTCAAGAAGCAGAGAATAATCGCAATTGCCCGACACGCCAGGACTGCCATCCTTCCCTTGTTTGTTCTGGTGGGATTCTTTCAACTTCCTGTACTTTAAAATGGTTGCAACAATTGCCTGACAATAAAAATCAAAAGCTTAGTTTATGTATAGGACTGGGCTAATCAAGCATACAATGTAGATTCATCTGCACATAACATTTTAACAGACCTCAACATTTATGTTTATGTTTGAATTTATACACTCAATTTCCAATTTGACTTCTATATTAGATCCTCTTTTATTATTATAAGAGAAGTAATGGTGGGCCATACCATGCTAAATATCATACTTGTCATAAGTCACATCGTGTAAAAGGAATCCCTGAATTATGAGTTCTGTATTATAGCGTGAACGAAGTATGATGGAGAATAAATAATAAACAAACTTTACACATTTAAAAACTAGAGGCTGAACTACTAGTCTTTTGAGGAATATATATAATGGAGAATAGATGTTGAGAGGGGGGGGGGGGGGGGGGGGGGGGGAGGGGGAAGGGAGCAGACCTTGTGCAACAATAAAAACAAAGACCCAGTCAGAGTGTGAAGAGAAAAAATTTAACTTAAGACCCAGTTAAGTTATGTACTTATGTAGTTCTGTTAACATTTTGTATGAGGAGACATGAACAAAAGAATTCGGTGATAAAAACTTTAAATAAACAAACGAAAACTTACAAATTATTTTGCGTCGAGATTGGTTAACTAACATGTCTTCTATTGAAAGAAGCCCTGAATATGTTCTTTCAACTTTGATTAGATGTCCCTCTAACCTAAATTTGTACCACTATCGTATCATCGTATCATTAAGCATCGCTTACTTTGAGATATGCTCAAGATATTCTTACTCCGGTGATATGTCATTTGTTTGTAAGATAGTATCACTAATTGTGTAAGTAATCCTTTGCTTAAGAAGCATGCCACAACCAGAACTTTCTCCAACAAAAAGAATTCTTAGATGGCACAATTGGGAAAAGTCATTTTGGATTTTTACAACTGAGGAACTTAGTATGGTTATATCAGCAGAATGATTGAATGAAAATCAGTAGTAGTACGCACTCTCTAACAAAGGCATGCCCCAACAGGAGGAAATCTAGGCTTCTAAAGAAAAGGAAGAACTGTATATTGTGAAAGAGAAGGTACCTTGGCAGCTAGAAGAAATATATCATTTGTTTCTGAAATGAAGAGAAAGGAGGAAGGAACAAAAATTAAAAGTAAGGTAAGGAAATATTTTCCTAGGCATAAAATCTGATGGTGCTGAAGCATTAGTGCATTACCATTAGCATGTTGTATGAATGTTGAAAGTGCTGTCTTGCATTTTGACTTTGATCTTTCCCCAGTACAAAGTAGAGAATGAAACAACTCCCAATCAGCCTCCATACATGATTTGCTGCAGAATTCAAAGTTATAATGAAATATTTATAGAAATCACACCATCAATGCTGGTATAACTCGAAAAAACCAAAATTAATAAAGAACCAAAGGGAGAGAATAATATTTCTTCAGAAAAGGTATTACAAACTTTTGACCCTTACCTGCAATAGTTATCTTCTCCACATCCACATGAACATGGAATGACTGAAGGTTGTGAAAATTCCTTTGAGTAGGGCAATACTAACCCTTCACTCATTAATGATTCTACTACTTCTTTAGGGAGAGGAACTTTATTAGAACTGCTGGAAGCACGTTCACCCAAGTTTTGGTGATATTCTATGTCACAGCTGTCTTCCTCATCAGATGAATTACATCCATTACAATCTTTTGGGATGCTTGAAGCTGTTTGCTTATGACATTCATGATCTGTGGAAACCCCTAAATCTTGCAGATAGAGCTTCCTTCCAATTTGAAGCTCAATTGAACCGATAAAACGGAAGCAGAAACTACATACCAAACAGTCGAGCTGCAACATCACAATTGAAAATTTAATTTGAAAATTAGTTTAACTCAATAAAAGAGAAGCATGAAAAGATGATATTACATGGTTCAAAAAAGGTTACGAAGACAAATCAAAAACATTTAAAATATTAAACCTTATTTGAAGAATGTTGGGCGCCAACAAGCATTTGGTCTTTCAGTACAAGGTCCCCTTCTTCAAAATCCAAGTCCGCATACACACCTGCAATTTACCATACTCAGAATGGGAAATAATTTTATTGTAATGGGACGGACTGATCATAAGATGTTCGACAAGGAAAAAAAATTGCACAATAATGATGTTCCAGATCAAAATAAGCACATACAGCAACAGTATTACCATTCTGCGTAGTTTTTACAATTATAACATACGATCTGTGATACTTATCATATGATACGATACGATCCAGAGGCAATTCAAAATGTATAATAAGGCGTACAAGAATTATAACAGGTATCGGAAGTATGAAGTATCGTTATAATATGATTCATACAACACCAATAGATTTTATGATTCTATTGAAATCACTAATTAGCTATTTAGAGCATTTTAAATACTATTTACCTATTTACAAATAATTTTTTAGGGAATAACAATAATTTAAAACGCAGTTTTACATTAAGACAAGCTGATATGCTTAGTTGTCCCATAAATTTCATCATTTACATGCTTAAAAGATATAATAATGGTGTAATTTAAATATGAACGTCAAGCTAATATGCTTGTTTGTCCACCAAATTTTGTTATAAATTTTTAAATGTAGATTATGTCCAACAAATTTTGTTATAAATATGTTTAATCTAGATCTATCACATCTTTTATTCATCTTCCGCTAGACACAATTCACAATAGGATTCATGAACTAAATATCTCAATATTATTACAATGATGATTTTCTTCGACACAACATACAGAAAAGAGTATTGCTGTATAGCGAAACACAAGTTTTCCATGGTTGTTCGGTTTACAACTATAAAAAGCTAACGTAGTTGTACTTAAATCCCACGTTTAGCTGTCTAGAAAAATTTTTGTCCAGCTACCAAACATTTTTCTACCAAAACAAGTACATTAACGAGTATATCCAGTTGCTTCACTATACAACTTTTAGTTGCTAAACACTAATTTCTTTCAAGAAAAGTATCAAACAATTGGTATGCAACATATTACTTGGCTGACTATTCATCCTACGCACGTCTATCTAAATGGGTCTTTGTACAACACTAAAAATTATACAACTATATAACTCTTTCATTAACCAAAGAAAATGGGTTGCTGATAAATTAAGGAGGATCAGACGAGAATCATAGTTAGACCCTTTTCACAGTCGCCGGTTGGTTTAACCCTGATTCCACGGCATTGCCTGCTTCCCATGAGCTGCTCAAAGTATTCCTGAATTCATCTTTCGACATTAGGAAATAGGAATCATATAAGTATATCAAAATTGGAAACTCAAACTATACAGAAATGAATATTGGAGAAGGAAACTTGCCTGAACTTCATGAGGTGAGGGGGGTTTAAGAAAAGCAGCGATTTGGTTTGGAAATTGGGAATCTATTGGACAAATGATCGCCATTGAAGTAATTTTTGAGAAACTCAAAGAAATGAAAATAACCCCTCTAAAGAATTGTACCCCCAGCTATTAATACTCTGAAGAATATGAAGGCGCCAACTTGGTAGCGTCAAGGTTTGAGCGGCTACACTGTGCGGCGACTTGACAATAAAGCTGGGACTTGGGATCGAGTTTTTAAAGAAAAAAAGAAAAATATTAAAAAATTTAAAGAAATTCTTTTCTGTAGTTAGAAGTTTATAATGGATATCTACCCATGTTATTAAAGATGTAACACACTTGTTTTTAGAAGATGAATTTATGTCATATTTATGAAAAAATTAAAGATAAAGAAATTGTCAAACTTCCAAGAAGTAGAGTAAAAAAATTGTGGTACAATTGGAGGTGAAAAAAACTGCTATGTAAGTGGCGTGAAAAATATTTAAAATGAGGTTAAGAAACAAAAAACTCCCACATTTATAACATCACAGAAAATTAAAATAAATATACAATGCAACAAATCCTTCTTCCCACTCTCACACGAAAATGAATTCAGTTACTTTAAAGTTCCTAAAAAACTCCATCTCGTAAATTTTTTAATCTCAATCATTTATTTATATCTAATAGTTGAGATTTAATAATTAATTTCAAAATTTCTTATAAAAATCATTTATTTATATCTAATAGTTGAGATTTAATAATTAATTTCAAAATTTCTTATAAAATTTAACAATAAATAGAAAATAGAAAAACTCAACCTAAAACCACTATATAAATTGTTACAAAATATTTATTATTTACTATATTTACTATTCGAAACATAAATAAATATAGATTTGTCCATATATAAATATAAAATCACATAATGTGTTTCTTTTGCTTGGTAAATCGCACAACATATGTATCACAATTAATTAAAATCATGCAACCATATACAACTATTTAGTAATTAATAAAAATGGTATAATTATAAATAATGTCAATTATATTTAAATTTAATTATAATAATTCACATATTTAAATTTTACTTATTGAAACATAAATTGTTTACATGCATTATGTGTGAATGTTTACATGCATATACATAGATTATTGGTAGAAATATTATGTTACAATTTGAAATCTTCATATATTTTTAAAAAATTAAAAGAAAATATTTTTGTATATTCGATAATACATTCTAAGTACTAAATAATTTATAATATAAATAGTAATCTGTTTCACAATAACTCGTATTTAACTTTTTGGCACGTAACTTTAGGTGACATTTTTTATATGTTAAATTTTTTATTTTAGTTAAATTTTATATTCATATTAATCCTTATTTAATACATTTTTTATTATTAATTTTTTAGAATATAATAAAATATTTAACATATAAAAAATTAACTTAAAATTATGTGCAAAAAAGTCAAATGTCAATTATTTTGAAACGGATGGAATATTATATTTATAGAAATACAAATATTATTTTTAAGTGTTATATTGTAGTTTTTTTAAATGATATTAAACATTCAAAATTCATATTCTGTTTAGTAAATATGTATATTTATATATGGACAAAATCATATTTATTAATGCTTTGAATAGTAAATATTTATATTAGATAGTAAATTGAAAATATTTTATAATGGTTTTAGGTTGAATTTTGTTATTTACTGTTTAATGTTAAGTTTTTAAAAAAAAATTCAAAGTCGTTATTAGATCTCAACAATTGCATATAGATAAATGATTAAAATTAAAATAAATTTATGAAGTGAGTTCTAAAAAACTTTAGAGTAGCTGAATCTCATGAAAACACTATAGAAAAATTTTATTTGTAAAGTACTATATCATATCCATTCTTATGTCCATTCTTAGTGATTTAGAGATCTTTTTTCTTTTTAAAATTTTGATCTTTCTCCGCTTTAATCATAGTCATTTAATTTTCTTTAAAAAAAACATGATGAATTTTACTGCACACCTATCTATGTGTGGCTTTTTAGACACATGTTAATAAAAATTCTAAGTCGCACTCTTTTTGAAAATAGGTCAAGTCACTACATAGAATCTATGCACCCGGTCTCACATTTATCAACAAGCAATTTGTAGATACTTTATATAGTTATAAGATTTGAAACATCACATCTCTTTACAGGTTATGTAGTTTGTAAGGTTTAAAACCTTATATATCTTAAATAAAAGAAATAGTCGATCATTGATGATCGATGATTAATCTGAAAGGAGAGAGAATTGATAATTAATTTTGCCAATAGTTGTCCAAGGCGTACTTTATTTTTGATACGATCTGTTTTTTTTTTGTTCTAAGTGGAGTAATTTTGAGATCTTAATGAATTTTACTCGTATGCAAAAGTATATCTTTTAATCTTACCCATCTTTAGATAAAATTGTAGCAAGAGAAATGACTAAAACTTCATATTTAATAGTACAGAATTATAGAACTGATTCAACATTTCTTTATCGGGTTTCAAAACATCAGAGCGAAATCTCTGAGCAACACCCATGTAATATAAGGCTATAAGCCAACAAGCAAAATCATAACCTTTTGACATATGTATTCAAGATCAGTTCTGTTACAGGGTATATTCAAGTTCAACAACCGATATTGTTCAAGGCTCCATATGCTATCAAAAATTTAGTGAGTGTACGGAGAACTTGAGCCATTATGAACAACATACAATTTCAAAACATGAAATATACAACAGAAAGTAGGTGTTACTCCGTATTAGTCATGATCTAACTATACGTTTATATATTATCAGTATGATGGTCCTTAATCATCGGAGTTGGCAACTTCCATGTTTTGTCTTGCCATGGCTGATCTCAATTGAATAAATTTTTGAGCTGCCTCATTGCGACCCAAACGAGTGAGAAGTTCAATGATGCAGGTGTAGTGTTCTTCTAATGCTCTAACTTTATACCTTCGAGTCATTAAATGAAAAACTTGGCAAGCCTCGTCTGCAAATCCAGCTTGATCACAGATAGATAGGACTACTCCAAAAGTATGGTGGTTGGGAGAGGAACCACTAGATTGCATCTGCTTAAAAAGATCGATTGCTTCTTGGAAGCAGCCATTATCTCGATAAGCCTCTATAATGGAAGTCCATGTTATTGACCCTTTTAAGGAAATTGCATCAAAAGCTAACTGTGCTTTATCTTTTGAACCACATATTCCATACATTCTCACTACCTCTGCAGAAACAAAAGGAATGACCCAAAAGTCTCTCTTTAGGACCTGTCCATGAATCTCCATCCCAAGCTTCAAAGCTTTAAGTCCACCGCAAACACTTAAAATCCTTGATATTGCGATAGTGTCCGGTCTATGCTGCGATAGTTGCATTGAACGAAAGACATCAAGCGCTTCATGTAGGCAGCCAGCCTCAATGTTTGACTCAACCATGGCAGTCCATGAGATCACATTTCTCCCTCCCATACTGTTAAACACCCTAGAAGAATATTCCAGGACACCACATTTTGAGTACATCATCATAAGAGAAGTAGCTATTGATACATTGGGCAGAAAGCAATTCTTCACTGCATAACTATGAAGTTCCTTTCCTTGCTTTAGTGCCCTCAACTTTCCACACACAGGAAGAACTGTGGCAATTGTGACTACGTCAGGCTTCTTTCCTTCTTGTTGCATCCACACGATGGATCTCAAAGCCTGCTCAAGCCTTCCATTCGAAACATAACCCGACAATAAAGCAGTCCAAGAGATAGCATTTCTCTCCATCGAGCCATAAAAAACTGCCCTACCAGAAGTCATGTCTCCACACTTGCAATACATATCAACCAAGGCAGACTGAATAAACAACTGTTTCGAGTAGTTCTTCATCTTGATCACGTAGGCATGAACCTCCTGGCCAAGTCTTCTTGCCCAAACTTCTCCTATTGCTGGAAGAATCATAGTAAGAATAGCTGAATTCGGATATATCCCTTCTTTCACCATCCACCTCACATACTCCAATGCTCGCCTTTGCAGCCTATTGTGAGCAAAACCAGAAATCATTGCACCCCAAGCCACAATATCCCTCTCCTCCATCTCTTCAAAGACTCTATGTGCAAGCTTAATTTTGCCACATTTAAAATACAAATCAATCAAACTAGTCCTAAGAATCGAACTATTTCCCAACCCATTCTTAACCAATAGGGCATGTGTCTTTAGCCCTTGATAAAACGCAGAAGCACCCGCAAAACTTTTTATCAAGCAAGAAAATGTGTACACATTCAACTCCACCCCCATGTCCCTCATAACGGAAAAAGTATAAAGCACTTCACGATACTGCCGCCCACCCAAAATCACATTACCTCTAAGCAACGCATTCCACGGATAAACACTTCTATTAGGCATTTCATCAAACACCCGTTTCGCATCTTCAATGGACCCACAAGATGAATACATATGCACGAGCTTGGTCTGTAAAAACTCATTATTTTCAAGCCCATTGATCCGAATATGAGTATGGATCACTTTACCATCAGATAAAGATTTCAACCTAATGCAAGCGGCGATAAGGTAGGAAAATGTGGTTGGATTAACAGGGGTGCCTCGTTTATCTAAATAATCCAATATAGTAAGAGCTTCTTTGAGCTTGTTTTGCTTAGCGAATCGCTGAATGTCGCTGTAAATGGCATATGGGTTCTTCTTGTGGATGGGCAAAGACATGGGGAATGCATCTTTTTCAGCAAACTTTCGAGTTTTTCTGGCGGGAGAATTGAATGGTCGTCGTGTTCTGTGTGCTTTTGTTGTTGGTGTTTGGGATTGAACGGAAGGAGAGGAAGCTAAAGTTTTGACTCTGAAGAAGTTGTGGTGGTCGTTGTTGAGGAGATTTGGAGAAAGACAATGGAAGTACGAAGAGAAATGGGGTTTTAGGGGGGTTTTGGTGGGCAAAGGAGAGAGGTTTTCCATTTGTTTCTGTGGTTATACCCCAAAACAAAAAGAGGTCGACTAGGCTAGCTTTCTCTGAAAGTGAGGGCCTGTTTGGAAATGACTTTTCAGTTGTGACTTGTTAAGTCGAAGTATTAGATTTCAACTAAACTCAAAAAATAGAAATCCAAGTTGAGAAAGGTTGTCAAATTGCTAGAATAACGATGACATTTCACCAAAAAGTCAAATAAAAATCTTATTCAAAATCTCTTGAATAAGTATTTAATTTAACTTTATATCCGTTTTAATGAGTTTCAACATTCAATAAAAATAATTCTAAAAGAGTTATGAAAAGTCAGTCAAATCAAAATATTATCCCTAAAAATTTTCTAAATTTATTTTAATTTGATTCAACCATCACTTATCACTTTTTTAATTAAAATTTAATTTGTAATTAACTACGATTCTTATGTAATAAGAGTAATTTATTTAGAGTTTTATGATTTTACTTTTTATTATAATAAAATTTTATTAAAAAGTGTACTAAAATAATGATAACTAATATTTATATAAATTATAAATAATTTAAGTTTTAAAATTAGCTTATACAAATATATAACTATAAAAAAATAGAACTAGTATTTGGCATAGGTAACAAAACTAGTTGTTATAAAAAAAAATTGTCCAAGCATTAAATGGTTATTTACCGTCTATATTTGCCGAGTATTTTTTACAACATTATTGTTTAGTTAAAATAAATTATAAAATTAAAATGACAACATGACAGAGAAGATAGAATGATTTAGTGACGAGTATTATAATCATTAAATCGGGTCAAAAGTTATTTTTCAAAAATAACTTTGAATTTAGTTTTAGAGAAGTTGCAAAATTTATTTTGTCATCCTATTAACGATATCGTTTTGAAATTCAAAAATCCATATGAATGTATTACTTTCACCGTTTCATCTATCTATTTAATAAAATCTGAAGTCTATGTCATGGGACCAACCAGTATCCCATCTAGCAGTCCAAATACAACACGAGCCCGAACTCCTACACTTAGACAAGTTTTTCCACAGTAACAAGAAGTAAAGTACTTTGTTGTTCTGAACGATCGACATAGCGGAGTAGAGGGCAAATAATGGGACTCAAGATTAAGAATTTGATCCGTGATCTTAATTTGTTAAGGTCGAATTTCAAACTCAAACCCTCAATACTTGAAAATACTCAACTTCTTAAAAGATAATGATGTAATAATTTACGTAAGAAAACACCTCACGTGTCACAGTCGTCTTAGTTAGCATAGTTGGGGAACCCCACGCACGTACATGGCACATGTCCTTTTTTCTATAAATAGAAAATCATCTGATCTTTTAATAATTACATTTTCTCTCTCTAAATTATATATCTTATTAGAATCTTTCACTAGTTTACTGATTCTTATACCGGGAACGTCTCGGGTAGACCCCACATGCGGCCTTCTAACCTTATTATTGTGTACGTCTCGCACGTTAATTAAGAATCCTAAACATTTCAACTCTTGTTACGGATTCTCACCTTAACACTAAACACTATTTCAGAAAACTTTTTACAATTATCGTATGTTAACTAGAACGTGAAAGCCCACACGTTAAAAGTCCCGTTCGATCTACTTTAATATCTATTATGATGTAGGTAAATCACCCATATTAGTTCTTTGGGTTTTCTTTTCAGATTTTGTTTTCTTTTGAGATTTTGTTTTCGATTTGTTATTTTGTAATTGCGATTTGTCGAAATCTATGGCATCAACGTGCTTTTCATGTCTCTATTAAACGGCCAATTCTATTGCTTTCAAGATGTTTGATATTATGACACAAACAAAATCTTATCATGGTATATGTATCCAGTTATAAAAAAAATCAACATTTAAGCATTTCGATTTATCCAGAATTTTCTCTTTAAGCTTTTATATCTTCCATTGAGAAGTTTAATTTCCATAGCTTCTATATAAGGTGGAGATGAGTTCATTGTAGTTTTACTTAGAACAGTAAACAAGCCAATTCAAGTCAATTGAGTTGAACTTAGTCGAATATGGTTATAAATGAGTAAAGTCAAATTAATTTTGAAATTTTTAACAAACGAAAAGTAGTGTCCAACATCAACTTGTTCAACTATTTGAATGAACCGAATACGAGCTAAACAATATGAATTAGTCGAAATTACTTATTTTCAAATTCTATCCAATCTGAAACAGAGTCTAAGTCATTAACAAACGAAAAATCATGTTTAAGATCGAATCGTTTATTTTTAAGAACTGAGTCGAACGAGTTTTAAACGAATTGAATACAACCTTATTTGTAGACAACTCGATTCATTTACAACTCTAATTTGGATGATTACAGGAATCAATATTGTTAATTTATTTCTCTTTCCTCCTCTAAAAATATGGTGAACTGCTCTTAATACTCAAATGCTATTACATTATATTTTAAGATTCCAAAAAGACTTTACTGCATAGAACTTAACAATTTATGCTCACGTTGTTTGATACAAAGGAGAGTCCCGTTCTATTCGTATAATAAACAAAGGAAGTGGTACTCAATGTATACCTCATTCGTCTTGAGTTCCAACTTTTAAGTTCTTGATAGCTTCTAAAGTAATTTGGCCCAAACTAATGAATTGTCATTAACTAACGAATTGGCATTACAAGAAGGCAGTAATCAAGTTTGTTGTTGAATTTGGGGTAAGGAGTACATTTTACAACGTTATTTTATCATTTTGTTCCTCTGTCAAACTGGATATAGAAGTTTAACATCATCAAATATCGCTTTTATTCAAAATTAGCTGGAATCGGCAATTGATGATAAAGAGCAAATAGTGATTCTGAAAAGAAAAGAGGGAAAAAAAAATAATACTCCTACATTTCAAAAATAAAAATACATTTTTTTTGTTCTAAAATTAAAAATATATTTTTATTTTTCAAAATTAGAGATACATTATTTTTTATTCCAAAATTAAAAATACATTTCTATGTTCACATTATAAAAAGTCACGTAATTCCTTACATGTCACTCTACTACTCTAATTACCTCCACTATCTCCTCCAACTAACTGCATTGTTTAATGATCTCTACATAACTATCACTACTATTACTTTAAATAACATGATATAAAAATATATTTAAAACATAAAATTTGTCTTTTTAAAAATATATCTCTATTTTGAAACGGAGGAGTAACAACTATTTTATTTTTAAAAGTAAAGAAATTTTATAAAAAAGAGAGAAGTAGAATTTAAAAGAAAAGCTGATGGTACGAAGCCTACCCTCTGGGTGAAAATACAGAAATTTAACCATTCCGTCAATTGTTTTATAAGAAATATCGGACACTTGTTGTCAAAATAAATATATAGTTATAAATTGTGTACGAGGATGCTGGAAAATGCTATGGATAATAATATCATAGAAACTCATGTACCTAATTAAATTTCATGGTATTCAAATGCAGTTGTATCAAACAAGAAAATAATATTATGAACTTCTAAAGATGCACAATGACTCAACATCGAACCAGTTTGTCGCACATCCGAAGATTGAAGAGAGCCCTGTTCTTCTCTTAAGCTGGTGTAGTAATACATTATGGGTCTCTCAATTTGAATGTTGAACTGCAAGGAAAGCAATATGACAACAAACAATAGTGGAGATGAGGCATATGCAAGTCAAGGAATTTAAAATTAGTGAGAAACTATTTGCAGCATTATCGTTTTGTGAGTCAAGCACATCCGAAGAACCGTTCCAAGGACGTAGAGCTCATAACGTTTGGGGGATTTCGTTCAGGTTTGATAGGTGAAATGTGAAGCTGATATCTGATAAACCTCTGCAACCATTCAGAAATGAAACTGAAATCAGCCCCTTTTTCATTAAGAGATGCATTTATACAAACTAACAATTCTCTTTTATTTTTATATGTTTCATCCAAGAAATCATCAGAACAGAGTCAAAATAGACCTTTATACCTAATAACATAAAACAATATGGTCCTTGTTCGTTGGTAATTATATGACACAGAGTTCAGGCAGGAATTTATAAACATGTGCAAGAAGCACCACCATAACCTAGCTGAATGTACAGACTTGCATATACTTGTAAAAATATGCATGTAAACAGTAGTGTTAAGAGTAAGGAAATTATTCTAACTGGAAAGATCAGATAAATAAATTGCCATGATAACAATAAGGCCGGAGAAAAGTTGTTCCTCGATATCAGTTAAATGTCTTTTCTACGGTACAAGTTCATTCTATATCTACATACATAGGCCTACTCTAAATCATATGTTCACCATAACAAAATACATGGAGAAGACATGCATCTATTCATTCTAGTCTTCTAGAAGAACAAATATTTCAAGAACAAAACTGTACTCGAGTTGAAGTATTTTAAACTTAAAAAAGGCTTTCGTATGTCCATTTTCAACTAGATAATATTTCCCCCTAAATACATTGATGATTGGTCCATTGCCATATTTTCACTTGGATCTAAATTGAAGAAGGATAAGTTTACCAATTTCTCACAACTGGAAAGCATGTCAAGAAACTTCCTGTCCAAGTTTAATAGCCTAAGACTGTAAGAAAGCATATGCATGAAACTTCCAATTAGAACATTGAAGTTAGAGGGGCAGTTAATTGTTGCTCGAAGGGTGCAGGTTCCTTTTCATCTATATAGAATCATTTTCAAAATAGACAACTCATTCAATAATACACCTTAATCTTTATCGGGCACAAAGCTTTTGTCACTCATGACATTATACGCTAACAGTCGGCTAATTGTTGAGAATATTCATACAATTGACATGTAATTTATAATTTGAACATAAAATTTTTCAAACTCAATTTTGACATTAGCGTACACCCAAGTGAAGTTCAATTAATCAAACTCACTAAATGAACAGATAAATATGCCACCAATCAGAACAAAAAGCAAATTACCGCCAGCTGCTGAATTATTTCAGGATTCGTGTCTATATGCCAATCTGGCTCCAGCTGTCTAACAAAAGAAGTCCTTCCGGTCTCCGTGCTACAAAAGAGAACCTGCAAGTTTTTATTACGTGAATAAAGACATACATTAAAAAAATATATTTCATCAGTCCCATAATCCTCCTCAGGAAGACTTTAACTGGTCAAATTGATCAACTCTAAAATAAATGACAACAGCATATATGTCTGATTGCCCAATTTGACCAGAAAAAATCATTATGGACAGGGAGTTGATCAAAGCACTAAAATACTTTCCTTTTTATATATAGGGTAGAGAAAAATGAGATACTAATTGATAACCCAGAAGCATGTAGATGTTTGTTAATGTATAACTCCGCTAAAACAGTGCAGCAAACCAAGAAACTATCTATAATACTTTACCTTTTTCTTTTGGTAAATACAATGGCCTGGTACTTCCATCCGAACATAATAGATTGTTAATATTTAAGGTCTATATGTGCAAAAGTAATAGATGAATTAACTCAGCTACAACTATCCAGCAAACCAAGGAACTAGTATAAATACTTTTCCCTTTTCTTTTGGCAAATATAATGGGCCTGGTACTTCCATCTGAACAAAAAAGATTGTTTAAATTTTCATGAATCAGGACTATATATGTTATTATTCATGGCCGAGTTAACTATAAGTAATTTTTTGTAATTATATATAGGTAGGTAGGTAGATTTGTTTGAATGTCTGTGTGTGTGGAGGGGTTTTTTTTTATGGATTCCCGGCCATGGCTGCAGGGTGGGTGAAGGAGAGGGGGTGGGAGGCATGGGGCGTGGGGAGGGGAAGATCAGGAATATGGGATGTTTTATTTGGGCTGTAGTAAATTGGTTTTGTGTCTTGCAATGTTTTCGAAAGATCCAATATGAAAACGTCATCGACAAAAAAGGGGTATGCAAATTTTCATAAGCTTTTATGTTGTGCTTCATAGTTTTTATAACTTTGTAAGTTGAACATCTTCTCAAAAGTAAATTTTTTGTAAAATTTATGTGGTCATTATAAAAATTATTCTGCACATCAGGAAAAAATATAAATTATGTTTTTGAAACGTTCAATCAATCCATATGATTAG
Source organism: Centella asiatica (assembly GCA_014636745.2). Lineage (NCBI taxonomy): Eukaryota > Viridiplantae > Streptophyta > Magnoliopsida > Apiales > Apiaceae > Centella > Centella asiatica. Next base: position 18,131,195 of record CM025782.1, read on the forward strand.
ACTTCTTTTAAAGCATTGCAAAAATAAAATTTTAAAAAATACTTGGGGTTTGTGGCTGAAGAGATTTTTAAGGAAAATGTGAAATAAACTGGACAAGTAACCAAGGAAGATTACAGTTTACTGGAAATTCTGATTCAAGCACTACCCGCAAGCCACAACTTCTTAGTTGATTACTTTGTGTGCAGCTTAACAGTTGGTCAAAGTGTCGAACCAACTCATAAATTGCTTTTTAACTATTTTACGGTTCATTAGTGAGTTAATTCTTGAACTGATAATTGACTACATATTATTTTTGAAAAACAATTATTTCTTACTTACCAAGAAAATGGCTTACTTACAAGTTACATCTTTTAAAATGAATATTACGAGCATGCTAAAACAAGTTACTACTAAATGATCTAAACTATAATCTTAATTTGAAATGCAAGCATATTATCCTATAACCATGTCTACAAAATCTGTTTACCTTGTCCTTAACCAAGCCACCCGATGTGAATACCCCAGCTTCTTCTAAAGCAACAAGAACCTTTTTCTGCATTCAAATTTAACCAGTAACCAACATGCAGAACTACTCCATATTCAAGGAAATTGATAAGAACAGATGATTAGTACAGCTGGAAGCAGGATTGTATACTCAAAAATTTAAGCTGCAACGTAGAACAATGACAATCTAGACATGCCAAGAAACGGTAATCATTATTTAAACCACTTACGTATTTTATAAAAGTAACATTACCAACGTATTAAAATTATTTGACAATAGGATTTTAAGAAATAAAATCTTATCACAAGTCTTACATTATACTTATATTACTTTAATCAACAATGGGTTAACTTTCCGGAAACCGGAATCAGACTGATTGTGGAACCTCCAGGTTCCAAATCTATCATATGGACATAAATTAAACTAAAACCTGTTTTCAGCTTTTGAAAAGACAACTTCACAACTAAACTTATCGATAAGGTTTTTAGTGACCATGCAGAGAAAGAGCACTAAACCCCTGTGCACAAAGATGCGCACTTGTCTTTTCAGACAGGTCTTCTTCAATCATTACACATTAAGGACAAAATAGTAAAATGTCTGGAAAAGAGAGAGAGAGAGAGAGAGAGAGAGAGAGAGAGAGAGAGAGAGAGAGAACAGTAAGCTCTATCTATACCTCACTTTCATCGTCCAAAACTCTTTCCATGAGATAAAGATCACAAAATTTGGTGATTTCAAGGAGTACTTCCAGCACAGAGGATCTCACAGTTGCTTGTTTCTGCAAAGAGAAAACATGGGGACAATAAGGAGTAGAAGAAATGATAATGATAAGAGGAGAAGAACAATGAACAGAATCTGTTCTCAAAAGATAACTCCAACCTGAAGCTCTTCTGGATTAGTTTCCTCAAGAATTACACCAAGCAGCCTGCATGTTACCTATACAGAAAAGTGAAAGTTATTGATGCTTGAGATTTCATCTAACTAATTTATAATCAGAGGACTCAGACGAATGTCGTTGAAATGAGCACGTGATCTATTGATCTTAAGGAAGACTGGCCCTTCTACATGCAAAAATAAGAATATCCAACCTCTTAGTGGTTTATCAAACCAATGATTAAGCCAAAAAGGTAGGAACTATTGTATTTTACATTATGCACCGAAGATAATAGGACTCCTCACGTGGCCACTTTTCTGGGTGCATTCAGCATGTAGTTCCAGGTGACATGGAATAACATCTCATGTCCTAAGATTCTCAATATACTGATAACATGAGTTTTATCTCCTACGTCTTGAAATTCATGTTGAATGCAAAAAAAAAAAAAAAAAAGGCCACATAAACTCATAAAGTTTGACAGAAGAAAAGTTACCTATGCCTAAAGAAATTAATGTGCTAAACTTTGCTAATTCAATTCAAGAATTCATGTCAACTTGACAACACATCAGACGTCATTCCTATTTAGATGAGCATAATAAGAAAATTCAAGCATAATACAAGAATTGAGACAAAAGAGCTAGGTAAAGGAGCTAGTCAAGCTATCCACTCTAATACACATGAACTAGGTGATGAGTAAAAAAAACTAATAGCTTGACATTTACGATCAAAGCTTCCAACTGAAGGTTGCAGGGGTGGATTATTGCATAGTGTGCTTGAATAAGTTGACTTACAAAAGAATATAAGGGATGCAAAGACAAGTTGAGAAATCAATAAGTTAACTCAGAGCAAAATTTAGTTTGTGCAATAGGATCAAAAAAATAATCACACGTACTGATCCCACATTATTCATATTATTGCTTTGCAGGTATCTGTTTCAGTTTCCACTGCCATTTAAATTTAGTAATTAAGTTCAAGTTATGTGCATGAGATGCTCAATGCCATTATTTAGGCTTGATTTATGATCTTCCTTGCTTTCAAAATGATTGTGATTATTAGGCTTGACTCCATCAACTCCTTCGGTTGCATATGCCTTTTATGTACTTAGATTTAAGTAAAGATTTATTAACATCTAAGCAGGCTTCCATCCTCGGTTCCCATTTCTTTCTCTTCTCTCTCTGTACTTATTCCTTTCCTTACATTCTACGTCTCTTTTCCAGTACTCTTCTTTTCCCCCAATACTTTTATCTATTTGGTTTGGTCTTTCTCTTTTATCCTCCTTTCTAGATCAGAAGATCACACCAGAACAAATTCAGTCCATGAATTCTTTCTTCATAATAATTGCTTATCGATAAACCTTAGATCCACACAAGAAAAGAACACAACCAAGATCAGAAAAAGGAAGATGACGAGAAAGAAAAACACCAAGCAAGTTACAAGCTGATTTATGCAATAAAGAAACAAGAACAAGACTCTTATAGTGTGCTTGGTTACTCACCGGAATGGGAATAAGAATGGGATTAATTTCAAGAATAAGAAGTAGTGGTGGAAGAGAAAGATGACAGAAAATAAGGGATCTTGGAATGAAAAATGTGATGAGTGTTGGAATGACCATTCTTTGCCTTCCAGATGGTATTGCCCATTCCAACACTCCATGATTTTCATTCCAAACTCCCTCCATTTTTTGTTATCCTTCTCTTTTATCATTGCTTCTTCTTA